>CM027118.1:22457863-22938746 GCA_015476505.1 Urochloa ruziziensis
AAGAGCGGGCTGAAGCGGAGCAGGTAGGGCTCGCGGCACGTGGTGCCTCGGGGCACACCACCACGTCGCCCCGCGCCAGCATCGACGACATGCGGCGCCGGTCCTCGTCGCGGCCGCGGGTCAGCCGCCGCAGCGGGATCGGCGAGAGCACCTCCGACAGGCGGCTCAGGCTGTACGTCACGGCGGCCACGGGCCTCCTGAGCGCGCACGCGATGCCCACCGGGTCCAGGAGCGTGCGGTGGTTGCACGCGTAGAGCCGCCCGCCGCCGCGGGGCTTGGCTCCCGCGCCGCCCTCGGCGGCGTCCGCCGCGGGAGTGGCGCCGATGACGCGCACCCTCACGCCGGTCAGCCCAGCGACGACGCTCGACACGCGCCACGGCAGGAGGACGTAGATCGCGATGCGGGTGACGGCGAGGACGACGGCGAAGGGGAGGTAGATGTACATGGCGAGCGCCGCCGCCGGCGTCGGCGTGAACGCGAGCCGGCCGTCGTGGAACACCACGGGCTTCGGGTAGCTCGACGAATCCTCTTCTTCTCGGCTCGCTTCAGGGCACGTCCGAGACTGTCCGTGTCCGATTCGTCGCCCTTCATGGCGCCGGTGAGGTACCGGCGCCCTCCCTCCACCTCCGCCCCGACCACCGCGTCGAACCCGACGTACTCCGTCAAGAACGCGTCCACCATGACTGTCGGGAACGTCCGGCTCACGGCCACTACCTTCACCTCCTTTGGCAGCGCGTTCAGCTCCTCGACGGCGGCGGCGTGCATGTCCGGGGCATCCCGGGAGAAGTGCTTGGGGAGCACGGCCCTGCCGACCCTCGCCGCCTCGTCGCGCCGGAGCCCGCAGAAGGAGACCATGGCCATTGCCTTCACGCGCGCTTCGTGGGAAAGCATGCGCAGGACGGGGTACAGCGCGAGCAGGACGAGACCCCGGACATATCCGCCGGCTTCGACGGCGACGAGAAAGTACGGAGGGAACGCCGCGCTGGGCGACGGTTTCAGGAGCAGGGCGTCGACGTCGACGACGAGAACGTCTTCGCCAATTCGGCGGATTTCAGGCGACGGTGCTACCGCGGTTACGGTGGTCGTCTCGCTAGGGCGGCCGATGGCGCCGGCGATTAGACGGCGTTTCAGGAAACGGTGGAAGTAGAGCGCGCGGCTGCCGAAGCTGTCCGTCGTAGTCGCCATAGTCAGCTCCATGATAGCCCTGCTCCGGAGTCCGGAATATCGGTCAACCAATGCAGGAAAGTCGTGCTACTTTTGAGCTTATGGTCTGATTATATAGTCTAGCTAAATCATAACGTGACAGTCCGAGTCGGATATATATACCACTAGTCCACTACTCTGACTCACGTCCGTAACGCACGCAGCTTCAACTCTCCACCCTGCACTTATTTTCTGGGACTATTTGGATCTACTATGTTCGCTTGGATTATAATCCTAGCCAAACGGATTATTCTCTTCACGTAACATTATTGAATCAGCACAGCGAATTATTCTTCTCTCAGACTTTTCATCTCAGCCCAGCAAAACGAACAGGGTACTATAAAGTCACACGCAACCGCTTTTAGGAATTTGTGGTTTGGTACTATGAATTCTCCTATACAGTACGGAGTAACTCATTTTACTTAAAATGCACCATTTTTTTTTTCTTTTGAGCAAACACAGAGTTTGCATGTGGCTGCCATCTGTTTACATCGAAGTGCGGCGAGGAAGCAGGGATGCAGAGTACTAATGTGGCAACCTTGTACGCAAATGAAAAAAAGGAGAAAGGATCACCCTCTGTAATATATGAATGGGTTGCAGGTCTAGCCGTGGTGGTCGGCCAACGGCAATAGCGTCAATTTTTTTCGTTCAAGCCTGGGGACCTGATGGCGCCAGTGCGTGCATGCAGGAAGCAGGACACGGAGTGAGAGGGAGAAGCAGGGCACTGCAACGTATAGGAAGCAGGTGGAAGACACAACCGCGCGGCCGCACGGCCGCACGGGGACGGGCGACGTCGGCAACGCCGATGGGGCCGGGAGGAAGACCACAGGGCGATGACGTGTCGCTTGATGAGGACGATGGTCCACATAAGGACGTGTGGGGGGGGAGGGGGGGGGGGGGGGGTGTTGAAATGAAATCGAGTAGTCGGGTGGAAGGACAACAGATCTAACGGCCGACGCATCGTACTATAGGTCTACGTAACTCTTGAGTCACTTACACGGCACATGTCAGATTGTAGAAAGAGAAAATCCATGTGTGCCATCAAAAATTATGCACATTTCTTATGTGCCATAAAAAAATTAGCCGCTCCTTGTGTGCCACCGTTTTAAATTTTTGGTTCCCTCTGTGCCACTGCCGTTAGTTTTACTTCACACCGTCACTTAGTTGTTGTGTGCCCCATGCGTCAATGAGAGGAAAAATAACTTCTCCCTTCCCTAGTCGATTTTGCCTTTCGTCTCTTCGAGGAAGACGTTATGGATCGGCAGATGAAAGGCAAAATCGACCGAGAATGCGTATAATTTTTTTATGGCACATTGGAATTTTTCTCTGGTAGAAATGACATACGTCATGCGCAGAGCAGAACAGACGAATTCACCAAGTTTAGAAGTTCTATAGGATATAAAAAAATTAAAGCACTAAAAAAGTGTCATATTAAAATCTTGCTGGTTTATTTGATATACTCTCGGAGCTTTGGGAGCTATATTTGTTGCACGCTATAGTATCTATTCAACATTGTGCTATATATCCATAGAGGTTTCAAATATATGTAATTAGCTAATTAATTTTCATGGTTCCCACATCTCAAACGAAAACAAAACAATTAAGGATATTGAAATGGAGAATTCACTCTAGTTAATTAACTTTACACATTTCAGCAAATAAATTTAAAATTTTAAATACAATGTATATAACATATACAAGAAGCCTATAAAGCGACTTATCACATCATAGGTTCACTTGCAATTTAATAGAGATCCTCAAAATAGATTTCCTGCATTTTCCAATATTTAATCCTAAAAGTAAATTTCGTTTCTCATGACTAATCTCTTATATTTTATATAAAATCTACAATGTTATTAAAGAACATGTAATGCTTTTTTACTATACTCTAATATTGCAAGATAATATCAAAAGTCAATTGTGTGTTTACAAGGATGTTGCACACATATCCATAGTAGAAAATACATATCAAATCCACACACTCATTGATGTACCTCCTATTTCTTTGCATAATCCACCATACATATAATCTACTGAAAATGCTTGTCTGTCTGTAAAGCATATGTAAAATCATTTGCATTCTTTGTAGATGTATTCATTCATATACATTTGCAGTACACCAAGAGGTGATTCATAGTATAGAAAATTACCAAAATCTATATACTGTTAAATATGCTTCTAGATAAAAGATATTTATCTATACATAGACCTATATATTCTTTTTGGCTATAATGAGTCTTGTCCATATGGGAACACTGTTATTTCAATACAGGTCACCAAATATTTTGGGTAGTTGGAATCCATTCTCTAAATTTGGATCCCTTTCTAGAAAAGAAAAATGATTAGAAAAAGGACTTCCTAATGACTTAATCTCCACCGTACTTTTGAAAAAGCAAAGGTAGAGGATTAGGGTTGAGCGTCGTTAGGCATGTAAATATATATGCTTTTGGCATGTTCATTCATGTTATACTTGCCCATTTCTTACCAAATAACAAATAAAGACCTAAAATGGCATTCCTCAAATTAATTTGTTTTTAAAATCAAGCATTAGAATAATAAATAGATTTGTTAATAAATGTAAATGTTAGAACGTTTGTACACCCATATGTAAAATTGCACATATATCACTACTATGTTTTTTACGAAGCTGCCATACCAAGGGCTTAGGTGTTGCCTCTAGCGAATTATGTTGGTCATAATTATCATAGTTATCATGTTGTTGCATAATACAATACCATCTAATACGAGTTATTTTGCTACTTTTCAACTCATGTGAGTTTAATTATAATGGCTAGATTTAGAGAGAAATCCATAGCTTGGATTGAGGGGGCTACAGCCAATGTCCAACCTAAATAATCCTAAATAATATTATTTAGTTTTAGTCCATCTTTATCCCATAGAATAAGGCCTAGCTGTCCAGTCCTAGTGTGACGTCGTAACACGCTCACATGACTGCAAATATTATCGTTCTCGTGTATCGTGCCTCTCAACAGTACTTGCCTCTCTAGAACAGTGCTTCGTTAGCTACACGTGACAAGTCTGCCTCTCCACCTGTGTAGCATGCCTTCGATCACATTTACGAGACTTGGGCACATAGCCTAGTTGCATGCCTTGCTAGTGCATGCTTTATGACTAGCTTTTATTGTAGTATCTATTTGCTTTATAGCCTGCCAGTTGGAGTCTATAGGATATAATGGATGATTACAATTCTTGATCGTGTAAATGTCTCTACTTTAATATTTATTCAACTGGTATCACTTGCTTAGTTGTGTTTTAAAATTTAGTAACATAACTTGATTAAAATAAATTTATTTTGTTGCTTAAATGCATTATTTAATTTTATTTGTATTTGTATATTATTATTTGACATAAACACACAACTAATAGTTAATTGTATAATTTCTTATTTTTCAATATAGTATTGACACCAATTTGAACTCCTATGTTGTTACCATAAGTACACTACTTAAATGCTTAAGCTTGGGCTTGGTGTTAAGCTAGATCAAATTAGTTCCTGAAGATTTTGTTGCTCAATTAAGCCAGTAGAAAATCTCTCCCTCCATTCTGTGATTCATGATGATTGGACTCATGGTAGAAACACCCACAACTTGAACCTCTAAAATGCCTTTAAACTGGGTTTGGTGCTCTTTTTTCTATTAGACAGTGGAATGGCCCATATAGACCTATAGCCAATTTGATTGTTCGGCCCAATACAAGTCGCAAGCATAGGCGGGCAGGCGCGACTTGTTATCTCCTTGTCAATAGCACACAATCGCACATATGTAGTGCCATGTGCCTCCATGTACGGATCTACTCAAGCCTTCCTCCTTCGAGGGACATTTGATGCATGAGTGAGGCGTCCCCACTTAAGCAGAGACTAAATGTGATACAAATATCAGTCCCAGGAGGCTGATACACATTTATTCCACAGATGGTTCAGTCATCGTGCGACCTCAAAGGGGCACGGTACTCGATACAAACGATAATAGAAATCAAAAGTACAACAATACATAACCAGAGATAGACTATGACTGGATCTAGCCCTATCTCGACGAGGAACAACGGAAGCATCTTGGAAAGGACCACACCACAGGCAACGTCGGGTGCGGACACGACCACTACTCGAACTCTTCAGGGACAAAGTCCGGATCCTCCTCTGTTGCAACAAAATAGGGGGTGAGTACGAACGTACTCAACAAGTCCAACCACGTCCACGGAGGGGAATATAAAGATTATGCACAGGGTAATTCAAGGAATACGGTTAAGGTTTAATTTGCGTAAAGCTAGATTTTATGCAAGGGTTTGTTTTTAAACAGGTTTTCGTAAAAACAATTTTTAATACCAAGTGGGTTGATCCTCCACATAGGATCCACATTTTATGCTACCGGACTCCCCGTCCGCCGTAGCTCACGGCACACCTGCCGGACACTTTCCAAAACACTCACACCAAAAGATCCCACCCTTTTTCCCAATACTAGTTTCAGGCCCAAGCCGTGACTCATCCAATACCGTGGATACGGCTATTCGAATAGATTTTAACTCTGCAGAGGTTGTACACTTAACCCACCCCAACGGTTTCCGCAACACGAACACCGAAATGCCGGCGCGGACCTGTCAAAGCCATTACCACACCGTAGCTAAGCCGGACTAGCCAATATGGAAGCAACCAAGGGGTCCATGTCCTCCCAGCGAGGCATGACCGGGACGTAACTCACATAGATCGTACTCCTGCTCCTTGTTCTCCCATTGCTCACAGCTCACCCATTGGCTAACCAACCAACTAGTGGGATTTATGCTAAGCCGTTGCCACATACAACGGTAGGGCGGTAGCACTAAACTGGGCCAGGCTAGATGACAATCAACTCGGTCCTTAAAATAATGACAAGATGGATATCTCCACTTCCCGCTCAGCCACACAGGCACGAGCTCACCAGCTTGGTGTTTCACACAGAACACACCATCCATCCCATCAGTTTCACCATTATTCCATTTTCACCAAAGCCACCCTTTTCCTTTAAACACTCACACCATTCTTTATTTTAAAACACCTGAGTATTTGCAATATGATAGTGGTAAGAGTAACGGGTCCTAAGCGTTTCTAGCACGGCTATCATCCAAACAGAGTAAGTCATATTTAATGATAGCTTAGGTGATCAAGGAATATTCATAGCAATCAAGTAGTGGCTATCCAACCGGGTCTTGCAATAAAATAATGCATTTTATAAATAGGCCAATAGGTTGTGTTTGTAAAACATAGGATAAACATGCATCCAAGGACGGGATTGAACTTGCCGTCTTCGAAGTCGTCCGGAAGGGCCTGCTCGCGATACGGGCCTTCGGGCTCCGGCTCGCGGTACTCTCCTGCGTACTCCGGCTCGCGGTACTGGCCTCCGAAATCGTCGGCGGGGTGTTCCTCGGTCACTTCGTGGTCTACGGCAACGACGTCACGCATAACGATCAAACAAATACACAAAATAAAATAAATGCTCAATGGAAATGAGAATGATGGAAATAAATAGAGTATGATTTTAGAGGAATTTAGGAAAAAGAATGTGTGGAAATGGAGTTGAAATGGACGAGATATTGTGGCTATATTGTCGGAGGCTAAATAAATCCGAAAATGATTAACATAATCGATCGGAGGGTAAGTGGCTGTGGTTTCTCGTGGATGGGCTGAAGGAGTGTTTGGGCCTTTCGGTCAACACATGGGCTTAGGGACTTTATTGGACTAGAAGAATAAACAGGATAGAGAGAGACAGACGCAACAGATGGAGAGGCCATCTGTTCGAGCTCCTCTGCTCGTCCGCCATGGCAGACGGACGGAGCTCCCTGGAGCTTCGCCGTTCAGTGATTCCGGCCACCCAACTCAAATCCAGAGGCATGGTGAGGGAGAGGAGGTAGAGGGGAAGCTCACCATGGGCTCACCTCGGACGGGGGTGGCGTGAAGAGGGAGATCGGCGAGGGGGCTCGGCTCTGTTCGTGCTTCGTACAGAGCAGAGGAAGGCGGAGAGGGATGGGTGGTGGAGCTGGGGCTTGGTGAGCTGCGGACGGAGGAGGAGGGCTGCTCAGCGTTGCCCTTTTTATAGGTGAAGGCGGAGCGGAGCTGTGCCAGCGGCTGGCTGCCGTCAATGAACGGCGACGACAGTCGCCGGGCCGTCGGCTTGCGCGCGGCAGCTTGCGACGGTGGTGGCGCTGAGGCGACGGCGGCGCAGGCGGAGTTATGGTGCGGCAGAGGTGGGCGGTGGCGTGTAGTGGGGGTGGAGGTGCACGGCGACGTGCGTGCCTCAGATGGCAGCAGCAGCGGGCGTCGGCTTGCCGCGGCGGTGGCGCTGAGGCGACGGCAGCGTTGACGATGCGCGAGGCGAGGCAGCCGGGCTGGTGTGCTCCGTGGCGTGTGCAAGGTGGGGACGCGGTGAGGGGCGGCACGGCGAGGTGTTGGTCGGCAGCAAGCAATCGTGCGCGGGGCCGGGCTGTCGCGCGTGCGGAGCGAGGGCGAGCTCGGCAGAGGGCCGGGTGCCGCGTGCTGCACGCGGGGGCGAGGCTTTCGAGCAAAGCTCCGGCTTTTGTTCGGCTTGTGTCGCGTGTGCTGCGGGTGGTGGTGCGCGAGCTGCTGCAGTGATGCACTGCTGCTGCTTTGAACGTGTGTGTGATATATGTGTGTGCATGCTCGAGCTGGAAGAACCGAAAGGGACAAGAACTGAGGGAGTTGGCATGCTTGTGCCTGTGCGTGCCGTGCACATGCAAGGAGATAGCCAGCATGTCTGTATGCTTGTGAAGGCAATTTGGTGGGGGTGATTAGCAGGGTGGAGGCTTAGAGAGAAAAGAATGTGATTGAAGAGAAGGGACACACGGAGATAAGCAAGGATGAAAGAGATTAGCAGGTTGCTTAGGGAGAAAGAGTAAGATTAAAGAGTGAAGGGATGCACGGATGTAAACAAAGGTGAATTAAGGAGGTGGCCTCGAGATGGATTTTTAGATGATGAAAAAGGATTGAGCTCAAGAATTATTTTGTAAAGCTTTGAAAAAGATTTAAACGCGTGATTTAATTGGATGAATTTTTCGGATGTTACAAACCTACCCCACTTAAAATGAATCTCGTCCTCGAGATTCGACCGAGTCCTTAAAAAGATGGGGGTATTCCTTTTTCAACGCATCTTCGCGTTCCCACGTGGCTTCTTTCTCGCCATGTCTGCTCCACTGAACTCGGCACATCCGTACCGTGGAATTTCTTGTTTGCTTGGTGACAGTGTCCAAAATTTTGATGGGTACTTCCTGATATCTGAGATCCTTTTGTAAGTCAATTGCTTCTATTGGCACATGTTCTTCCTCAGGTACTCTCAAACATTTCCTGAGCTGGGAAACATGAAACACTGGATGGATGTCTGACATCTCTGTGGGTAGTTGGATACGGTAAGCTACGGCTCCAACTCTTTCAAGCACCTGGTACGGTCCAATGTACCGAGGGGCTAACTTTCCTTGGATTTGGAATCTGCGAGTTCCTCGAATCGGGGAAACCTTGAGATAAATATAATCTCCAACTTCAAAACTTAATTCCCTTCTGTGCTTGTCCGAATAACTTTTCTGACGGGACTGAGCGGCTTTTAGCTTTTCTCTAATTTTGGCCACCTTGTCTTCTGCTTCTTTTATAAAGTCTGGTCCGACCAAGGTGCGCTCCCCTACTTCTGACCACATCAAAGGGGTTCTACACTTTCTTCCATAGAGAGCTTCAAATGGTGACATGCCTAAACTGGCTTGGTAGCTATTGTTGTAAGAAAATTCTGCATAGGGCAAACTCCGTTCCCAATCTTTTCCATAGGTCAGGGCACAAGCTCTCAGCATATCCTCCATAATCTGGTTCACTCTTTCTGTCTGTCCATCTGTCTGGGGGTGATAAGCTGAGCTAAAGTCTAACTTAGTTCCCATGGCTTTATGTAAACTTTTCCAAAACTTGGAAGTGAACTGAGTCCCTCTATCTGAGACAATCCTGCTAGGTACTCCGTGTAACTTTACTATGTTCTCCACATAGAGCTTTGCTAACTTTTTGCCTCCATAATTGGTCCGGACGGGTAAATAGTGAGCGACCTTAGTGAGTCGATCCACTATCACCCATATAGAGTCATTTCCTCTTTGTGTTTTGGGCAAACCAACTACGAAATCCATTCCAATCTCATCCCACTTCCAAACCGGGATAGGCAATGGTTGCAATAAACCTGCCGGCTTTTGGTGCTCGGCCTTGACTCGCTGGCAAATGTCGCAATGGGCGACGAACTGGGCAATCTCTGCTTTCATCCCATTCCACCAGTATTTCTGTTTCAAATCCATATACATTTTGGTGGCTCCGGGGTGAATAGAGTAAGGCGAGTTGTGGGCTTCATCCATGATGATTTGCCGAAAATTCCCTTGCTTGGGCACACAAATTCTATTCTTGTACCATAGGGTCCCTTTCGCATCCACTCTAAAATCTGGGGCCTTATTTTCTCCTGTGTGGTTGCGAATTTTTATCAAGTCTGGGTCTAAACCTTGGGACTTTCTGATGTCTTCCTCTAAAGTGGGCTGGACAGTTAGCTGCGGGCAAGTTTTAATGTGCACATTGAGTCGTGCCATTTCTTCTTGTAGATGGACATTCTTGGGTGCATAAGATTTTCTGCTTAAGGCATCTGCTACCACATTAGCTTTGCCGGGGTGGTAATGAATTTCCAGATTGTAATCCTTGATAAGCTCTAACCATCTTCTTTGCCTCAAATTCAGATCAGGCTGGGTAAATATATACTTCAGGCTCTTGTGATCCGTATAAATTTCACACTTATTTCCAATAAGATAGTGTCTCCAAATCTTCAGTGCATGCACTACGGCTGCTAACTCCAAGTCATGGGTAGGGTAATTTTGCTCATGAGGTTTAAGCTGTCGGGAGGCATATGCTACTACCCTCCCATCTTGCATAAGTACACATCCTAACCCATTTCGGGAAGCGTCACAATATATGACAAAGTCCCGTTGAATATCTGGTAGAGTCAATATTGGGGCTGAGGTTAATCTTTTCTTCAGTTCTTGAAAGCTCTTTTCACATGACTCGGTCCAGGTAAACTTCTTATCTTTTCTGAGCAATTCTGTCATGGGTCTAGCTATCTTGGAGAATCCTTCAATAAATCTCCGATAATATCCAGCTAATCCAAGAAAGCTTCTTATCTCACTCACATTAGTGGGTTGTTGCCAATTAGAGACTGCTTCTACCTTCTCGGGATCAACAGCTACTCCTTCTGCAGTCAATATGTGGCCAAGGAAGGCTACCTTCTCAAGCCAAAATTCACACTTACTAAACTTGGCATATAGCTTGTGTGTCCTTAACTTCTCCATCACTACTCTCAGGTGATGCTCATGCTCTTGGGCACTTTTGGAATAGATGAGTATGTCGTCAATAAAGACTACGACAAACTTATCTAACTCCTCCATAAATACTTTATTCATGAGATTCATGAAATATGCCGGGGCATTAGTCAGTCCAAAAGACATTACTGTAAACTCATATTGCCCGTATCTTGTCACAAATGCCGTCTTGGGTGTATCGCTTTCTCTGATCTTGAGCTGATAATATCCCGATCTTAAATCAATCTTGGAAAAGTACTTGGCTCCTTTTAGCTGATCAAAGAGATCATCTATCCTTGGCAAGGGATACTTGTTCTTGATAGTGACATCATTTAAGGATCTGTAGTCCACACACATCCTCATACTTCCGTCCTTCTTCTTCACAAAGAGAACTGGTGATCCCCACGGGGATGAGCTAGGTCTGATGAATCCTTTCTCCTGAAGGTCTCTCAATTGTTCTTTCAACTCAGCTAGTTCTGCTGCAGCCATCCGATAGGGTCTCTTGGCTATGGGAGATGTTCCTGGATAAGGTCAATAATGAACTCTATGTCTCTATCTGGTGGCATTCCTGGTAATTCCTCTGGAAATACATCTGGATATTCACACACTACCGGAACTTCTGCTATGGTCTTAGCTTCCAAAGTATAAATCATTGGGTCTGATCTCATTCCTTGAGTGTGGCAAGTCACTTGTACTCCTTCAGGGCTGGTTAGGTATATCACCTTATCGGCACATCCTATGAGGCCATTATGTTTGGTTAACCAGTCCATTCCAAGGATCACATCTATTCCCTTGGATTTAAGTACTACCAGATCTGCTAGGAACTCTACCCCACTTAAAATAATCCTTACCCTAGAACAGCCTAGTTGACACTTGATGTCGGCTCCAGGTGTTCGGGTTAACAGGGGTAACTTTAGTAGTACTGTAGGTATATTGTGCTTATCCACAAAACTTGATGATATGAATGAATGTGATGCTCCAGAATCAAATAACACTGTTGCAAGAACTGAGCTGACTAAAAACTCACCAAGCACTACGCCCTGAGCTCCTTGAGCCTCCTGCGTGTTGATGTGGTTGACGCGGGCTCGTCCATAGGGCTGCTGGGGCTGCCTCATCTGCTGGTTGTTGGTGTTGTTGCCAGGGTTGTTGTTGTGGATGGGCACACGGTTGGCACCTGACAGAGCTGGCTTCGGTCCATTCACCGAGTTGGAGTACACTGGGGCTGCTGGCTTGTTGCTGGCATAGGGACAGTTGGCTATGTAATGCCCAGTCTCACGGCAGTTGAAACAGGCCCTGCTGTTGTTGTTGACTTGACTGGCATTGCTCTGTGGGGCTTTGGCACTCTGGCTTCTGAAAGTGGGATTGGTGACATGTGAACCTGATGCCCGGGACTGAGTGCGGTACTGTATAGGTGTCTGAGATCTGGGTGGTGGAGGGTTGTAGCTCTTTGTTCTCTGGAAGCGGTCCTGCTGGCGAGCTTTACTCTCTAGGAACTTGCGTTTGAGATCTTTCTTCTCATCTGCTTTAGCTCTTTCAGTGAGAATGGCCCTGTTCATCAGAGTGTTGAAGTCAGGATAAATCTGAGGAGTGAGTAAAGTTCTGAGCTCTGAGTCCAGGCCTTTCATGAACCTATCCTGTTTCTTCTCATCCTTGTCTACTTCTTCTGGTGCATAGCGGGCTAAATCCATGAACTGGTAGGTGTACTCCTCCACAGTCTTGTTGCCTTGCTGCAGTGCACGGAATTCGTCTGCCTTGCGCTTCATGGTGGCTGCGGGGACATGGTAACGGCGGAACTCATCCACAAACTCTCTCCAGGTGATAACATTGGCATCCTGGGCAGCCGCACAGTAGTTTTCCCACCAGGCAAGGGCATTTCCAACGAGTTGATGGGTAGCCAGGAGAACTTTGTCACGATCTTCGCAATGGAGTGGCTCCAACTTCCTTTGAATCACCCTCAGCCAATCATCAGCCTCAAGTGGGTTAGTGGACCCGCCAAAGGTAGGTGGCTTAGTCCTGATGAATTCTGACAGCTTCTCATTCATGCTCTGCCCACGGGGCCTCTGATGGGCGAGAGCTTTGACAACGGCTTCCATTATCAGGTTCTGGTTGTTCATTACTTGCAAAAAATCAGCGGCAGGTGGAAGTGGCACTTGCTCGTGTCCGACTTGACTTTCCTCCCTTCTATCCTGATTCACTTCATCTTGGTGCTCGTCATGGGGTGCGTTCTGCCCGTTGTCGCTAGCGGCAGGGACTCGGCTTCGGGAAGCCCTGGGTCCACGCGTGTTGACCATCTGTGGATTTAGAGGATTTTATATGAGACTAGGATTTGGAATTATAGTGATGTTTGAGTTTACTAACTCGTATTTTCGAAAAGGCAGAATCCTCCTCCTGCCGACAAACACAAAGTCTAGCAATACAACAAGCACAAACAATTTTATTCTTTTGAAAGGGGGAGGGCACAACACTTGGACAAGCCAAAACACGAACTAAACGACCGGGGTACAACGACACGACTGGGGTTCAACACTAAACTTCGGACCAAGACGGCTTCTTCCCTTGGTGCATCCTTGAGCGGGGCAATCTACTCGGGAGGTGAGTCATCGCCCTGAATAGAGTGGTCTTCCAGCGGGATGAGCAGCTCGTCGTCCTCTAGGGTCCCATTTTCCTGGGGTTGTGCAGTAGTTCCTCCCTCAGCAGTTGTGACTGATCTCTCGGCGCCTCCGGGTGAAGCTTGCGGGGTTTCGCTAAGTCCTCCCCACGTTATGACGGGGGCTCCAAGTAGAACTTGGGTTTCTCCGATTGCCGGGACGGGCGTCCCACTTCTGGTCCACTCCTGCACACTTCGGTCTTGAACCTGCCTGAGGCTCTCATGAGCGACGGCTTCGCTGCTTATAGCGGCCGCGGTCCTTGCTTCGGCTTGAGCCACCCGGATTTGGTGCATCCTTACCGCGAGCTCTGCTTGCTCGGCCCGACCGATTTGCTCCCTTAGGAACCCGGCTTGCTCGTCGAAAAGTCTGTCCAAAGAGACGAGATAGGCGACCACATGGTACAAAACGTCGTCCTGCTGACGGCGTCGTTCCAGATTCCTCATGCGGGCCTGCCAGACTTGAGTCCTGACAGCCGGAGGGAAAAGTCTCATTGGTGTGGGAATGAGGTGCTCCTCGAAGATTCGGCACAGGTAGCGGAGGGCCTTCCTGATAGCCAAAGGGTAAGCATCTCGATGTCGAAATCCTGTAGCGGTCACTCGCCATGGCTCGATGTCGGGGTAGCGGGTGCTTCTGGCGATGGAAAGGACTACCCTACAGCGAAGAGTGCCGAGGTGTTCGTACTCTCTGCTGTAGTACCTTGGGCGCTCAGTCACACCAAGGCGTTCCAGGGAGTTGATCAAAAGGCGGGGAAAACCAGGCTCTTCCTGGCAAATGCCCTGGGTCCAACCTGCTTCAGCCATCTGAAAACAGAATAGCACGAACAAACTTATTTCAGAGCTGGGTACAAGAGAGGATACAAGATCTCTGATGCTACAACAGGATTGGATACACTACTCAAGGGTACAATACTAGGATGGAAGCCTAGCCTAGGCATGCTACTTGCTACTCAAGGGGATTCTTCTTCGCTCCATGTATAGCGTTTCTTTGGAGGAAGACACTGCTCCAACTCCAAAGCATTGGTCTGAGTACTCTTATCCCAATGGGTTTCCTCTGGTTCTTCCCCTGATGACTCAGCTTGCTCTTCCTTCTGGTTGTATCTCCGCCACAATTCCCCGTAAGCAGCTAGGTGATGTTCTGCCTGAGACTGAGCTATTCTCGCTTTTCTCTTTTCACCTTCCATTTCTTTTTCTGCTTTCTCCGCTCGCTTGATCTGGTACTTCAGTTGAGCGGCCGTGTCTCGGTAGAGTTGGTCTAAGCCGGTGAGGTAAATGGACAGATGGGAAATTGTGTCTTCCATGTCTTCTTCTACTCCAAGTCCTCTCATCCGGGCGATCCATGAGCGTCCTCTATCTCCAGTAGGCGGGAAAAATCCCATAGGAGTGTGTCGAAGGTGACGCTTATAGAGCATGCGGATCTGTCGCAGGGCTTTACGGGCGGCCTTCCGGTAGGTGTCCGCGAAGCCAAAACCAGTCGTGGCGACAGACCAGGGCTCCACTTCTGGGTAAAGTGTGCTTTTTCCCACGAAGAGCATCATCTTGCATCGAGGGGTGCCATTGGAGTCGTACTCCCGAAAAGTGATCTCCGGCAGTTCCCTAACCCCGACGCGTTCCAAGGTGAGTAGCAACAACTTAGGGAGACCGGGTTCGGCGACGACGATTCCGTTATCCCATCCATCGTCAGCCATCTGGAACGAGCAAAGGTTGAGAGTCAGTGCTTCTAGAGAGACAGGCCAGGCAAGGGAAAGGTCTAGTGAAGAAAGGCTCTAAGAAAGGTCTCGGTCCTTAAGGGTCGCGTTCTACAGCCAACGACGGCTCTGATACCACCTGAGGCGTCCCCACTTAAGCAGAGACTAAATGTGATACAAATATCAGTCCCAGGAGGCTGATACACATTTATTCCACAGATGGTTCAGTCATCGTGCGACCTCAAAGGGGCACGGTACTCGATACAAACGATAATAGAAATCAAAAGTACAACAATACATAACCAGAGATAGACTATGACTGGATCTAGCCCTATCTCGACGAGGAACAACGGAAGCATCTTGGAAAGGACCACACCACAGGCAACGTCGGGTGCGGACACGACCACTACTCGAACTCTTCAGGGACAAAGTCCGGATCCTCCTCTGTTGCAACAAAATAGGGGGTGAGTACGAACGTACTCAACAAGTCCAACCACGTCCACGGAGGGGAATATAAAGATTATGCACAGGGTAATTCAAGGAATACGGTTAAGGTTTAATTTGCGTAAAGCTAGATTTTATGCAAGGGTTTGTTTTTAAACAGGTTTTCGTAAAAACAATTTTTAATACCAAGTGGGTTGATCCTCCACATAGGATCCACATTTTATGCTACCGGACTCCCCGTCCGCCGTAGCTCACGGCACACCTGCCGGACACTTTCCAAAACACTCACACCAAAAGATCCCACCCTTTTTCCCAATACTAGTTTCAGGCCCAAGCCGTGACTCATCCAATACCGTGGATACGGCTATTCGAATAGATTTTAACTCTGCAGAGGTTGTACACTTAACCCACCCCAACGGTTTCCGCAACACGAACACCGAAATGCCGGCGCGGACCTGTCAAAGCCATTACCACACCGTAGCTAAGCCGGACTAGCCAATATGGAAGCAACCAAGGGGTCCATGTCCTCCCAGCGAGGCATGACCGGGACGTAACTCACATAGATCGTACTCCTGCTCCTTGTTCTCCCATTGCTCACAGCTCACCCATTGGCTAACCAACCAACTAGTGGGATTTATGCTAAGCCGTTGCCACATACAACGGTAGGGCGGTAGCACTAAACTGGGCCAGGCTAGATGACAATCAACTCGGTCCTTAAAATAATGACAAGATGGATATCTCCACTTCCCGCTCAGCCACACAGGCACGAGCTCACCAGCTTGGTGTTTCACACAGAACACACCATCCATCCCATCAGTTTCACCATTATTCCATTTTCACCAAAGCCACCCTTTTCCTTTAAACACTCACACCATTCTTTATTTTAAAACACCTGAGTATTTGCAATATGATAGTGGTAAGAGTAACGGGTCCTAAGCGTTTCTAGCACGGCTATCATCCAAACAGAGTAAGTCATATTTAATGATAGCTTAGGTGATCAAGGAATATTCATAGCAATCAAGTAGTGGCTATCCAACCGGGTCTTGCAATAAAATAATGCATTTTATAAATAGGCCAATAGGTTGTGTTTGTAAAACATAGGATAAACATGCATCCAAGGACGGGATTGAACTTGCCGTCTTCGAAGTCGTCCGGAAGGGCCTGCTCGCGATACGGGCCTTCGGGCTCCGGCTCGCGGTACTCTCCTGCGTACTCCGGCTCGCGGTACTGGCCTCCGAAATCGTCGGCGGGGTGTTCCTCGGTCACTTCGTGGTCTACGGCAACGACGTCACGCATAACGATCAAACAAATACACAAAATAAAATAAATGCTCAATGGAAATGAGAATGATGGAAATAAATAGAGTATGATTTTAGAGGAATTTAGGAAAAAGAATGTGTGGAAATGGAGTTGAAATGGACGAGATATTGTGGCTATATTGTCGGAGGCTAAATAAATCCGAAAATGATTAACATAATCGATCGGAGGGTAAGTGGCTGTGGTTTCTCGTGGATGGGCTGAAGGAGTGTTTGGGCCTTTCGGTCAACACATGGGCTTAGGGACTTTATTGGACTAGAAGAATAAACAGGATAGAGAGAGACAGACGCAACAGATGGAGAGGCCATCTGTTCGAGCTCCTCTGCTCGTCCGCCATGGCAGACGGACGGAGCTCCCTGGAGCTTCGCCGTTCAGTGATTCCGGCCACCCAACTCAAATCCAGAGGCATGGTGAGGGAGAGGAGGTAGAGGGGAAGCTCACCATGGGCTCACCTCGGACGGGGGTGGCGTGAAGAGGGAGATCGGCGAGGGGGCTCGGCTCTGTTCGTGCTTCGTACAGAGCAGAGGAAGGCGGAGAGGGATGGGTGGTGGAGCTGGGGCTTGGTGAGCTGCGGACGGAGGAGGAGGGCTGCTCAGCGTTGCCCTTTTTATAGGTGAAGGCGGAGCGGAGCTGTGCCAGCGGCTGGCTGCCGTCAATGAACGGCGACGACAGTCGCCGGGCCGTCGGCTTGCGCGCGGCAGCTTGCGACGGTGGTGGCGCTGAGGCGACGGCGGCGCAGGCGGAGTTATGGTGCGGCAGAGGTGGGCGGTGGCGTGTAGTGGGGGTGGAGGTGCACGGCGACGTGCGTGCCTCAGATGGCAGCAGCAGCGGGCGTCGGCTTGCCGCGGCGGTGGCGCTGAGGCGACGGCAGCGTTGACGATGCGCGAGGCGAGGCAGCCGGGCTGGTGTGCTCCGTGGCGTGTGCAAGGTGGGGACGCGGTGAGGGGCGGCACGGCGAGGTGTTGGTCGGCAGCAAGCAATCGTGCGCGGGGCCGGGCTGTCGCGCGTGCGGAGCGAGGGCGAGCTCGGCAGAGGGCCGGGTGCCGCGTGCTGCACGCGGGGGCGAGGCTTTCGAGCAAAGCTCCGGCTTTTGTTCGGCTTGTGTCGCGTGTGCTGCGGGTGGTGGTGCGCGAGCTGCTGCAGTGATGCACTGCTGCTGCTTTGAACGTGTGTGTGATATATGTGTGTGCATGCTCGAGCTGGAAGAACCGAAAGGGACAAGAACTGAGGGAGTTGGCATGCTTGTGCCTGTGCGTGCCGTGCACATGCAAGGAGATAGCCAGCATGTCTGTATGCTTGTGAAGGCAATTTGGTGGGGGTGATTAGCAGGGTGAGGCTTAGAGAGAAAAGAATGTGATTGAAGAGAAGGGACACACGGAGATAAGCAAGGATGAAAGAGATTAGCAGGTTGCTTAGGGAGAAAGAGTAAGATTAAAGAGTGAAGGGATGCACGGATGTAAACAAAGGTGAATTAAGGAGGTGGCCTCGAGATGGATTTTTAGATGATGAAAAAGGATTGAGCTCAAGAATTATTTTGTAAAGCTTTGAAAAAGATTTAAACGCGTGATTTAATTGGATGAATTTTTTCGGATGTTACAATGAGTAACTGTGCTCCTGCCCCCAGCACTATCGCTGCTAGGTCTACGTGCTCCACTTATGAAGTTGGTGTTGTGCTTCAGAATATATTCCTTATCTCATCATTTGTTTGGATGTGGAATGGGAGATTTTTCGTTTTCGGTATTTGGATATTCCCATGAATCACAAAAAGAAAACTCAATAATAATGGTTGAAGAGAAGTTTCAAAAAAAAATTGAGTAGCTAAAAAAAGATGTTCTCCTATGGTGGACGTCTAGTCCTCATAGACTCTATTTTGAGTAGCCTGGCCATGTTTAATTCTTTATGATGTCTTATTTTAAGTATCAAACGACATTCTTAAGAAATTTGACTTCTATAGGTCTACCTTTTTTTTTTGACAAGGTGATAACCATAAGAAGAAATACATGCTGACGAAATGGTGACTTATTTGTTTACCAAAAAATCAAGGTAGTCTAAAAATTTTAAACCTTGAAATCCATAATGTTTGTTTGCTTACTAAGTGGTTGTATAAGCTAATAAACGAAGATGGTGTTTGGTATGAGTTTTTTAGGCAAGTACCTTAAAAAATGAAACCACTGGTGAAGTTTGATAGAGGTCATGACTCATGATCAGTTTCACACTTTTGGTCGGACCTTATGAAGGTAAAAAACCGCTTCCTTATTTTTCCACATTTAATCTTCACAATGGTACTCAAACTAGATTTTGGGTGGATAAGCGGTTCAGAAACTTCTCAAAGAACAATACGCATATTTATACAGCATCACTAGTAAAAACACATTATTGTAGCGCTTAAGTGCTCGCTTTTCTTAACTTAATTAACCCATTTCATTAAAAACAGTGTTTGGAAATTAGGTGTTGCTCTTTCTGTTTTGCCCTTCTTTTTGGCGGTGACAACTGATAAAATCATGTCATAATACATGGAAAAAGAAAACATTTTATTATGTGGAAAACACAAATTTTTTTTATGTCACGTGCCGTGATTCAAGTTTTGCAATTTGCCATACACTTGTCATTTTGTGTGTAGTACATACAATATATAAGTTAGTAACGATAGGACCATCAACATGTACCCCTCGCATCGCTGATGCAAGGCAATTCCTAATCTCCTATAACACACCATCTGCTACCATGAGAATGGTTGTATAAATTGAGGCTGCGCTAGCTACTTGGGTTTTAGTAAGCCCAGTTTATTTCCTACTTGATCCTGCAGAGCGACCTGACGAAGCAGGTTTTGCACATCGTCTACCCACTTCTGTTTGCTTGCGCTGCTGTCGCACTCGAATTCCACAAGACCTTGCGCCGTGCTCAGGCCGAAGCAGCATGTCTCCTCCATGGAGCCCTTCCCTGGCTCAGGCCATGTCGGAAGCTCGCTGTATACGCCGTAAACAACGCCTACAAACCAATCACAAAGGCACAAGGGTCAGTACACGTCTCGGTACTGTAACATTGATGAGTTTTTCTGCTGGAATCAATCATTTACGGTCTAGGAGTTGAAAGTACTGCAACTTACTCTTGTTGTTTTTTGATAGTGCACCTCCAATGTGTTTGCTTTTCAGCTTCAGCATCACCTGTTGTAATATTAGTGCGTTGTCAGTAAGACAGTAACACTGCATGACCAGCATTTGGAACTGAACATAGAATTTTTTTCTTACCTGAGACCTCTTGTTGATGTAGATGGATACTCTTGTCTTGTGTAAATCCCCTGTATCAAGAACGAAAATTCTGATCCTTAGTTTTCTGGACCATGCTTTGAAGTTTTTGTGCTTCTAGATTTTCAATTATATAGCTGAATGTTCTGACGAGCCCACTATTCCTTACCTTTTCTTGTGCGTTTCAGCAGCTCCCCCTCCTTGCACCAGATGTCAGTACTCCACGAATGACCCTTCTCGTATGGCAGAACACTCGCATTGCTCCTCGTCTCTCGCTGCACTCTCTGCTTCAACGTAGCAGCTCCTCGCAGAGCTGACCAAAACAGCCAAAAATCCATACGAACTTATTAGCATATTCTTCTCTGAATCAGACTGTCGGCTCAACGATTGACATCGACAACGACATCATCGGATTATTTACCGGTGGCTGCGGCCGCCGTGAGCGTCATGAGATCACCGGGACTCCTGACGCCAACCGCGGCCTGCACGGCGCCGGCCACCTGGTCGTGGCGCGCGCCCGCGTGCTGAGCCGCCTCGACGCAGTGCGAGGCGAGCAGCTCGGTGGCTGACGCCATGGCCGCGGCCATCTTGGTGGCCTGGGCGTCGCAGCTCGTGGCCGCCGCGACGGCGGCCACCGCGGCGGCGACACGGGCCACGGACACCATGGCGTGCACGTGGGCCTTGTCGGCGCGCTGCTTCTCCTTGCCGCTCTGCTTCACCCGGCATGATGTCTCCCTGTGGTGGACCTGGAACCATCTCCCGATCGACTGGTGGTGGCCGCCGCTGCTCATGGAATTCCTCCTCGCGTCCCTCTGTAGAGATGTTGCAGTAGAAGCACCATGAATCACACGAGAAAGAAAGAAAAAAAAAGATAACCAACAAAGAGAAAAACAAAACAGAGAGGATGATAAGTGAGCTGAGGGTTACGTGTTGTTGATGGCACGGAAGAGGAACGATGGACGTGGCGAGCACGGAGTCCTCCGGTATGCTCATCTCCGGCAGCCGGGCGGCAGCCGCCGCCGCGGCGCCGCTCTTCTTGCCCCCGCCGATGAGAATCTTGGAGATCTCCGACGCCGACACGCTCCACGACCGGGACAGGTACTCCATGGGCTCCAGCGGCGTCTGCGGCGGCGGTATCGCCGCCACCGCGTCGTCCTCCTCTTCGTCAACCACCTCCATGCTGAAGGCACCAACACCAGCGACGTCCCTCGCCTTCCAGCCCTTCTCCATCGCCACCTATCCTACAACTAGAAGCTGCTGCGCACTCGTGTCTTCACACAGGTGACTTCCTACTGGTGATGGTGTTCCGCCAGTGTCCGCGAGACAGTGCCCGTGTACTTATAGGGCCGGAGGCACACACGAAGCACAAGGAGGCATGTGTGGGAGCCGCCGTGCTGTGGCAGCCAGGCAAGCAGAAGCAGAAGGAACGAAGGGGGAACACCAGGCTGACAGGCTCCTGGCTCCCTTTTCTACCCTGTCGCCGAGCTCCTCCAATCTCCGCTACCTGGGGTGGCATACCGGTATAAAATACACGCTCGTGTCGCCCTTCTCGAGCTACCTGTGTCCCGGCAGGTGAGCTATCTCGGACCTCGGGGAATCGGATGGGTGTTTGTTCGGATCGCCATTTCGACGGTTGGTGCACGGGTCCCAGCCTCACGGAAGGCGCAGCATAGAACCTGATCGCCTGTATTGTATTTGTGTACTGACAGAACGGGGAGACGTTTTGTATTGTTTGCATGTACTCCTCTTGCGTTGAAGCAACCGCATCATTAGGAATTCTGAAACTGGCCGTTGTTTGCACTTGCAGCAATGTGGACAGCGCTTATAATTAAGTGCCTCCTCCTCTGCCGGCATGTTCAGTTTTTCCAAATCCTAAAAATCGACAGGCCACACGCTATTCAGAAACAGGATTGTCAGATATTTTCGTTGGCGACAATCTGACAGGAGCGTTCATGCGTAGACTACGGTTGGCATTTGGAGACCCGTCACTAGTCAGTGGCGCTGGATGACAAGAGACACCATGGATGCTGGACAGTGTCCGTTCACTGCTGCACGATTCTCCATTTCTGTTTATCGGGAGCGAAGAGCGATAGGACAAGGAGCTCAACACTGTCCCCCCGGTCTTGGTCGCTTGTCTGCGCGCATTCGTTTTTTGTTTATGATGGAGCGAGCTCGTTTTATTCTCTCTTTTTATATCCTCCCAGCAGGTGTGGGGTGGGGCTTGATGCATCTCTTCTCGATGCCTTTGTCTCGTGCAAGGCCCCACCCGACCCCGGAGCAGGTTACCAGAGGTGGCAACAACGGAACGGTAAGGTTTCGGTAAGCAAGTGCCGTTCATTGGCAAATGTCAAGCAACGAGCCTATTCCGCTGGTGGATAAGTTCGTTATCTATGGCTGATTGTAGTTGTTTCAATAGTATTCTGTAAGAGAGAATGAGATAAAATAAGTCAGAACAAGCTCGTTGCGGTTGAAAAACAGATAAGCAGAATTGACTGAACAAATGTTAGCTCACCCTGCAGTAGGTTAGATGAGAAAATCGCCTCTATCCGCAACCCATCCGTTATCATAGATCAAAGATGTCACCGGTGGATAGAAATGGGCTAGGATGGTAGGCGTGCGTCCAAGCAATCCGTGCCAATTACGCTGCCGATGGTATGGATAGCTAGATGCAGTAGATAGCACCAGCTAGTCTTCTGCTACTGTTGACCTTTTTGCCGTGTCAAGTGTACTTTTCTTCGTCCATGCATCCTAGTGGGTGTCCGCCTGTCCGGGGGGCTCCAAATCGATCTCCAAATTGAACTGCTGGTCCGAATTAACAATGTCAAAGCAGGCTCACAGCTAGCAGCGGGTCAATTCAAACATAGTGGAGCGGTCAAGCAAAGCAAAGCGACCCCCTAGCAGCTAGCAATTCGATGTGGCCATGACCCATGAAGCCAGGAGTGCTTTTTCCTTTCTTTCTTTTTGTTCTGTTGGCTTCAGCTCAACCGCTGTTGGACTTGAGCACTGGCTACGACTGAATTACTCCAATAAACAAACAAGAGCACAGCACAGGCGCTGTTAGTGTGTTTTTAGGTGTCAGCTGGTTGCCACCCCGGGCGCGTAGCGGATGGAAATTTTTGTCCCACCCCTCGCCGTCCTCATCATCAGACCGGCGCGCGCCGGCTCTGAGCTAGCGCTGGATGGATACAGCATGATGGGTGATGGGCTCCGGCCGTGCCAGTCAGGCGTGACGAATGACGAGGGGCTGGCCGGCCGGCCAGCCGGCGGCCAATGATCGATCCGTCAGCTCCGGCGGGCCAAGTGAAATCTCTCTTCTGATGGGCAAGTGATGAGGGTTACGAGTTCAGGATGGCAACAAGTCCTGCAAGACGGCAGCGTCGGTCTGGGCCGGCCGGCGAGCTCAAGGGAGATGGGTAATCATGTGCCTTTAATCAAACGGAACAGGTGGGGGATGATTATTACTACTTAGCTTGTCGAAAAGATGCACGGTGCTTAATCGATTGGCAGTACAATGGGGTGCTCTTATCTGATTATCTCAGCATGTGGACACCAATAATGCCTGGTGTCAGTCTTAAGAAACTGTCCAATTCCGGCCGCGCAACGTTTCGGTCCTTTGGTCCTGACCTCCAGGGATCGAGTTTTTTTTTTTTTTTTTTTGACGTGTCAACTTGTTTCACTAATACCCAATGGCGGTTTCTTCTTTCACTTTCGCTTTGGTTTGTGCTTCTCCTTTCCGTCTCCCTTTGCGCCTGGTCCATGGGTGCTCTCTTTGCGCGCGTGATCCGAGCGATGGCCCAGTTTCATCGCATATTCACATCGTCCCTAGAGGTAGAAGTAGAGCCCCTGTCACCGTTCTTCTCATCATCCTTTGCCTCCGTGCCCTTTTGTTTTTCCGGCGCCAAGGAGGCGTAATAAGCAATCACAAAGACATAGGCTGCTTATTGCTGCTAGCTAGTAGCCACTGTCGCCGTGCTAATGTACATTGGACACATAATGGTTTAGTGCGTGATTAATCTCCGCCAAGTTGATCGATGGATAAGATAAGCACCACGTCTCTTTCACCCCCCCTCATGGCTTTCTTTCTCGTCTTGCTTCCGCTCGAAGCGACGCATCCAGCATCCATCCCGTTCCTGTTGCGAAAACTACTCCCCGTTTTCTCCCTTGTCCTGTCCACCACTGGGCCTGTACAGCACCGGAGAATGCACGCGCATCATGGAGCAAAGACGGGTGGAAGCGGTTGCACAAGAGCACACAAAATATCCGCGTCATCAACACACACATAAATCAGAATTAAGCCGCCACATAAACCCACGGTCGTCGTGTCAGGGTTGGTGTGCGAGCGTTTCGGGTCGTCGTCACTCGTCAGAGGGCAATGACAACGAGCGAGAGGTTGGGCCACGCCGTGACGCGAACCCGTCGATCTGCGCACTGTTCGAGACGCCGACTCGTGATCGCACCTGTCGGGGGGCCTGGCCGCTCGAAGCCGTGGGGGTAATTCTGCGATGATTGGAACCGGCCGGAACATTCTCTCGTGCAAAAGCGGGGGACGGGGAAGGAAAGAGGCGATGATGGCGGCCTGGCTGTGGCAGAAGTTGGGGGGCGATGAGTGACGAGGCGCGTGCCATGCCAGTGCCAGCCTGATCTGATGGACGGAGAGGGGAGAGGGGAGCGGCGGGTGCGGTGCGGCGCCCATCATCTCGGCGCGGGGCGCACGCTCGGTCCAGCACGGGAGAGCGTAGCGGAATGATGCCGAGGGCGCAGCCCCGCCTGGTGCAGTGGTGGTGCGGCGTTCCACGACCACGACCACGCCTGCTGTTCCGTTTTTTTTTATTATTGTTTTCCAACTAGCAAGATGGCCCGAGCAGTTTGCGCGGGTAGCTAGTGTTTTACATGTTAAATGCTAATAATTTAATTTATTTACTTGTTCTAATTTATTTTGTTATTCTAATGTTATTATTTTGTTCAAATAGCTCAGTAAATTACCATCTTTTGTATCATCATTCTCTCACAGAATATAAATTCATTATAAAAGGAAATACCATTGTAAAAATATTGCTTTTGCTATTTATTGAAAGTAATATATTTATATTTGTAATGTGAATTTCCATTAAACAGTTTTAGTTGCGATGATAAATTATTCTTTGATTTTAAAAGTAAGATATGTGCTGTGAGTTAGCGGTTTTACTTAGTCTTTTGTTTATTTAGGTTTGAATATGTCCAATGGTGCATAATTTTTTCTTCCTTGATTAAAGACTTCTTTTTAATTAAAAATTTATGCATGTACTAATCATATTTGGCATTGTTATCATCATCATCCAAATGGTCCAGATCAAGGTCTCGTCATTTTTATTATAAATTTTCTAGCATAGGACATTAATTAATAACACAAAAGGGAATACCATATGTAGGAATTCTCTTTTCATGTTTACTAAAAGGAACATAATTTGTATCTTGTATTGTGAATTTCTATCATGGAGTTTAGTAAGGTTTGAATTTTTTATCTTTTATAGTTAATTTCTACCAAAAATTAAAGATTATGATTCCCGTAGATTTCTCCTTTCATCGCTAGTGCCTCCTACATTTTCTCATACTATGTAATATTGATTCCTATTTTTATATTTTAAATATATGACTAAGTTATGATGAATTAGATTTTATATCACTCTCTTTTTGGTATTTTTTTTCCTAATACATAGAGAAAACTAAGTGCAGACCAAGCTCTTTTATTTTTTCTAAAAAACTAAAGTGTTTATCATTTTTATCTGACATAGAGTCTTATCTAATTGTCATAGTTTCGAAGCCATAAAAATCAAAATGCTAATTTACTTAATTCTATTGCTTGTTTCGACTAAATAGGGACCTCTAATTTTGCATAGTGTCATTGCTTATTGAGTCATTATTATTTCTACACTTTTACAAAAATCCTTTAATTCAAAACTGTTTAGAAAAGAATAGGAAATACATTGACGCGTTATGTCATGAAAATGTATTTCTCTTTATCCATCCCCCTCGACCCCCTCTTTGTCCCTCTCTTCTTGTGGCCTTTTTTTTCCATCTCACCGGCATTGCAACAGTGCCTTGTCTGTTCGCCCACATGTCAAGCCTATGTACCTTCTATTACATGGTTCGTATGCTCATTTCAATTTCTCACATTTATTGTACTTATCTTTCCTAGGACCGATGGGAAAGTAGATATCCAAGGCGCAATCAGTCTCCTTGATCCCACTTCCTCGTTGCACACCACGATTCGATGAACACTAATTTTCTCTAATCACTTGTAAGCTACAAACTTATGGTAACTGTTACATGAATACCATCTTGGCCTTCAGGATGCTTGCATCTAGCGCTAGCGAGGCAGTCACTTAGAATGGGCTAATGGACTGCTTTTGATCACGCTCTCATCTAGTTGTTGAGCTAGATATCTGATCATGAAATTAGACCTGATCATGGGTCGCGTCGGGTTCGGGTCGGGTCATGTCGAGTTGTCAGTTCAAAATTTTTGGCCCACATTTGACCCGGTCAGGTCAGGTCAGGTTCGGGTTGGCCCGCTGTTTATGTGTTATTTTCGGGTTGGATCGAGTTTTTTTGAGTTTCGGGTCAAATATTTTGGCCTGCATCCGACCCTGAAGGGTCAGATCGGGTATTTTTCGGGCGGGTTGTGTCGGGTTTGTCAGGGTAGGTGGCCCATGATCAGGTATATGGCATGCCCCCGGTCTTCTTATTTTACTGTTTTGGTTGGGCCACCACTGCAGTGTGTCTCGTGTCATTATTCCTTATAGTGTACGATCATCCTGTTGTCTCGTCATACGAATCTTCCTTATGCTCTATCTTTTTTTCGAATTTTCTAAATAAATAAAATAATGGGAATTTTGGAAATGCTATAATTTTATAATTATGTTTAGTCATTTTGGTTTACGCAACTTAAGGAAAAGGACTTTACAATCTTCTTCCATGTATGGTGCATGGATATCTTTCCCAGCTATGACTTGAAAACATGGCTTTACATTCTCGTAGTGCATGAACATCATATTTTTATTTTTTTATTCCTATAATTTTAGTTAACTATAAACCATATTCAATATGGACTGTTCGTAAGGCCAGTTCCTCTATTTTTTAAGAAAAATCCGAATACTCATCTTATTCGGCCTGGACTCTTCAAAAGCTAATGTTCTTTTCTTAATTTCTAAATTAGGTATTTATTTATATTTTTAATTCTGAAATTTTCTATTTAGTATAAGTAGATTAGGAAATTATTTTTTTATTTGGAATTAGTAACATGCGTTGGGATGACCGGATAGGGTTAGATTAGGAAATTAAATTCCTTTTTAAATTCTAAATTTATATAAATATATCTATTAGTCAAATTTTTATAAAGTTGTCGTATATGATGTGGACTCTTTAGATAACTTTTAACCGTTGGATGTTCATAAAATCCAACGGTGGAGGTTCTTCTCTTTTTTAGATTAACGTGGGATTTTCTAGGCCCTCTCGGTGAATCTGGTGGCTCCTTTTGCTTCTGTTTTAATAAGATAATAGATGGCGCCGCGCGGATGCGGTGCGCGCGTGCCAAGCGCCACCGTTCCTCACTTCCTCCTTCCTGGTGCCCCGGCTACGCCGTCCGGCTCCGGCGTCCGCCACACTCTGGCGGAGGGCGGAGGCCACCGCACAAGTCACGGCTCCCAACTCCGTCTCCAGCGTGGAGGCGCGAAATACGGGCCGTCCTGCAGATCAACCATCTTGCGAAGCAACTAGTAGTTCCAGACAGAGACGGGCATTGCCACAACAGAGCACAGCGGACCCTGAGTCCCTGACCCCTGATGAGACCGATTCGGTCCAGCAGCACGGAAGTCTTCAAACCTGCTTCCACGGCACGGGCATGCTGGGCGCCACCGATCCATGATAACACAAACAAATTACCTCATCTTCCAGCCAATGACAAGTTGACAGCACAAGAACGTCACGAAAACAACTCATCGGCACCAGCACACAGCGGGCATATCATCACAGCAGGGGCCATGATCGCGGCAATGATAGCAGAACACCATACGACAGGCTGCTCATTTTGCAAGTACCAGAAGAGCAATTTGTATCCGTACAACAAACGCTCAGTCAAGGTAGAGCTTCACATTGATCCCGTTATCGATCAGCGACTGGACGACGGCCCTGATCTTCCCCTCGAACTTGTCCCGCTCCCTCGGCGTGTAGGTGCATGTGTACACGTCGGCCTCCTTGGCCCGCTCTGCCAGGAAGCGGCCCACGGCCAGGCAGGCCGGGATGTCGGACCTCGACTTGAGCGCCGCCTTGATGTCCTTGGAGTTGGTTCCTGCGACGGCGACCTGCCTGCATGTCGAGCGGTGCGTGAGGGACGCCGAGACGAAGCGCTTGGAGATGAAGACGTCAAGCGTGAAGGGCTCCATGTAGGCGATGGTGCGCTGCTTGAAAGAAATGTGCTTGTGGGGGTTCTTCGATCTCTTCTCCTTCTTGTATGTGTAGGGTCTACTGTTGTCTTCGTCCACAAAGTCCTCCACGCCAAAGAAGCTCCTGGAAGAGCTTAAGATCTGGAAAGGGGGAATAAATCAACACCTATCAGCTAGTAATCCTTACAAAGAAATGTAAAACAGCTAGAAAGAAACACAAAATCCAACACCTGTCAGCAAGTGAATGTGAAAAGGTTACACGCAAAAAACACATTCAGCATTGATAATTGCTGAATAGATTGTCGATACTATTTTACTCTCAAATTATCAATTATTGCATTTTTTGTAAGTGAATTGTTTATCTAGCTCACAAATGTGCAGCTCATGTGCAATTGTAAAATGACTGTAAATGTTCAGCAAAAATAGTTAGAGGGAGCTTTAAGCCTTGAGGAAAAAATGGCATCATTGAAACTGAAAGTTTAAAATGTACAATCACTGCAAACATTGGAATCCAGAACTGAATGGCCTACTGGCTTTATTTTGGAATCCAGGACTTAATTGCTAACTGGCTTTGTTTTGGAATCCAGGACTGAATTCCTTACTGGCTTTGTTTTGGACCAGAAGTCTGACTATTTATTTTGCTCCTATGTTAATGGAATGCATTACCACATGGATAAAAGGATTATTGAAACTTGCTATTTCATCAGGTTCAAAACCAAAGGTAAGGTATTTGCAGTCACTAATAATTGCTGAAATAGATTGTTGATAGCATTTGACTCTCAAATTATCAATTATTGCATCTTTTGTAAGTGAATTTGTTGGGGATTGAGGAAACACCCAAGGGCCCCGAGCGCCTCCGCAGGGAGCCAGCCCTTCTCCCATAGCCCCCGAGTCCCGAAACCAGAGCCCCGCCCCAGGACCCGAGCACGAAGTCTCGCAGAACTGGCGAGGTGAGGTCCAAGGGCCCTCAGGCTCGGCCGCTGCCTCAGGCCGGGGGACTTCGCGGTCGAAGCCGCACCAAGAGAAGACGTCGCCGTGAAGCTACCGAAGGCGGGTAACAGAAAGGCGCTATAGGTGGCCAAGTCGGACTAGCTGAGCTAAGTAGGAATCCATCTCGGATTAGCTGGGGTAGTTGGATTCGATTGTGAAATGTCCATAAAGGGGCCTGTGAGCCCTAGTTTTGTGATGTGAAAGGAGGGCATTCCCGTCCATGTAATTTCGGAGGAAAGGGTATAAAAGGCGCCCTCCCTCCTCTTGTAAAGGGGTTGACAATTTTGGTGAATACAAGAGCTTTAGGGTTTCTCCGTTTCGCTTTGTCATATCATTTATTGTCTGGATAGGGGGCCCACTGCGGACCCAGATCCAACAGAATTGTTGTCTAGCTTATCTATCTGCAGCTTATATGCAAATGTAAAAATGACTGTAAAAAGCTCAGCTGATAGTCAGAACTCAGAGGGAGCTTTAAGCCGTGAGAAATACATGGCATTATCGAAACTAAAAGTCTAAAATGTACAGACACTGCAAATGCTGGAATCCAGGCCTGAATTGTTTTCTGGCTTTGTTTTGGGCCTGTTGTCTGACTGTTTATTTTGTTCCTAAACTCCTATGTTAATGGAATGGCAGCTTCCCGGCCTTTCTTTCCAAAAAAAAAGGTAGTGCAAATTTTGCAATAAAGAATTCAGTATTGCATGTATTCCCAGAAAAAAACTGTACTGGATGCCCACAGGCCTACAGCTAGTTATGGAGAATGGCTTGTATGCATTACCACATGGATAAAAGGCATATTGGAACTTGCTATTTCTTCAAAACCAAAGGCAAGCTATTTGGAGGCACTAACTATCAAACATTATATAATGGAATAGGTTAGTTCATCGGAGGACTGAGTAGCAGCCAAGCTACTATATTGGCATTTTAGCCGTCAGAGATACATAATAGTGATCTTTCCTGTTTCAAATCCAATTGCAAGCGGCTACTGGGTAATGGACACAATAATCTACTGGACGTTGTAAAATAAATTATAATAACCCAAGCAAAACACTTTTATCCCAAAAATCTTAAAAGAAAAGGGAAAGAGAAACAAAATTTGCTTCAACAGTTGCATCACCACACCAGTCATTAAACATTTCAACAAAACTGTCCTGATGTGAGTGGTGGAGCTAAGAGAGTTTGCTTGCTTAAATCAAAACATACATCACTCAGGGGTTAAATACTTAAAACCATTTCGGTCAGTTGATGATCTTACCTGTCCACTGTGAAATTGCCTCCAGCATGTATACAGTGCTGGTGCTGGATTTCCTTCTTGAAGCACATGTGCTCCATTCCTCCATGACTGGCTCAAAATATTCCTCAGCATCTTAACCACAACTGCAAGAGCAGTCAACAGAAAGGGCAACTCTGTAGCCAAGCCTTTAGTTTGATCTGTAAGAAACAGAAGTTCTATTACAGCTGAAAAACTTTAAAACAATTAAACCCGCATTGGCTTTCTAGAACTGAATTGAATTAGTTCAATTTGATGCAGATTTAAAAGTTTGCACAACAAATCATTATTTAGATAATGCATAAGCACACTTATGCCCACTCCATCCCTCCCTCCTCTGATCCTCTCTCTCCTGGCTCCTATCTGATTATTCCGCAAAAAACGAGCAGAACAGGCAAAGCAATCAATATACACAAAGGATAATCAGACGCAAGACAATGGGCCAGATACTTGCCTATGGATGAAATCTCAAAATGAACCAGGTCAAACAAAGAAGCAATAACAGAATGAGTGCACATGAGAATGGAATCTGAGGAGTCTGAGCACGAAAGGAGAGAGAGGCCATAGCGAGTCGTGTTGAGGGACGGTTTCACAGAAATCTTGGTTTGTAGTTTAGGTGGTGGCACGAACTGATTGGAGCTGCGGCGGTGGCCTGGCTGGCAACGAAGGGTTTCATGCTAGCCGCAGCGGGCTGCAGCTAGGACTCGGGCACAACAGGTGCTATAGACTCGGAGCAGAGCTATGGAGGATTGAGGAGAGGCAGAGCCAGTGGCCGACCCAACTTTTGGTCAAGACTACCAAAATTTAGGAGGCCAAGGTGTCAAATCTTGAAAGGCATGCGAATTGGGGGTAATGTTTAGAAATTTCTCAAAATTTAGCGACCAAAACTACCACATGTAAGCCAAAATTTATGCTTGCATACTTTATCCTCATCCTATGATTCAGCCACTCATCCCCCCTATCTTATTCCGCACCATTTTGCCAAAGCCATCAACTTCATTCGGTCGTGTGGCAACTGTCAATAACACGGGAGATAAGATGCCAAAGTCCTACTGCTTTTCATTTTGCAGTACCAAACTACCAAATGCAAGCCTAGGTCTAAAATTTCAGGCATAGATGATTCAACTTTCAATCCAATATTTCAATTGATAAATTGAATACAAACTAGAAAGGGTGAGAATAGGGAGAAGATAAACACCTCAAAGGCTCACTGCCACAGAATAAGAGGGTGGAGGCCGGCCGTGTGTACTGCAACCCGCGCGTGGGGTTCACGCGGCTGCGGCGGCACCAAGCAGCGGGGATCCCTGGAGTTCGCGTGTGGGTAGGAGGCGAGGAGCCAAGCCGTGCCGAGGAGCGAGTTGAGGCGGCGGCGGCACCAGGTGGCGGCGGCGGCGGCGGAACCTCGCCGTGTCGAGCAGACGAACAGGCGAGGCAAAGGAGCCGAGGACGGGTGGGATCGGGCCGTTTTGCCTCAGTTGATGGACTGGATCTCTGTTGGGCCAAAAGTAAAAGGCTCTAGTGTAGGCCTCTCCCTGACAGGCCGTAAGGCCCAATATTTGCTACCGGGCCACAGTGTGTACATGCGTAAGGGCTGAAATTTTCACGTTCCGTTTTCTCACTCGCCCCCGGCCGGCCCACCGTGTCCGCTCGGCTCGTCGGCGGCAAAGCGGAACGATCGACCGGCACCGGCCTCTTCTCCTTCCCTCTTGCGCGTGCTGCCGCGCCCCACACCGACGGTGGAGCTGCGCGCCGTCTCCGGGGCGCGGGGCGCCGTGGCATGGCCGCCGCAAGGCTCGGGCGCCAGGCCCCCACCCCGCAGCGAGGGGGAAGTAAATACCGTGACGCTGCGCCGCGGTCCACGGAGGAACGGCGGGTGGGGATCATGGCCTCATGGGATCGTCCCCGACTCCCGACCGGAACCGAGCACATCGTCAACGCCGAGGATGACCGGTGAGCGGGGGGCGCGGCGTATCCCGTCGCTCTCGGCGCCAACCGAAACGTGCAGGCTCGATGAATGGCCGGGCGACACGAGCCGAAAGCTTACTATACCGTACGGACTCCAATAATAACACAACGCTAGCGCAAGAAGCCCAAGAAGCCCCCCGGCTTGCCCCGCGAGAGCCGGAACCCGGCCGTCCGGGAAGAATCGAGCCATCAATGCATTTGGTTAGGCGGACGCATCAACGGCGCCACCCCGATATGATCGTCCCTGCTACTGTACTGTGACCGTCCCAGCCAAGCTCATCGCCACTCCACTCCACCCCTTCATCACGCACCCTGCGATCACGAGGCCTTTGTTTCTTTCCCTCGTCTTCCTGCAGTTCATCCACGCTCATCATTTCCATTGACATGCCTCTGTCACGCGCGCAATTGGTCTTACTGTAACCATCATTCAGAAATGGTTTCTGGACGTACAGGCACATTTTTAACCCCCCTTGCCATAAATCGGCATCGGGAGACAAGAGGGAGCGCACAAGGCAGTGGATCGTCAGGTATCTCTCGTCCTGGCCGTTCCACATGACGGGAGGCTGTACTCGGTAACAGTAAGAGTATGCACAGCAGCCCAGCTGGTAGATCACAGTCACCAGCAGGCACGTATGCAGCATGCTCCACCAAGTCAACATTTAACAGTCAGTCACCAGGCACGCTGGGCTACGAGCCTACGAGCCGTGGGGCAGGCAGGCAAGTAGGCGAGGAGGGCATTAACGCCCGCATTCATACCGGCACCTACCTGCCTCGTGAGGTCGTGATCCTGTGCTAGGAGCAGGGTGAGCCCAGTGGAGTTCCACGGCCGTTGCATGCACGCTACAGGAAGCCTAGCAGTGGGGATTATTGGAGAAGAATCCACGAGGCAGCTCCCAAACGAGAGAGAACACTCGCTAGGCTCGGTGACGAGTCGAGACATGCATGATCGAGAGCTAGTCAAGAGGGAGTTAGGAGAGAATGCTGATGAGAAGTAGGAGTGCGCCACTTCGCCAGGGCTACGTCATGTGCATAGTTGTGGAGTTCATCCCTACAGTTTTCTGACTTGGAGCGCCAAATGATACTCTTGTATATATGGAAATCTTTGACTCTTTCAAGGGGCACAAAATTGGTCAAGGTGTTGTTAGGTGCGGTGGCACTCGCACAACAAGAAAAGCAAACGTTTTGGAACAAGCGATGGCATCACTCGGAGCTCTAGTCAACTGTACTACCACGCAAGAAACATCGACCGTTTCCAGAGACGGAGAGAAGTGTAATTAACCGGGTAAACATGTGTGAGTCACGGCATGGCAAAGCCGCAAAGTCCTTGTTCTTACTCCATTACTGTTACCCAGACCTCAGCGCAGCTGTGCAGGGCAGCGCAGGCATTAACGGCGGCTCACCCACCAACCCAACCCACTCGCTTTCCTCCGGCTCCGTCGTCCTCGTCCGTCCGGCCCCCGGCCCCCCCACGCCGGCAGCGCAGTTAACTCCCTTCCCCTCCTTCGCCACCCATCCATCCGCCTCCGCACCACGAGTCCACGACTCCCACCCCCCCCCCCCCACCCCCCCCCCCCCCCCACCGCCTGTGCGGCCGCTGCGCAGTGCATGCCACTCTCGTTTCCAATTCCCCCCCTCCTCCGTCGCCAGTGTGCAGCGCCCCACTGCAAACCCGCAGCAGCAGGAGCATTTCCGCCACGACGCCGTATTTATATCGTCGGCGACGCGCACGGCCCTGTGCGCGCAGGATGCTCTTTGCCTGCCCTGCCGCTGTTCACCGCTTCTCTGCCTGCTCGTATAGCGCGCGGCTAGCAGCGTCCGGATCGATGCCTGCGATGTAGTGGTGGCTACTGGCTAGGCTACCTAGGTGGCAACAGTGCCGTGCGTGCTAGCTAGCTGCCTGCTCTGCTGGGCACGCCGGCGCCGGGATCCATGACAGGTCAGGAGGGAACGATGGAGCAGGCGGGAGGGGCGGTGACCGGAGGGCAAGGACCGGCCGAGAACAACGACGCCAAGAGCGGCGAGCCGGAGACCGCGGCCTCGGCGGCGAGTGCGCCCAAGCCCGCCGCCTTGCCGCGCCATCGGCGGTCCAAGAGGTCAGTGTCTCCGCGTGCTTATTCCAACCGATCATTTTCCCCCCTCCGCTTCGTCTCCCTTCGCATTTGGAGCTCAGAGTTTTTATGTTTGAAGTTTTAAACATTAAATTTTCAAAAAAAGTTTTAAACCTTGCTGGCGCTTGTGTTCGTGGTTCAGTGCGTCTTCTGACAGGAACGCGGAGGCGTGCAAGCATGGGCCACCGCATGGCGCCGTCGGCGAGCAACGCTGCGGCCAGGCACCGGCTGCCATCGCTCCCTGCTCGGCCAAGGTTGCGGATTACCCAACACTTCACCGCACAGAGAGGATGTATGGGTTACTTGTTACTGACAGCGGCGTTGTGAATTCTCTGTCAGAACCCGCCGGACGCGAGGAAGTCTTGCGCCACCATGGCCGGAGGCTTGGTTCACCATGCGCCGCGAGATCACAGGCCCAGCGCGTCGCCGAACCACCGCGTGTCGCTGGAGAATGATGTGAGGAGCAGAACGAAAGCCGACGTTCTTTTGATCCGGCGTGCTACTGCTGTGCGTCTGAATAACTGCTGCTGAATTCTGGCAGGTTAGGCAGCTGCAGCTGCATTTGCATCAGGAGAGGTCCATGAGGGTCATGCTTGATCGGGCGATTGGCCGGGCATCCAGCACTCTATCTCCTGGCCATAGGCATTTCCCAGCCCAGGTATGACTGATCTGCTATTCGCTAATGCAGGATTTCACCTTGCAAATTACAGTTGGTTCGTGCATCGTAGATGAGAATCGAGTCCACTGTAGAGTGTGCATTTCCATGTAGAGTGCTGTCAGCATTTCCATGTACCCTGCAAATTTCAAGGTTGCAAGTGTTCAGTAATTTATTTCATCTGGACTGGACTCTGGACATGATAACTCGGTGTTTGCATTGTTGATAGTGTTTAATGCCAATTAAAGGAACGAAAAGCAGTTGCCAAATCAAAAGATCGTGCGAGGGAAAGTGTTACATTACATCTTGGTTACTCAAAGTACTACTACTGTTTAATAGCATTTTGAAGATAGACGGCTGTTCTCCCTGCAGACAAAGGAACTGATAGCGGAGATTGAATTGCTCGAGGAGGAAATCGCCAACCGCGAGCAGCACGTTCTTACTCTCTACAGGAGCATCTTTGATCAGTGCATGTCTGGGCCATCATCAGGGCAGAGCTCTGGTATTTCGTCCCCCGCACACACCAAACCTATCACAACTAGAGCTAGAAGGCAGCCAAGCATAATATCAAGTGCATTTTGCTCATCCAAGAAGCTCCCGCTTCAGCCTTTCCACATTATGGAATCACTGTCCGAGTCAGGAAGAACCAAGAATATGCTAAAGGCCAAGATCAAGCATCAATCTTTCTCAAGCGAAACGTTGGATATCCATCCTATATCCTTCCCACCAGATCCAAAAAAGGTAACATAAGAAAAATAATTCTCGCAACTACTCATCTATCTAATTTCAAATATTAACTGCAATTCAATCTAGCACTTATCTACTTTAGTGCACATATTTCAAAAGATAAACGAAACAACTTTGTTGCGCTGATATGCATTGTCGAATAGCACAAGGTGTTTTAGAGCACAGTAAAGATATCCATTTCAGCCAAAATTTGAAGTGTTCCTTTTGTCTGATCTTTTGAGAAACAATATAGTGTTTTCATGCTCACTTTCAGAAACATGCAGCTTCGGTACATTTTGTCCAAAATTTGTATTTCTATACTGAATGATTTCGTCTACCAAAAAATGAAGATCATGCAGTAGGCTAATGTTTTACTTCTTCTCTTTATGATAAGCTACCTTATTCTGGGAGTAGTTCTCTGGCTCGCACTCTGAAAGATCACCTTTATCAATGCCCAAGCAAAATATCGGAAGAAATGGTTAGATGCATGGCCTCCATATACTATCTTCTGCGCACTGAGGCGACAGAAAAGCCTGAAAAGGCCCGTTCACCATTCTTGTCAAGATCATCGACAAATGTCATACTTCCTCGGAAGGTAAACGGGGAGGAAAATAGTTCATCAAACAACAAATGTACTGTGGAAATAGCTTCCATATCACTCGACAAGAATCAGATGCCAGATGTCTCTTATGCGATTACCCACTACAGGTTGGTACAAGATGAAATACCGCACATTATTACCCTCAAGTAATGTGTCCTTCGAAAATCGCAAGTAACAAATTTATTCTCTCTCTTGGAGTCTAGGTTGCTTGTGGAGCAGCTTGAAAGGGTTGATCTGAGCATGTCAGAAAACAGTGTTAAATTGGCCTTCTGGATTAATGTGTACAATTCTCTTATCATGCATGTAATGTTGAATTTCTACAGTGAGTAGTTCTCGTCTTATGATTTCGCAGCCTTATTAATCTGTTTGTTATTCACTTGCAGGCGTACCTGGCATACGGAATTCCAAACAGCTCCCTCAAAAGAATGGCACTATTTCACAAGGTGAGACATCACACTAAGTAGATTTGTGATTGGCCGCCAGAAGCTATCTTGAAATGTTGCTGTAAATGTTTCTAACAAGTAACTCACCCTATCACAGGCTGCCTACAATATTGGAGGACATGCTGTTACTGCCAATTCCATTGAGCACGCCTTGATGTGCTTCAAATCTCCACGCCTTGGCCGTGTATGTAGATTTCCAGTTTCATGCTGAAGTTCAGTTTTGTTTTTATTGATCATGCAAAGTCGGAAACTTCAGATTATTATTCTTAGCTGGATAAATAAATAAAATCCTTTCAGCACCTTAGCTACATTACTTGAATGCACTCCTAGTTTTTTTTTTTAATTTCAGAATTGGCTTTCAGTTTACTGAAAAATAACCCAAAGGACATTCTCATCACTCATCTTTATTTCCCTGACATCCTTATCATCACTCATCTTTATTTCACTGACATGTTCACACCTGCTAAACTGAGAATCCAACGTCTCTTATCTTTCATTCTGCAGTGGTTCGAGTCCATTCTGTCCACGGCGATGCGGAAGAAATGCGTGGACGAGAAGCAGCTGGTCCAGCTCAAGTTCGGCCTGCCCGATTGCCAGCCTCTGGCCCTTTTCGCCCTGTGCACTGGCGCTTCGTCTGATCCCATGGTACTCCCATTACTCCCCACTGCAGCACGGCATACCTGGTCTCCATCTGATTCTCGCTTGCTCCATGGGCTGTTCACTAACCATCGTCGTCAATGGACACGCTTGCAGCTGCGGGTGTACACGGCGAAGAACGTGATGGAGGAGCTGGAGCGCGCCAAGCGGGAGTTCCTGCAGGCCACGGTGGTGGCGCGCAAGTCCAAGAAGAAGGTGTTCCTGCCACGCCTCGTCGAGCGGTACGCCAGGGAAGCGTGCCTGGGCCCTGACGACGTCCTCCCGTGGGCGCAGCGCGAGGGGGGCGTCTCCGCCGCCGCCGCCGCCGCCGGCCGGCCGCAGCAACAGGACGCCGCCGCGCAGCGGGGCGCGGGGAGCCGGCGCAAGGCCGCGCAGGCCCTCGAGTGGCTGCCGTACGCCGCCAGGTTCCGGTACGCCTTCGCCAGGAGCATGGTCGACAAGCCGCACTGCTAGTGCTAGCAGCCTCGTTCGCCTCGCGCTGACGCACGCCGTCAGTCGCAGGCTGTGCTGAATCTTTGCAGGAGGAAGAACGTAACACGTATGATCATGTAAAAGTGTGGTCGTTGGTGATTGCATTGTTGTGATTTGGATCATCGAAATGCAATGATACGCGTGAACTGGTATTACAAAAGATGGACGAAGGTGGTTGTGCCAAAAGAGTGTACACGGGAGAGGTTGGTTGATCACTGGAGCACATAAACAGGCGGCATTTTTGGACCCGGTGCTAATAGGGTATTAGCACCGGGTCCAACGGCTAGCAGCCGCGCGCGCCTGCGCGCGGCGCGCGTCGGTGGGGGGAGGGGCTTTAGCACCGGTTGCTTAAGCCTATCTTTAGCACCGGTGGCTGGCTGCAACCGATGCTAAAGCTTGAGGCACATTTAGCACCGGTTCTAGAAAGGAACCGGTGCTAAATACTCGAAGTTAGCACCGGTTGCAGCCACCAACCGGTGCTAATTATCTACCTATATATTGCCTTCTTCCTCCCCACGTCCAAGCCAGTATGAACACTCCGAGCTGTGTTCATGGTGTGCTCGGGTTAGAGGGGAGATTTTGCCAAAAAAATTAAAAATTGTGAAGCTTTCCTTCATTTGAAGCAGTCTACAAGGTACACAATTTCATCCTCTCATGTTCTTGATTAGCTTCTATTGTTATTATACTTTATAAATATGAAATTTGTGAATAAAAAAGAGAAGAGAGAGAAAGGAATATATATGTGTGTTTATAGTGGTTTAAATTTAATGTTAGGTATGTATTAGAGAAATGTTTGTTAGAAATGATTTTTTAGTATGTTTTTTAGTATTTTATTTGTAAATGGAATATAATGTTTTTTAGTTTGTGTGTTATGTAATTTTTTACATTAATTGGAGATACGTGAAATTGATTAGTTTATTTTGAGAGAAGTTTGTACGTTGTAATGAATATTTTTAATAACATTTATTGTTTTTTGAGAAATAAAAGCCCTGTGGGTATATCGATATGGCTACTGCTGGAGGGAGTGGGACCGGTGATAGTGATCGTGGTTCGTCTCGCGGGAAGGGCAAAACTACAGTAGGAACCTCATGATAAGTCGAAAAAACCAGGACCTTAGGTGAAAGCACAACTTAATTTTTTGATAAAAACACATGAAGAATGTGTTGCAAGGGGTGAGGAACCTGATTTTGATCTTGAAGATTTGTTGCGGCGCTATGCTCCATCACCACCAAACCCAGCTCCACCATCTTCTGCACCAGAAAAAAATACATCAGAGCATCCTACTTTTCCATCCAAGGTTGGTTGAAGATCTAGGTCATGTTGCATGTTGGATGTGGAGAATTTTATGTACGGCATTTTGAATAAATTATGAATCTTGGTCGTGTTTCATTATGACTTTGAGGAATACAAGTTCATTTTCGATAAATCGTGTTGGATATTTCGTTAATTTTGTAATGTATGAATTAATTAGATCACGTTGCTAAATGTAGATGGATAGGCAATGGATGCACTTGGCGGACCGACGCAGTCGGCAGTGGGTTGATGGCATGCATGCTTTTCTCGATGCGGCGGAGGACAACAAGTCGCCTTCAGGTGACATGTTTTGTCCGTGTGGGCAATGTAAAAACCAGATATCATACAGATCAAGAGGGGTTCTTCACTTCCATTTGATGACCCATGGTTTCATGCAAAACTATGCGGTTTGGTCGAAACACGGTGAAAAGGGAGTCAAAATGGATGACAATGAAGAAGAGGAGGATGATAACGACATTCTGACATTGGCTGATCAATATGGTGCCTTTGCGGATGTTGCAATGGATGATGCAGACCAGGAAGATGCTGACCAGGAAGATGTTGCTCCACAGAATGACCCTAATGATGCACTTGGTCAAATGTTACATGATGCCGAGAAAGACTGCGACAATGACAAGGAAAGAAAAAAGATACATCGTATGTTACAGGACCACAAAACTGATTTGTACCCAAATTGCAAAGAGGGGCCAAAAAGGTTGGGTGTGACGCTTGATTTTTTGCAGTAGAAGGCATCTAATGGTGTTACTGACAAGGGCTTTGAGGAATTACTTAAACTCGTGAAGAAGATTATTCCCGAGGGTGACGAATTGCCATCAACAACGTGGGAAGCAAAACGGGTTGTGTGCCCTCTCGGTTTAGAGGTGCAGAAGATACATACGGGTCCTAATGACTGTATCCTATATCGTGGTGCTGAATACGAAAAGTTAGATTGTTGTCCGGTTTGCAAATGCGCATGATACAAGATCAGGTGGGATGACCCTGGCGTGGTTTATGGGGAGACTATTAAGAAAAAGATTCCTGCGAAGCTGGTGTGGTATTTTTCTTTAATAGCACGTCTGAAGCGTTTGTTCAGGAACAAAAAGCATGCCAAGTTGATGCGATGGCACAAGGAAGAACGTGAGAAAGATGGTATGTTGAGGCACCCCGCCGATGGATCCCAGTGGAGGAACATTGACTGAGCATGCCCAACGTTCGATGCTGATGCAAGAAATTTAAGAAATTTAAGGCTTGGTTTAAGTACTGATGGCATGAATCCATTTGGTGAAATGAGTAGTAGTCATAGCACTTGGCCTGTGACTGTATGTATCTATAACTTACCTCCTTGGCTATGCATGAAGCGAAAGTTTATTATGATGCCGGTGCTTATCCAAGGCCCAAAGTAACCTGGCAACGACATCGATGTTTATCTAAGACCATTGCTTGATGAACTTAAACAATTGTGGAAGAAAGAAGGTGTTACTATGTGGGATGAGTACAAACAGGAAATTTTTGACCTTAGGGCACTACTTTTCATCAACATCAATGATTGGCCTGCACTAAGTAACCTGTCCGGACAAACGAACAAAGGATATAAAGCATGCACACATTACTTAGAGGATACTGAAAGCATCTATTGAAGCATTGTAGAAAGGTTGTTTACATGGGTCATCGTCGATTTCTTCCTTCGAAGCACGAACTACGAAAGAAATGCCCACACTTTGGCGGGAATGCGGACCACTGTACAAAGCCGATACACCGCAATGGACAAGATGTATTTGATATGATGAAGAATGTAGAAGTAATCTTTGAAAAGGGAGATGGAAGCCAACCTGTCCAGGCCGATGAGAATGGGTGTGCCGCGATGTGGAAGAAAAAGTCTCTCTTTTGGGAGCTTCCTTATTGAAAATTGTTAGAGGTCCGCAACGCAATTGATGTGATGCATCTGACGAAGAATCTTTGTGCGAACTTGATCAGCTTCCTTGGTACTTATGGGAAGCCAAAAGATACACTAGAAGCATGACAGGAGCTGAAACGTTTGAATCTATGGAATGATCTACATCCAGAAAACAGAGAGATAGGACGCAAGTACCTACGTCCCGCCAGCTTCACTCTCAGCAAAGAGGAGAAGACAAGTATGTTTGAATGATTGAACAGTATCAAGGTCCCATCAGGCTACTCCTCCAATATTAAAGGAATAATTAACATGAAAGATAAGAAGTTCACAAACCTCAAGTCTCACGACTGTCATGTGTTGATGACCCAACTGATTCCTCTCATACTGAGGGGTGTGCTACCAGTTAATGTGCGGAAAGCGATTGTGAAGTTATGTGCATTCCTTAATGCAATATCTCAGAAGGTGATAAATCCTGAAGAGTTGAATAGGTTACAGAACGACGTGGTCCAATGTCTTGTCAGCTTTGAGATGATATTTCCACCATCCTTTTCCAATATTATGACACATCTATTGGTTCACGTCATCAAAGAGATTCGTATACTGGGCCCGGTATTTCTTCATAACATGTTCCCTTTTGAGATATACTTTTCTGTCCTAAAGACGTATGTACGTAATCGTGCTCGTCTAGAAGCATGCATTGCTAAGGGATACGAAACAGAGGAGGTGATTGAATTCTGTGTTGAGTTTATCGAAGACCTCAAGCCGATAGGGGTGCCTGAATCACATCATGAGGGGCGACTTGGTGGAAAGGGCACACTAAGAAGAAAGATGATGGTAATCAGAGACATGCTGACATTTCGTAAAGCACATTCACAATTCTACAGCAGTCAGTCTTAGTTGCTCCATACATCGAGGAGCACATGAAGATTCTGTACGAAGAAAATCAGGGAAAGACTGCAACCTTTATTTAACGTCAGCACAATGATAGTTTCGCAGATTGGTTGCGAGAACGTCTAATGGGTGTTGTGGGTATTTATGCGCAACTAGCCTTTCTTGCTAGGGGTCCATCGACCACGATCTTAAAATTCTATGGCTACGAAACAAATGGGTATACATTTTATACAAGAGCTCAAGACAAGAAGAGTACCAACCAAAATAGTGGTGTCCGGATCGATGCGACCGACATCAATGGCAATAAAAACTCATATTATGGTGTCATAGAGGAGATATGGGAACTGAAATATTGACCTTTGAAGATCCCCCTGTTTAAGTGTCAATGGGTGAAACTGACTGCAGGAGGAGTTACAATTGATGAGTATGGGATGACTATAGTGAACCTAAACAAGATTGGGTTTCTGGACGAACCGTTGGTCCTAACCAAAAATGTGACACAAGTTTTTTATATAAAAGACATGGCAAGCAAACCAAAAAAAGGGACGAGCAAGCAATCAGACCCATCAAAATACGAGCCAAAGCGTCACATAGTTCTTCCTAGAAAAAGAAAAATCGTAGGAGTTGAGGATAAGACAGATTAAGATTATGATATGCTCGACGGTCGACCTCCATTCTCGGTGGCTGCTGACCGAAGCATCCTGTTAGCAGCAGAGGAGACACCCTATCTACGTCGCGATCACAATCAAGGGACATTTGTGAGGAGAAAGTTTATTAGTGTTCAAGTAAACAATGATGCTGTATAATTTAATTGCACTATGATGTAATTTGTAATATTATATTAAAGTTAATATATCTCCTTAGTGTCTTTTGCAATTTTGTATGCTCAAAATTTTATTTTTAACTTAAACAAATGTGGCTAATAGTGTACTAATTATAACCTAAATAAATAAGACCAATATTATTTTTATTATAACCTACCGTGCCCTTAATTTTTTAACTATTTTTTATGTTTTATTTCATATAAACAAATATATTAAACTTTTTATGCTCAATATTTTATTATTAACCTAACAAATGCGGCTAATAATATATTAATTATAACCTAATAATGTAATATTTTAACTATTTTTTCTGTTTGATTTAATATATAACAAATATATTGAATTTAGCACCGGATATTTGCAAAACCCGGTGCTAAATATAAAATTGTGCCAAAAAAGTGGCCCCAAACGAAACTGGGGCACCTTTAGCACCGGGATGATCTAAGGCCCGATACTAAAGGTACCCCTCTTTCGTTTGGCGCCGGCGGCGGACATTTAGCACCGGGTCCTTGCTACACCCGGTGCTAACCCTAAACCTTTAGCACCGGGCCTTGGCTACACCCGATGCTAAAGGTCCATTAGCACCGGGTCGTGGCTAGACCCGGTGCTAAAGGCCAATCCTATATATCTAACACTTAGAAATTTTTCGGCAGCCGCCACCGTCTTCGTCTTCTCCCTCCATCCCGAACTGTGCTTCATCTCCCTCTCGACCCCACGCCGCCGCTAGCGCTCGACCGGCCGTCTTCGCCCGCCGCGACCGTCGTCGACCCTTCCCCGACCCCGACGCTACCTTCCCCGACCCCGACGTGCGCCATTCCACCCTGTCGCCGGTGCCCCCCTTCCTCTTCGAGCTCGCTCCGCGCCGCCGTCGTCCTCGAGCCGCCGCGCTGCCGTCTCCAGCCCCGACGCCGCCCTGCACCGTTGCCGCAGCGTCCTCGAGCCCCCACGCCGCCGTCCAGCCGCCGCCGCCCCCCGATGCCCCCCGACGCGATGCTGTCCCAACGCCCCCCGCCGCGCCGCAGCCGCCGGCCACGCCCCCCCCCCCCTCTCCCGACGCGTCGTTCGACTACCAGCACCAGCGCCCCGGCCGGCCTCCCACCGACGCGCGCCGCCGGCCGCCGCCCTTTTCTCCGACGTACGCCGCCGACCGCCGCCCTCGACGCCCGGCCGCGGCGCCCCTTTCCCCTACGCGCCCTGCCGCCCGGCTGCCCGTCGCCCCGCCTCTACCTGCGAACGGTTGTTCGTCTGAAGCCGGCCGCGTGCGACCTTGCGACCGCCGCCGATTGCCGCGAACATGGGATCGTCTGAAGCCGGCCACACGTAAGTCTTTCGGACGTGCATGAAGAACCCCGGCAGCTGCACGTATCAATTTCATAGTTAGGGTTAATGATAATTTGACGTAGAATAGTTATTTGACGTTGCTGACTTGCATTTATTTGACGTAGAATATGTATTTGACTTAAATTTATTTATTTTACTTATAATATTTAATTGTCTTAGAATATTTGAAGTAGAATATTTCTTTGACATAGAATATTTCATTATTTGCGTAGAATAATTATTTGACGTACAATATTTGTTTGAGATAGAATAATTATTTGATGTAGAATATTTCTGTGACGTTGAATAATTATTTATTTGACATAGAATAATTATTTATTTGACGTTGAATAATTATTTATTTGATGTAGAATAATTTTTTAGCGTTGAATAATTATTTAATGGAGGTAGAGATGGATCAGCGAATGAAGCTGGCACTTATTCAGATGACACAAGCTAGAGGAACAGAAGATCTTCTAATGCTTTGGTTACCCCTCCAAAACAACGGAGCAGTCACGCTTCCACTAAAATTCCCGCAGCTCAATCAGATCCGGCGTTACCCTGTGGATGAAATAACTCAGCGCACCGCTTGCGAGCCTCATGCAACATTGAAGAACATATCAGTGGTGGTATGTCTAACAATGACTTAAATTTAGTTGCGAATATTTATTTATTTGACATAAAATATTTATTTATTTGACAAAGAATATTTATTTATTTGACTTAGAATATTTAGTTGCAGATTTTTATTTAGTTGACGTAGAATATTTATTTATTTGACTGATTACAATATTTAGTTGAGAATATTTATTTATTTGACACACTCAATATTTGACTTTATTCCCCTTCAATATATTAGGTCGCATACGGTATGGCTAAACCATTGGAAGAAGAACAAACAGTCCATTCTAAGGAGATTTCATATGGCTACGCACCAGTTGAGGTTGAACAAGTTGTTTCGGACTACAACAGCTTGGAGCTTGACATCCCCGGAGGTGATGGGGAAACATTACTTGGAGAGTGTTGTCACGGCTCATTCTATGGAGCAAGCGTGACATCATCATACCTGGTGTGCAAACAACAACCTCGACAGCTCATGATCCGCTGTCTGATGATCCGCCGGCTCGTGATAATCCGCTGGCTGACGAACCGCTGGCTCGTGATAATCCACCGGCTGATGATCCACCAGCTCGTGACACGGCGCCGTGTAAGGATTTAGATGTCGCCTAGAGGGGGGTGAATAGGCGAGATGACCAATTTTAACTTCTAATCCAATTCTCAGCCTGCTGTCAGCACCAGGCGGTTAAACCGCCCCTGCCAGGCGGTTAAACCGCCACAAGGCAGTGAGCTGCCCAAAGAATTGCTCGAACCCCCTCTTGCTTTTCTGGCACCAAATACACTTCGAGTACTTCTTGTACAGGTATATCTGATCAATATATTTAATCTCCTGCACACAAATAGAGTATACCCAAGTAGATCGAAGCGGAAGCAAATATAAAGCTAGAAATGAACAAGTAAAGTGAAGGAGAGACACACGGATTTGTTTACCGAAGTTCGGACCCGCTGCAAGCACCAAGCTAGTTCAGTGGTTCCTAGTCTCCGTTTGAGGAACCCCGCAAGGTAACCTCGCCAAGGTGTATACACGCCACACCTTAGCCCTTCACTAAAGATGGTCCTTTTCTACTAAGGAGGCAAGACCAGCCCTTACAAACTTCCGGTCGCTCACTGGCAACGCCTAGCCGTCTAGGAGACCTCCAAGAGTAACAAATGCACAAGGAAATTTTGACGCTAACCACGAGTGCTCAAGCTATGGTTTTGCTCTTTAATGCTCTCACAAGATCTCTGAGCTAACAAAACTCTCAAGCTCACACCCAAAAAGCTTCACTCAACCCCAACTCAAAGATTTCAACCAAATCAAGCAAACTCACAAAGAGTGGTTGGGAGAAGCTCCTCTGCTGTTAGAATGTGTCAAGAAGGCTTAGGAATCACACAGAACCAGCAGTCCTCAAAGGAGAGGGCTAAGGGGTATAAATACCCCATCCAACAAAAACTAGCCATTGGAGATCTGTTATGGCCGGTTAAACCGCCCCCTGAGGCCGGTTAAACCGCCTGTTCAAAAATACTAGCCGTTGGAGCTGTCAGAGGTCAGGGGCGGTTAAACCGGCCCTTAGGGGCGGTTAAACCGCCCTGGGTCAGTGAGCACCCACTTGCTCAAAATTCTTCTCAACTCTCAAGGCTATCTCTCTTAGGTTATGTTTTGAGCACTATGTGGTGTTAAGTCAAATATTCAATGTGGCATCCCTCTTGATAGTACGGCATACCTATACTCAAGAATAAATATAAAATCCAATCACTTGCTTGAGCTTGAATGCCTTCAATTGTGCCGCACATAATCAATTCTTCCTTTGAGGTCTGTCCACATTGCTTAAGCTTGAGCAAAAACCAACTTGAGCTAGTGACTTGAAACTTTGACAGAGAATGAAATCCACTTCTGGTTTAAGTCACCTTTCTTCTATAGATATTGATACTAGCTTATATGAAGTCCACATGATCACATGAATCATCCAGTTGATCCGTAGAAAGTTTCGTCACCTCTAGCAAAGAATCCATGACTCAAGCCGCAACTTGATCACACATTACTTGGTCCTTAGAAACGCTATCCTGAAATCCAACGTTTCTTCCATGCTTCACATATAGCCACATATACACTTGTATCATTCATGAAATTCATCTATTTGCTTTGACCGTAGAATATTATCCAATATATCCATGTCTTCTAATGCAAGTCGTACACCACGTGTATAGAGTCATGATGTCACATACCACCGTTTCCCTAGCATATATTTCTTAACTTGCATTTCTCGATTTCATCCAACTTTGATCATGATGTCTCATTTGAGTCAACAAGTCTTCACTTGGTTAAAAGACCAAGTCTCTTTTTATGTTTCACACTTACTTGTTGTACACCATATCATATTACTGTGAGAGCCATCAATTCTTGCTTGTGAGCCAAACATTGATGTATTCAACCAATGAATACACACGAATCATGATTATTCAAATTTAATCCTGCTCATAATCTTTACAAGACATGTTAGTCCTCTAATCGTTTTGTCACTCAATTGACCAAAACCCACTTAAGGGACTAGATGCACTTTCACGCCGGCTCATAATCCTTGATCTCCGCCGGCTCATGATCCTTGTCTCCGGCGGCTCATGATCATCCGGCGGAAGAAGATTGGTCTCCCCCGGCTAAGCAAAAGAGGCCCCCACCCAAAAGAAGACTGCGCAAAGAACTCCCCCAGTACATAAGAAGCAGCCAACTAAGGAAAAAAAAGTTCCGGCAAAGAAGAAATTAGCTTACGAGAAGACGGAAGAGGAACTTGACGAGACGGTTGCCGCAGGGATATACGCGCATTTCCACAAGAAGAAAGAGCCTGAGAATGAGCTTGAAGTTGACCCGGTCAAGGCGGCCGCTTTTATTCATAATTTGAGCAGGGCAGAACAGAAAAAGGCTGCAATATCTGACTATGATCGCTCACTATTAAAATCTTATCAGAAAAGGAAGAAAGCTGAGCAGGATGAGCGGTTGCGAAGTCCAAAGCTTCTGCGTTGCAGCAGCCAAGCAAGCAATCTAAGCCGACACCGTCTAAGTCGAAACCTTGTACTGCGTAGCAGCCAGGCAAGCAATCTAAGCGGACACCATCCAAGTCCAAACCTTCTACTGCGGAGCAGCCAGGCAAGCAATCTAAGCCGCCACCGTCTAAGTCCAAACCGGTTCCTCAGCTTGGCGAACAACCTCAGCGGGGATTGCCTAAGTTGCCAGATGAATACGAATTGAACGTGCAACGACTAATGAGAGAGACCGGTATGACTAGAGCGGAAGTCATAGGGCAAAGATCCCCGCCCAAATCTAAAGTTACTAGGTGGCCTTTTGAGCTTGGCAAGCCTTTCATCGAGCCAGAAAAAGTTAAGAAACTGCAAACAAAGATGTATTTATTCCATGAATGGTACATGGTTCAAGCGGCAAAAGGACGGAAGATGTTCGGGTGTCGCGTAAAGGACGAAGATTTTTTCAATGGCGAACTGACAGTTTGGTTGGAGTTCAAAGATATCTACGAACTGTACCATAAGGATGCCATGGACTTGTTTTTGATTCAAGCCTGGGTTTCTAAGTGATTTGTTCTAATCATTTCTTTATATTCATGTAAACAAAAGCTATGACTGATGGGTCATTTCATGCAGAATGGAGATTCAAAGATGTCGGAGGGAGTGCGTTTATGACGTTGGTTTCATGGACCCGTCAAAGATAAACAGAGACATGATTCTATCAGATCCAGAGGGGACATATCAGAACTTATTCAAGTTTGTGGATAAACAAAATTGGATGGACTCCATACTGTTGCCATACAACTACGGGTGAGCGCAAACACTATGTACTCCATTTTATTTTCTTCATTACTCATTATACTATGACACTTATATGTATCCCTGTAGCTTCCACTGGATCCTCATAGTACTGAATTCTGATAGAGGTGTGGTGAACGTTTTGATTCGTTGAGGAAACCACGAGAAGAGTATCAAGAAATCATTGACATGTTTGTAAGGTCGTACATATATACTTTTCACCAATTCAAATTTACTTTAGAATTTGAGACTAACAACATGATGATGTAATCGCAGGGTGTGGAATGAAATTCGTGAAAAGCACTATGGATTTGAATACCCAAGCCTTGTATGGCATACTGAATTCCCGGTACGCATGCAATTGGTACATATACACGTCTTTGCTAATCAACTAAAAGAATTATCTTTAACTTTGTTTTCGTCAATAGTGTTCACAACAGGGGCCAAGCAATAATTTATGTGGATACTACGTCTGCAGTACATGCACAGCTGGATTAAAAAAACATTTACTAACCATGATATTATGGCACACAATTAATATTTACACATTTCTAATTCAAGTGCACCATTATTATATTTTAATTTTAATTGTTTGCAAATTGTAGATGATGAGCATCTCGGCTAAAAGTCTCGAGCAGCATAAGATCGACGCAATTTCAGAACAACTTGTGAGATTTATTTGGAACGAGATCGTCAATGAAGGCGGATAATTTCATTATCCATATTCATGGGATCATCCGGACAACTCAAGCCTTCGTTCCTCTTCCGCTCTTCCTAGTTCATCTGCTCGTCCTAGTTCCTCCGTCGGTCATAGTCGTAGATCGTAATGTATGCATGGATCTTAAGTTATACTATAAACTTAACTCCTTTGGCACTGTAATGTAATATATATGTCCTTTTATTTTTATATATACGAGCCTGGCCTATACGAATACTTACATCAGTATTAGAACAAATACGTAGGCAAAATACGTATAAAAACAAATATATATGTGCGCTGAAAAAGAAAAAAAATAACTCTTGATTATTAGCACCGGTTGGTGACACAAACCGGTGCTAAAGGGGCTCGCACAGGCGCTACGTGCGCGGCCTCTTTAGCACCGGTTTGTGGCTAGACCCGGTGCTAAAGGGGGCTTTTAGCACCGGGTATTCGACCCGGTGCTAAAGGGTTACCCCTTTAACACCGAAATATCTGGGTGTTTCCCAACCGGTGCAGATGCGTCATTTTCCAGTTGGTAATTTCTCTAGGAGTCCATCTGAATTCATTTGGGTTATCTGTCTTTGTGAGGGATTGTTTTTCGATGATCGTGTGCACCCGCAAGCACATCTGCAAGTCTGCAACGTCTGCCGTGTACCTCATTCGAATTATCATCCATAGAATTCGCATTGCTGAAAAGTTCTACTCCATGCTGTCCGGGGTGTACGTTTCAAGTCACGACCGAAATGGACCGTCGTCTGATCACTTGTGCTCTTGCGGCCTGTCCAAACAAACACTGAGTGGGCCGGGACACCGGGCCGTGTTTCGAGCGGCGTACAGATGCGGCCCGCGTGCGCGTGAGGGCGCGAGACGGCGGTTCGTTCCCCGAGAGAAGAGAGAATGCGAAAGGGACGTTGACCTCATTCGCGCGGTTCCTGGACCCGGTCCGTGCGCCGAGCAGCCTGCGTAAGAGTTGGCCGTTGGCCTGAACCAGCTGCATTTGATTCATCGGAAACTTTTGGTGGAAACGAGAAAACGTGAAAAAAACCTTTGAAAACATACATGTTTAGGCTGTCCGCAGTGGGCACGGAACGCCGCCCGATAACTACCACCTGGATGGGTTCCCGTGTTGCTTTGGCGTTTTAGGCGCTGCAGCGGGGGACGGGAAGAGGCACGGTACCTTCTCGTTTTATCCCCCGCGCGGTAAATCCAGCGTCTTCCAGAGGAGTCCGCTATCCGCTAGCGTGGCACGGCCCCACGCACTCGCGCGCTCCCCAACCGCCGCCGCTCCTCCTCCGCGTCTGCTCCTCCTCGCCGCAGGCCCGACACCGCCGCTCTGTGGACGGTGTGCAGCAGCTCGAGCTCCGTCGCGGGCCCCCTCCTCCGCCCCAAGCTACTCCAAGCCGCGAGCCTGACGCCGCCGCCGTCTCAGGCCAAGCACCACAGATCCCCCGCCGCCACAGAGGAGGGCGGAGTGCGGGGAGGAGGGGCGCGGCGGCCGGCGTCGGGGAGGAGGGTCGAGCGGCGGCCTGAAGAAGTGGAGCACCAGAGTGCGCCACCCGCGTTGTCTTGGATCCAGAGCGGGACAGGAGGCGGAGCGTCGGAGCTGGAGATGAGGCGGAGCGCGGGGAGGAGGAAGCAGAGCAGAGGAAAGGGGCGCGGCGCTGCCCCCCGCTGGCACTGGAGGTGGAGAGGCTGCGGAGATCCTCCAGGGCCCGACGCCCGCTCGGCCTTCCCCGTCGCCGCCTCCTTTCGATCTGCGCAGGGAGGAGGGGCGCGTCGGAGAGGAGGACCGCCGCTGGAGGAGGACCGCCGCTGGTCCCTGCTCCTCCGCGTCTGGGCGCCATGGCTGCCGCGTCCTCCGCTGGTCCTTGCTCCTCCGCCGGTCGCCCGCGAGATCCCCACCGCGCGGAGGAAGCAGAGGAGAGCCGCACCGGTGGGGGAGCTCCTCCTGTGGTGTCATGGCCTCCACCGCGCTCGCCTCGAGCCCGACGCCGCCGGAGAAGACGAGGTGAAGGCCGGAGAAGACGCGCTTGGAGCTCCACGCGCTCGCCTCGTAGGTCGGAGGGGCAGAGCTCGACGCCGCGCGCAGGCCCTGGCCGCCGTTGCCTCCGTCTGCAGATCCGGCCGGCGCGAGGAGGGAGGAGGGCCGCAGGCCCGACACCACCGGACCGAGCCCCTGCCGCGCCGCGCCCCGGCCTCCTCGGCTCGCGCCGCCCCTGCCGCACCTCGCCGCCAGACCCGCGCGTGGAGGAGGGGGCGCGTGGATGTAGGGCCCGCGGAGAGAGGGAGAGAAAGGAGGGGAGGGGGAGGAAAAAAATGTTAAAGTGGTGGGTCCCACGGCGGGTGGTTGGGATAGAGTATGGGATATAAAGGGTGACGAGTGCGGAAGAAAGTTGTTTAGAGTAGAGAATCTCGATGACCAGGACAGAATATTCCCTTTTAAAGGATAGAGAAGAGGACCACCGGTGCGGACAGCCTTAGACCAGTCTCACGGCAGTGTAGGGTTGGAAAAATGCAGAAATTTGGTCGAATTGGGTGTTTGAAACACAGGAATATGAGTACCATAGGAATTTAGAAATTAGCTCTAAACTCAATTGTTTACACTAAACACTAGTAGTAATCATTTTCTTCCACGGAGCTACAAATAAGGTAAAATATTTGACGCATCTTGGACGACCCCGTGTTGCACTGAATAAATGCTCTCATCTTCTCTCTTTCGTTAGTTCTCAGACACATATTTCTTCTCGCCTTCCATTCAGTCCTACACAGATGGCCAAACGATTACCAAATCCCTATCTGCACTGAGCAAGAGACTAGGATAGATCCTTCAGCCTTTCCAATCCTTTGTTCGCAGCTTCAGTGCGGCAACATTCTCAATTATAGGGCGAGCTCGGCGAGCTTCACTGGCATGGCAACATCCTCAACTACGGGCCTGTTTAGTTCTAGGATTTTGCAAAAAGTTTTAACCGTGTCAGTTCATTTATTCTCTTTATGCATGCGACCTAATGAAAACATTTCTAACATTTTTCATCCATTTCGCCTATCTAAACACCCCCCTACATAGGCAGAAACGAGGTGCTCAACAGTGGGCGACCTCGAGTTGCAGTGGCGAACGACGGGGCCATGTGATCGGTACGGTATGGCAGCAATCAACAAGGATTAGTTTCTTCTCGCACAGATAAAAAAATTCCAAGAGCTTGGAGTTGATGTTTTCTTTCCTTCGAGGAAAGGGAAACATCATCCCTCCATTTCAAACACCATATGATATAAGCAAATAAAGGATTGCATTTTCTGCAAAATTCATTTGAAAATACTTCAATCCAAACAAACCCAAACAAACCCTTAGAGGTATTAAAAAAATTTAAAACTATGCGTATCCGTTGTCAGTACCAATATTAGGAGTACCTAAGGTTATGCTTAAACCAACATCCTTAGCTAAGAATGGATCACGCAACCCAACGCAGCCGCCCAATCTGGGTCCCACGCGGGGCCAAGACGTGGCGTCACCACGATGTCCCCCTCGCCCGACCCTCCGCAGGGCCGGGTGACGTCATCGGCCAAACTTCCGCCTCGCCCGACCCCCCGCGGGATCGGGCAACGCTTTCGTCAGGTTCTCCGCCTCGCCCGACCCCCGCAGGGCTGGGTGACGTAACACGGTAGACGTCATCAAGCGGTCGCGGATTGCGGTGCAAGCCGCAAACCGGCCCACGAGCATGGCCGCCGCATGCGGCCATCCACGTCGCCAATAAGCACGCCTGTAACAGGTCAGGCGACGCATGTCAGGCGCACACGATCTACTGCGTATCCCCTGTTCTCTCACTGACGGCACATAGGACGGTGGGAAAGTAGCTAACGGCACCGCTGTGGAACTACTGAGGTGCACTGTATACCGTGATGATGAGGCGACGCCCTCGATCTCGACGACCACAACGAGCTGGGCCCCACGAAGACCCGGCAACGACCATGATCAACCGGGCCCCACGAAGACCCAGCGACGACCAAGACGACCCCTTCCGCAAGGAAACCCCTGGAAGCACTGCTCCTTTCTTCTTTTACCTCTTTTGTAATAGGGTGGCCCTCCCCTTCCAGTATAAAAGGAGAGGGCATGCGTCCCATGAAGAGGACCGAGTCCATTTTCTTCACAACACACACCCCCAATTGCCACACACACAGAGAGACCTGGAAGGCCCTCTTCGTCTCTCGCCAGTTTGTAACCCCCCACTGCAAACTCCCTAGTAGAGCAACACGAGAATCGAACTGGACGTAGGGTATTATACCGTAGGGTAGCCCGAACCAGTATAAATCCCGTGTCAAATCCATTAACCATCAGTGTCCACCGGGCAATTCGAGAAATTACTTGTCCGGTGATACCTACCACCGACATCCGTAGACATACTTTGTCAAAATCTTGATATTTTGAATGCACTCGGAATTCGAAAATTGCTTTTTTCCTAGATTGAGTTTGTATTCAACTTTTATGACAAAGTGTGTATATTAACACACTATAAATGTGTATCATTCCATTTTGTTTAATGAAGTATGTCTTCTTAGAGTGATTGGCACGTTTTCATCGAGAAGTTAGTTCCCACCAAAATACTTTCCATCGATTAATTCTGTGTTTCTGAGCTATAACTCGACGACACGTGGAAAATCAGGAAATGAATTTTTTTAATGACGGTGAGAAAGATAGCAAGTTTGATGGCATGACACAAATAGAGATACTTTGTCCATTTCACACTATTTATCTATGTCCACCATTGTACATAGGAATAAACTTAAAATCGATACAAAGGAAACATATCAGCCTATGTCCGCCAGATGATGTTTTACTGGATTTAATCATAAAAGATATGTATAATCAAATATTTTTCCTATATTCTACCCATAATATTTTAAAATAAGCGATGCTTAAGTTTTCTTGTTTTAGACAACTTATATTTGCAACCGAAAGGAACATCGACATTTGGCTTTTGTTCGTCATAAATCTTGTTGCACCTTCTCCAAAGAAATGCAGATATTGAGTTATTTACTTTCTTTGATTGCAAAGTAATAATCTTGAGAGAATTTTTATTTATTCGGTCAATTAACTAACAAAGTAGCAAATAAGAAAGTTTGTATCATTTTAGTATATAAATTCTTGTATCATTTCAAATCCAGCGCCTTCAAGAATCAAAATTTTCTCTTTCCATTCCAAAATGTGTGCCAATTTTAGTTTTGTCATAAATCAAATTTTTTACTTTGACTAAACTTATATAGAAAAAAACACAACATCTACAGTTCCCAATAAATGCAGTATATAGACATATTTCACGGTCGATTTAGTAAAACTAATTTAAAATTTCAGATGTTGATGCATTTTTTAATATGGAGTATTTAGTTAAAGTTATAAATGTTTTAATGGAGGGCAAAACTTCAAAAAGTTGACGGGCCAACTCCACCGAAGCGTTCTCACCGGCTGCAAGTCACGCTCCATTCGCTCCATTGGTCCACTCCCCGGTGACTCAAAACGCCGCTCCCTCGCGAGTCGCGACACACCAAAGAAAGTCTCGTCACGAAACCAGACGGCCAGCCGGCCAGACCCAAAACCAAAAGCCAGCCTCCGGTCTCCGGACTCCGGTTCTGTGCGCAGCAAGCGACTGGAGCCCGGTGCGCGAGCCGCGTGGTGCTTCCTGTGGCAGCCGGAACCACAAAACCCCACCCCACCACCACCTCCTCCTCCCCCCAGTCTCCACCAAGCTTCCGCTCCCGCTCGCCTCCTTCGCTACCTCCGCTTCGCCGCCGGCCGCCGCAAGACCCTCCCCCGCCGCTACCGGTCTCCGCCGCCGCTGAAGAGCTAGGGTTTCCGGCGCCGGGCGCCGGGGTATGAGCAGCAGCCGCCGCCCCGCAGGATCTAGGGTTCCGACGACTCCGCTCACGGATGGAGGGTGGTAGAAGCGCGGGCGAATCCCTCTCGGTACCTCTCCTCTCCATTTCCCCCTTTCCTGTTTTCTTTTCACTCGGCGCGCCTCGCTTCTGTGCCGCAGCGTGTTGCTACTGTGGGTTACCCGGCTCGTGCGCGTAGCTTGGCGGGTTAGGGTTTGGGGCGGGTGGCGCTGGAGCCTGGGCCGCCTTGTTTTCGGGTGTTTCCGGCGGGGTGCAGTTGCGAGCGAGAAAGGCCCGGACAGGCAAAAAGTACAGGGAAAAAAAAGAAACAAGGCCACTCAACGGCCTCCGTACAACGAGCTTCTATTCACAACACAGGAAAAAAACCCCCCGAAATCGGAGCAAAAGCACAACTCAGAGGCGGTGAATGAGAGTTGCCAAGTTCTTTGCTCCTACAGCTGACCAAAGGGGCGCCTACTCTCTGATTTTGGCCTGAAACCTGAAGCTCTATGTTTCTTTGTGTTAAAAAATTCACGTGTTTCTCTCTCTCCAAATTTCCCAGCAAACTATGATAATTAGCGATCATCACAGCCCTCTCTTTCTATGCTCGAAATGGAGGCCATGGTTGTCCACCATTTGTTGATAGTGTCGCTGGGTGTTCAGTTGTTTGGATGCAGTCACTGCTGTTCACCGTTCATGTCGCCATGTCCTCCCATATTTTTTCTAGTGAACCTTCAATCCTTGAAAAGGTGGGTGGCTTTTCCAGTGAGCGTTGACACAGGGGACAACTGCTGTCGTTAGGCCAACCTCTAGACCCCAGCCTATCGGAAGTCCAAAGTCGATTTTGCAGCGCCAGACCCTAAGAATTTGCATTCCATAGGTTCCCAGGCATTTCAAATGAGAGCGTTGAAGTTTGTTTCTACTGATCCCAGGAATTGTGCACGATAAGCTGACCCAGTTGCATACTCTCCATTTCTGTGTTAGTTTCCATGTCATTGTGTCCGGCGTATTGGGTTGTAATTGTATGTGTCGAGTCGCTCGTCACAGGTCCACAAACCCCATGAAGTGTTGGGCCGAGAATCCAGTGTGCTCTAGGTTGGTATTGTGGATCCACTTGCTGTTGTGTAATGCCTTCTCCAGCTTTCTGTTCTTTTTTTTGAGACCATGAAAAGGTTTGGGGCAATGTCAAGTGGTCACTGCCCCTGAAGCCATGCACTGCGCCAAAAGTAAACCTCCTTACCGTGCCCCACTGCCATGGTAATCGTGGTGGTCTTGTAGAGTTCTCTTGTCTGAAATGCTTCCTGCTGCCTAAAACACTCCCTCTCTTACATACACATACACACATGTGATGTTATTTTGCCCAATAATTTTTGGGACATCCATCTGAAGAATGAGCGATTAGGTAGCTTTTCTCCCATATATGAATTGTGTTTTATGTAAATGTGATCCTCGAACATATTTAACAGGGATTTGACTATTTTTTATGCCTTTTCTTTTTTTGCAGGCATACACCCATGGATCATGACGATACTGATTTTCAGAGCCAGAACTTTAAACTAGCTGGTGAAGACAGTAGCAGGTTCCCTTCAGGTTTGCGGCCATTTGCACTGCCAAAACTTGATATCGAGGACCAACTGCAGGGACATCTTCGATTTGATAATTTGATAGATTCAGAAGTATTTTTCAGCGTACAGGGGCACGAAAGTAATTGGATTGAGGTTTTGTCCACGGGAAGCAGTGTTGTTGATTTTAGTTCCAGTGCTGCTGAATCTTGCTCCATATCTAAAACTAATAATGTCTGGTCAGAGGCAACATCCACCGAATCTGTGGAAATGTTACTGAAATCCGTGGGAGAAAATGAGACAACTGGTAACATGGACAGTAATGCACACCTTCAGTTAAGTGGTATGGACACTCAAACCGATAAATCAAACGTGCATCCTAAGTCCACTGACTCTCCAGCTGATAGTACCATAGTGCCAACTGAGAAAGATCAGTCTCAGTGCACTCATTCTAGAATGATTGATGATCCTGATCGTTCTCAGAGCACTCATTCTGCAATGGCTGCTGACCCTTTAAGCACTGAGCCTCAGCCTAAACATTTTGCTCCTTTCTTGATGGACAAGAAAGCTGAACTGGCATCAGGTTCTATTGCTCAAAAGTGCATTGCAAGTGAGAAGTTGTCCTCTTCAATCAACACATCAGGAAGCTGCCCAGCTGTTGGCAACTATTTTGAAGCAGTCCATGATGACCGTTCTTTGGAGAAACTCAATATACCCTCAGCCGAAGTAGATTCAAGGAAATTGAATAATGAACCTTTCACTGAGTTGGCGCCCCTTCAGAACATATATGTCACTGGTTCATATCACTTTGAACAAGATAATAAAGAGTCACAGGTCGATGTTACTCCTCAGGATTTAAAGATTCTTCATACTGATCAAAATAAAGTTGAAGGAGGACTACCTGAACTGCAAAGTTTGTCATGTGCTGGTCAGTCTTTGGGGGCTGTGAACCTGTCCAGTGAAGTTAGAAATGAAACTCTATTGTCAGAAAGTTCTGATGGATTGCTAGAGGCCATTACAAATCCAGTTAAGCTTCACAGGAGTGATGCTAACACTCTTCAGCCATCTTTTTCCCCGGTGCAACATGGACCTGAAGGTCTTAGTAGTTCAGTTGACAGGAGCAATGAACTCATTGCCAACGAGTTTGATATTGGTTCAAATTCTGCCCTATCTCACCTATCTGAGTCAGACACACGGAATTCTAATCCTCATCTTGTCAGTTCTCTGTCTCCCAAAAGAAAGATTGCTGATGCCACTGGGGTTCCAGAAGAAAAAAAGGATGCTGGAGCTAGTAGTACAAACATCAGCTGTACTGGTGATGAATCAAAACTTGGAGCGTTGGAGCACCATCAAGATTCTGTTGATAACCTAAAAAGTGGTGCCATGGAAGAAACGACAACTGGGGAGGAAATAAATGCAGTATCAGGAAATATGGAGCAAATGGTGGAAAATGATCACGAAGAAAATGCTACGGGTACATCTAAAGATAAGGCTCACTCTTCTGACAGTGTTGCACCTGAAAACTTTTCAGCTGACACTTTCAATGCTTCAGAGGATCCAAACATTCCCTTGATAAATCATGAGGGGTCATTCACGGAACATGACACTCCTTTAGAAGAGGAGCCTGAAAACACACATTTGCCCCTCTCTACTTCTGGGCCTCAAGAGAAAATGTCAACACCAGTGATCAGTTCAAGCAGTGGTATCACCTCTGTCACAGTTACTGACACTTTTGGTGCTTCAGAGGATAAAAATGGTTGTTCAATAGATGTTTCTGCTGACGATTCTTCTGCTTTACCAGATGAGAAGGATTTGAAAGTGTCCATGATGAATCATGAGGCGCCATTCAAAGAAGATGCTAAATCTGCTTTAGGAGATGAAGGCCACAATGTTACCGTTGGCTCCGAACCAAGCGGAGAGATGCTAGCCGTGCCTTTGGACTCAAACATCGATGTTTATAGTAGTACTGTTTCTTCTGCAAAAGAGGAGGAATGCAAGGAGCAAGCTTCTTTGGGTGGTGTGGTGACCACAGGAGATACTCAGGATAAATCAAGTGAGCCTTTTGTTTATGTTTTTTTCTCTTAATATGGTGATTCGCTGGGCATCTTTCTAAATTCATGTGTGCATTTTGAGCTTGTTTTACTATTAAAACTGATAATGTTGGGATCCATTCAGGTAACTGTCCAGATGCTTCTTCACAGAATTGCGAGACTGATGGATCTTTGATGCAATGTGAGCATCATATATATCCAGCCACACAACCAGCATTAGGCATCTCAATTGGCAAGGTTGTTGAAAAGGTCGCTGAAACTCCTTTAAATGCAAGCGATGATTTGAATGCACACGTGCAAGGTCAGTTGTTTGCTGTTGCATAATGTGCTCACAAATTTGGATCAGAAATCCAACGTTTCAGACTTAGCACATTAATGGTCTGTGATGCATTCACCATAATGTCTTCCCTGCTATGTGCCAGGTGCACAATAAGTCATGGGCCAATTTTAACTTAGTAATTATAGTGTCACATGTATATTATAATAACTTATTCACCTGTCCTAATGCACGTTTTAAGCTTCAGGAGCGGAAAAAATATGGTTAGTGAGTTTAATCTGTTGGTACCTTTTGTCCTTTATTGAAATCCCCAATCTGAGAAAAGTAACTTGAATTGGGAGATGAACACATCTATGTAAAGCTGTCTGTCATCCGTGCATTCATATACATGTTAAGCATTGCTGATGTAAACACTGGAATAATTGCTGATGCTGGCATGTTTTTTTGGCAACAGATACAATGTTAGATCATGGTACAAATGATAGCCCTGGTAACGGTAATGGAATCTGTACCGGTGCTACATGTGGCTCCCCTTCAGTGATTGGTTTCGCCGAACCCTCTCCCCAAGGTGGACAAGGAAGCAAACTTCAAGGTACACTAGATGGGCAATCTGGGGATCCAAAAGATTGTGAAGCCTCAGCTGATGCTGCTCAGAGCTCAAAACAATGTTCTACTGAAAATGTAGAATCTGCTCCTGGTTCTCAGGAGACTAATACGACAGGAGGTGATAGAAGCTTTTCATTTGAGGTGGAAGCTCCACCAATTGTATCTGAGAAAGCACATAGCCCTGTTTGGAGTCCTTTCCCTAGATACAAAACTTCCCAAAATACTGAGGTCGGTTCTCTCTCCCCCTCCTCCCGGCTTCCCCCCTCGCTCTTGCTCCCTCCCTTCCTCCCTCTCTCTGCGCACGTGTGTGGATTAGCTAGTTATGACCTACTAACATGGTTTATTGTATCCACGTTTTAGATAACCACAGAAAATCCTCAGCCTAGAAGTTCATTGAAGATAACCACAGAAAATCCTCAACCTGGAAGCTCATTGAAGAGTAAGAAAACATCTATTGTAAAGGCTGGTAGAGAACTGCTGTCAGAAAGGAAAGTGGCTGAAAGTTCTGAGGGCCCTTCAGACAACTCTAATGTTGGCGATAGCACTAAGAGTAAAAGTTCCCCGCCGGAGCAGTCACAGCAGCATCCAACCCCTGAGTGTTCTGGTATGCAAACGTCCCATATGCTGACAGTTCAGAGCTATTAAATTTACTTGATTTGAATATTTCAGCTTCTTCTGCAGATTTGGTGAATTTTCCATTCACAGATCCACAGCATGTGCAGCTACGTGCACAGATATTTGTTTATGGAGCTCTTATGTGAGTTATAATATCTTAAGTTATTAATATCCTATCCTTATTCTTTCAATAATTGATGGCCTAAACAATGCTGCAAACTTATCTCCTATCCTATTTCTTCCAATAATTGATGGGTAATAGGTGCTGTTGTACTCATCACCTTAATTCTTGTGCCCAAGACAAAATATATTATATTGAAGCATTTATTGCATATGTTCGATTTAACATAAGTTAATTTTCTTTGGGCAGTCAACGAACACCGCCAGGAGAGGCTTACATGGTTGCAGCTTTCGGAGAACCTGGTTTGTCTGGTTTCACAGTTGAATATAGTCCTTATTCTACCTTTATGTATCTTACGAATTTTCTTGTCAAATGAACAGTAGGTGGTGGTAAACCTACATGGGAAGCAGCTTGGCGAGCTGCTGTTGAAAGATTTCAATACCAAAAGTCAACTTATACTGGCTTAGAGACCCCCACAAGTTCACACATAGGTAAGTATATGAGATAACAATGGTTCCATACGTGATATATATCTACTTTTTTCTGACCAACCGAGTTTGCAGGTAGTTCTGTGCTTGAAAAAGCTAGCAAGGGTGCAACAGTTAAAACTGCACCAGCTAGCAAAAAAGGTGGCAAAACTGTGGTACCAGCACATCCTTCTGTAGCCCTGCAGTCTCCAAATTTTAATGTGCCTCTTTGCAGTTCCACGTTTAACCTGCAGCGAGGCACCCACCTCGATTTTAGTCAGGCAGTATCACCAATTGCATATAGTTCACACATGAGGCAGCCATCTCCTAGTGTTGCCCCCTGGTATCATCAGAGCCCTGGTCCACGTCCCGCACCCTGGTTGATTCCGTCACAAAACTTAATATTCGATTCATCGACGCAACCAGCTGTTCCTACAAATGAATCTGCGAAGGGGGTGTCATCAAAAAATGTATCCAGTTCACACACTGTTTCGCCTGCTTTAGTTCTTCCTAGTCCAGCCCCTTCTATTGTTACTTCTCCAGCAGCGGTTGTGAGTGATGAAAAACAGAAGGCACCAGCTTCTAGCTCTAAGCATGCAACAGCATCAAGAAAGCCAAGGAAAAGAAAGAAAGCTTCAGCAAGTCCAGAACAGCAACCTGTCATTGCTTCCCCTCAGCTTAAAACAGACATGACATCTTTTACTTCTGCCACTAAGCACACAGCAGGATTCACCTTATCTTCTCCAAGTAATGCTTTGGGTAGTAGGGTTGTTCCAAACACAGGCCAGACCCCCTCTGTACCTAACTACCAAATCACTGGTACAGATAGTGAGCAAAGAATCATCTTTCGGGAACAAATCCATGGTGCAGCAGAACAGTCAACTGGACAGGCCAAAGGTGCAGGTATGCACTCAGCAGAGGCAGTTAGACACAAAGAAGACTTATGGAGTCATCTATCTACAATTTCGAGAAACAAGTTACCTCAGGAAGTTGAAGGGAAGCTTACCTCAGCTGCTGCTGCTGCTGAAGCAGCAGTGTCTGTTGCAAAGGCAGCTGCAGAAGCTGCTAAGATGGCGTCAGTGGCTGCATTGCAGGCAAAAATGATGGCAGAGGAAGCACTTAGCTGTTCTACACCTCTAAAGTCTTTGCATCTTGAATTTGGTGAATTTAATGTCAGTAGCAATCCACCTAGCTTGTCAAATTCAACACCAGCATCATCTCTAAAAAATAAGAACAGCAGCCATGCCCCAGGTTCCATCATTTCAGTGGCACGGGAGGCTGCTAGAAAGAGGGTTGAAGAGGCATCCGCAGCTGCAAAACGTGCGGAAAACTTGGATGCCATACTGAAAGCTGCAGAGCTTGCTGCGGAGGCTGTGTTCAGAGCCGGTACTATTATCAGAATGGGTGAACCACTACCTTTTACTCTAAGGGAGCTTTTGGAAGCTGGCCCGGATGGGTATTGGAAGTCTGAGAGTGTGAGGAACAAAGCAGGAAGTGATAATGATAATAATCCAGTAACAGAAACATTGGAGGTAGCTGCACCTGTTACTTTCAGTAAATCTGGCAGAAAACGTGGTCGGAAACCTAAATATGATCAACCGCTACCGAATTTGGAGCCATCTTCAAGTGGCAAAGAATTGCAGCCAGAAGGAATACACTCAGGTAAAGTCACAAGCAACTTTTAGCATATCAAGACCATTGTTCACTTCAAGCTCATTACCTTTTGTTTAGCTAATGTAGGACTGGGGGTTGAAGATGTTCCCACCACTATGTCTCCGGATGGTAACCGAAATGATACAGCACCGATAAGCATTATCTGGAATGGCATTGAGAAGGGATCTGCTGTCGAGGTTAGTTTCTTTGTTTGGCTTTTATCTCATAGTCAGTGCTGCATTATCTATGAACTCTGGATTCTTGAACTACCTTCTTTTATTCTTGTTCTTCTTGTTATGTACTCTATCTAAGATATTTACTGACATAATTATATCCCCATGTTTCTAGATAGCTGCTTCATACATTGAAACAATACCAATTTACATTGACACTGTTAAAAATCAGAAAATATTACTGCTTCAACCTTTTCGTGTTAATATGTTAGCGATGATCATAAAAGCAATATCAGGGTCCTTTCTAACAAACTTATTTATGTTCTTTGAGAAATTATGCTTTATTTTATGTCCAAAACTTGCAAAGTATTCTGTCTGCTTATGTTTTGAAACAGTTATGATGCAGTTTTTTACCTGTTATCTATCAGTACCAGTATTTGCCAGCTTTGTTATGAACTTATGATATAATGTGATTTGCCACCTTAGCTCTTCAACCATTTTGGAGTGTCATTTTATTTTGTTTCGGCAGGTTTTATCTGACAAAGGTGGGGTTGGGGTAGCTTGGTTTTCTGCCAAGGTGGTTAATATGAATGAAAATAATGCATTTGTCAGCTACGACAGCCACATTGGTGAGTCTACCCTTTCGTTGAATCACATGTGAAACTTTTGTGTTGATGCCCTTTCTATGGCCTCATTCTTTTTTAACCTTTCCTTTTCACATCTAGCTGTACTCATTTAATTGACCTATTTTTTCAGGAACTGGTCCATGTGAAGAATGGGTGCCATTGAGACAAGATGATGATAAGCCTCCTCAAATCCGTCTTGCTCACCCTTCTACCCTCTCTAAATTCAAAACAAGGAAACGACGCAGGGAAACAGCAGGAAATTGTTTATGGGTTATTGGAGATCATGTAGATGCTCGGGTCAAAGATAGGTATGCTATTCAATGTTCTACAGTTCTCATGGAAAATTCTTTAATGTTTGACAGTCAGGAACAGTATAGTTGTCCTTTGTCATTTCTTTTGAAGCCAACCAGCTGAAGAATGTGGATAGCTAAACGCTTATCCAAATCTCAATGTTATACTCTTCAATGCAATTACTCAGTGCATTGTGGGCATTCCCATGTTCATTATTTTGGGGGTGGAGGTCAAATGCGTATAACCAGTTTGCATTTATTTCTAAAATAGATCTTACAACTCATGGTATGCTGATATTTTTGTCTCGTATGATATGATGAGCTGTCTGGCAAGAATCAGCTGTAATGCAAATTTCAAACCAAGTGAAATTTGATCTGAGCATAGGGAACCTTGAAGTTTTGTTCACTTGATCTACTTACATTTGGGGCCAAATTTCTTCATATCTATTTCCCTTGTTTGTATGGGTCTGTATGCATTATTAGGTACCTTGTAGTGGTTGGGCCTGGTATTGAAGTTTACCCATCCATGAAGTTATCCTACCTCTGAGCATAGCTCTCAATTCTTTTGAATTATGATTCTGGCTTTAATTTTTCACCTCCATCTTATTGGAGGCTTTGTGCAAGTTCCCAAGCTATTTGATATAAACTGGTAAGATATTTTCCATATCTGATAAGCTGCACTGCCCTTTTTCTGTTGCTTGTTATCACAAGATTTACAGATGAAATTGCTGCTTGATACGAGCTTACTATTTGTTGTGGCATCATTATCCTTCAGTTACTATTTACTATACCTGACACCTATTTCTTTCAGTAGTTGGCGAGAGGGAGTTATTGCTCAGAATTATGAGGCTGATGAGTCAAAGTATGTTGTACATTTTTCAGGTATTTTGCACCCCACTTCCCTCTTCAGATCTCTCTTTTTTACCTGGTTGTGTAATTTATACGCGTTCGTTCGAGTTACTATATAAAACTGAAACTTAAAAGGATAGAAACAAAGGTCGTTATTCATCAGTGTGCTACAGGTGCCAAAAGAGGAAGCACACTGTGGTCAGTGGCACTGTGAATTTCAAATGGGCAGAAACAACATTCCTGTGCTATATCAAACCAGACTAATATAACAAACTGCTATAATAATGGCATGTTTCTAACAATATAGAAGATGGCACAGCTTATGAAGTCCTTCAGTCTCTATCCATGGCTGAAGCATTATCGATTAGCACTGGGCGATGCAATTTTGCCATAGGGTTGAAATTAATTTTTTGAAGTTTTGACAGAATTGGGTTTGTTGATTTTTAATGCTTTCATCTTCTGTACTGCTATGTGTTATCAGCATTAAAGTTTAACCTTGTCCTAATTGTTTATTTCCAGTTGGAGGTGGTGGAGAGTCGTTAGTTGTTGATGGTTCGAATCTTCGTCCATCACGTGTTTGGAAAGATGGTCAATGGGTAGAGTGGTCCCGAGCAAGAGAAAGGAAGTCTAATTCTAATAAGGTTGGTTTTATTTTCTAGAAATTTTACCTTTCAATCTGTACTTTTGCACAATGACTGAATTGCAACGCCCTATAATTTTAGGGTGATTCGCCTCTTGAGAAACGCCAAAGGACAGACCTGCATCAAGCAGGTGGCGATCTATCTATTGCTGGCGAAGCAGGGGGTCCCTCCAAGGACAAGAATACCAACAATGCAAAAAAGCCAGAGGAGCTAAATCCACTGGCTTTGTCTCAGCAGGACATGGTTTTCAATATTGGGAAGAGTGTAGTTGACAATAAATCTGATGCTCTTGCATTCAAACGACCTGGATTACAGAAAGAAGGGTCAAAGGTCGTCTATGGTGTTCCAAAACATGGAAAGAAGAAGAAGTTTATGGAAGTAAGCAAACATTATGATGCAGGCCAACGTGACAAGATTTCAGAGGTTAATGCCTCTAGCAGACTTGTGAAACATTCGATGCCAGAATTGCCACGACCGCGTGAAAATACTTCTAAAGTGGATCATAATAGAGGAAGGAGGGTAGGTGAGATGAGGTCTAGATTGCCTAAACCTACAAAATCTCAGAATGTAGCAGCTAACAGTGTTCCTGACAAGGATTCCTTGCCCATGTCCGTTCAAAATTCTGGTGTTTCTGAAAGGACTTTTGGTTTTGCGGGAAGAACCACAAGCACTATCAACATCGAGAAGCCCACCGTAGAAAAAAATGATTCTGCGCTCGGCATGGGCCTTAGAACTGAAGTTCCTTCTGTTTCTGAAATGCAAGCTGCATCTACTGTTTCTACATCTAAGCAGAATGTATCCAGCAATAATCGAGCTAAAAGGAAATATGTTCCTACTGTGGGTAATGTGAACAGAAGTATTGCTAGAACCTCTGGAAAGGTTACTTCTGATTCTGGTGAGCCCCAAAGGACTAGTTCTGATTCTGCTGAACCAAGGCGATCTAACCGGCGAATTCAACCAACTTCAAGGGTAAGATCAACAACTATATCTATTTTGCAAGATGCAGCACATTTATATTAATGTAGATATTGACTTTGAGTTCCTTTCTATCACAGTTTTTTCATGGTATATCTTTCTTTCACTAATGGTTTACTCTGCACGAATTATAATTTAGCTTGCAACATATTCCTATGTTATTTCCTTTAGTTATTCTACCCTTTTCACACTTCATTCTGTGGGACCATTTGATATATGTTACTCTGTTCATTTCTCTTTTTGCGCTTTCACACATGAGTTGTGCTAGTGTGCGTGCCTGCTGTGGCCTGAAACACCTTATAACTTTTGCTCCATTTTTGTGCTACAGTTACTAGAGGGTTTGCAAAGTTCCCTCATAGTCTCCAAGGTGGCTGGCGAGAAGGCTCCTAGGAGCAATCACCGAAGTATTCCGTCGAGAGGTAACCCTTACGCTTATTTCTTCAGTTTATTTACTAAGTTTTTTCCCCCCTTCTGTGATGGTCATTCTGTTGTGAAACTTCTCGTTGAAGCAGGGAGAACTCATGGCTGAAAAGGCACCACAGCATTGTTCCAGATGGGACAGCACTCGTTGTACATAGCTTCAGCAGTATGGAAGCCGAAGGATAGGATTGGAGTAGAAGCTTTTATTGGAGCATAAGGATTCAGATGTATTATAAGCTAGCTCATTCTGTTTCCTTTTTTCTTTTACTTGCTTGAATCAGATATAACTCTTCCGTGTCGCAGAATAGCCATTAATCTTGTAGAAACCTCCATTTAGTATGTGTGGATCTGTGGATATACCGGGAAAGAAATTGGGTGTGGCTTAAATTCATCCGCAGTTATCATGCCCTGTTTTGGCCGTGACCTGCTAATGTTGCTTGATCATTCAATTCCTTTTTTAGTTTAGCTAAGCAAGATGTGTGTTGTTGTTTGCGCGCTCGTGTTGCACTCGCAGAAACGATGCCAGGAGCGCTGAATTGCTGGTTTGACATGTTTGTACAAGCATACTGGTCATGAGGTAGTTGGTGTCAGCTCTTGACAATCGATGCCTAGGACTGGGACTGGGAACCGCATTTTCTGGGCTTTCTAGAGTCACAAGAATCCAATACTAGTCTAAGAACTGAAGATGGAGAAGAGTTGATTCTGCTGAACGCCGAAGCTCAGATCGGTGAACTCGAGTACTCGACTACGACCAGCCTCGTGAGCTAGCGCAGGAGCCTCTCCATCAGTTGAACTACCTGAGGGCCTCTCCAATGGGGAGGTCCTATGTATAGATTTCTCTCTCATATTGTTCTATAGATTTCTCTCTCGTATGGAATAAGGTCTCATGCTTATATATAGGGAGAGTGAAGAGAGAGGAGAGAAGGATGGGCGTGGGTCCCAATTTATAGATTCAACGCTTGATTCTATGCATTGAAACATGTATAACATGTGATATCAAATCATTATGGGTCATATCTAAGGAACAGGGGTTGTACGATACATTAGAGATGCCCTAAAATTTATGTCGCATATGGATCCATCGTTCAATGTTTTGATGCCACCATTCTTCCGAAAGCTCTTCAGGGACTTTCAGTCTGTCGGACGTTAATCCGGGTCTATCTATCTAACATCTAAACAACCGGCCATCCATTTAGAAGATGGGCAAGACACGACGAACGAAATTGCCGCTTTTGGACAAGATCATCTGCTAAAGTGTGTGCATGGTCTGTGTGATGGTCTAGGTGTTAGGTGTAGCTTCGAAGTGTCTTTTGTTTATGTTTCCTTTTAGTTGGCCTTTTGTTTTGTATAGAGGAGAGTTCGTCGTCAACGTAGTATGATAAGGCAGATGATATTCATCAATTTGAGGTGCCAGATGATGTTTTAGCCTTGAACTCATCGATGGAAGCTGTCAAGCTGGCAACCCCCGCTACGGGAGAAAGGACTTTCGGTCTCTCTCCCTTAGCACCGGCTCGTCGGAGCCGGTACTAAAGGGGTAGTACCGGCTCCAGGCAACAGTAGCCATAAAGACATGTTAGTACCGGCTGGGGAGACCAGCCGACACTAACGTGCACTTCTGACATGTCCGACTGGTCTCCTCAGCCGGTACTAATTTTACACGGACAATTTAGTACCGGCAAAAACTCCACCCGGTACTAAACGGATCAAGTTAGTACCGGGCAGACCATTCGGCCGTTACTGACAAACACAACACAGACAAAAATAATTGCGCGCTGTGTCATGTCTTTGCCTTTTATCTCCTCCATACGCTAGCTATTCCTTATCTCTTTTCCTTGTCTCGTTCTTTTTCTCATCCTGATCTACCTCGCTCTAGCATCTCTCCCCCTCTCTTTTGTCCAGGAATCGAAGCAGGGTGTGGCGTGGCACGCGGGCGCGGCGGCCTGGGAGCGACGGGCGGTGGGGCGCGCGGGCGCGGCGGCCTGGGAGCAGCGGTCGGCGGGGCGTGGCCTGTGGGAGCGGCCTCCGGCGGGGCGGGGCGGCGGCCTGCTGGAGCGGCGACCGGCGAGCGCAGGCTAGCGTGGGGCCGCCGGTGAGCGTGGCCGTGGCCGCGGGGGCGAGCCTGCTCGGTGCGGGCTCTCGGGCCGCTGCCGGCGAGCGTGGCCGAGGCCGCGGGGGCGGGCTTGCCCGGCGCGGGCGCTCGGTCCGCCGCCGACGAGCTGCCGAGGAGGCAAGATCCAGTGCAAGTTTCATTAGAGTAAAATTTTCATTGATTTTTTGTGTAAAACTGGTGATTCGATGTATTCTTGTGATCTTGTATGTGGTTGTGATTTGATTATATGATATGGTTGTGATTCGATTTTGTGATGTGTGTTTGTGGTTCAATTTTGTGAGGTGAATTAGTTTGTGATGACCGTGCGGGGAAAGAAGAAGAAAGAAGATGAAAAAAGAAAAAGAAAAGAATATAAGAAAAGGAAAAAAGATGTACATTTGGGGTCAAGCATGTTAGGCCATGTTTAGTTCCCACCGAAATATTTTCACCCATCACATCAAACGAGAATCTTTGATGCATGAAGTATTAAATGTAAACGAAAAAGGTGAAAAGTTATATGGATAGACTGTAAATCGCGAGAGGAATCTAATGAGTCTACTTAATCCATGATTTGCAACAGTAATGCTACAGTAATCATCCGCTAATTATGGATTAATTACCCTCTAATTACCATCGTTAGATTCGTCTCGAGATTTCCAACCTATCCATATAACTTTCCACTTTTTTCGTCTACATTTACTTACTTCTAAATTGATAAAATCAAACCTGAAATCTTTTCACGTAATGTTTCCGCGAACTAAACACGGGCTTAGTACCGGTCCGGCACGTTAGTACCGGACCTTTAGTACCTGCCACATCGACCGGTATTAACCCGTCCTGTGACTGGTACTAAAGGCCAATTCTCCCGTAGTGCCCAGCATCACGTTATTAAAAATACAAACATATCACTAAGTTACCACATGATGCTAAAATCATAACCGGTTTACTTTTTGATGAAAGGTGGGACCCGGTCAACGAGACATCCAAATATCCAATGCTAAAATATACCAAACTAAAGTGGGTTTTTCATCTTAAAAAAAACTTTGTTTAACCCTATGAATTATGATACACTAGAATCCACGGCGCGGCTTGCCGCGCATGCCTCTCTTCTCAGTATGGCCAGTGGTGCTCCTATAAACTATCTGTCTTTTATGTAGAAAAGAGATGAGCAGTAGAATAATTAGCAAGTACTACCTCCGTCCCAGAAAGAATGCACTTCTCGCTTCTCGAGAAATTTCAGAATCTTAAGTTTGACCAATTATAAATAAAAAAATATAAATAATTATGATATGAAATATATATCATTGGATTCGTTTTTAAATGTAGTTTTTTAACAAATTTATTTAGAGCCATAAATATGAATACAATTCACTAGAAACTTGGTCAAACTTGAACAAATTTAACGGGCACGCAACCCAAACGAGCATCCTTTTTGGGACAGAGGGAGTAGTAGAATATGCGACACGTTGATAGTGACACAACTTTCGATATTAACAGATGAGACGAAGCACGTGACAGAGCCACACAGGATAGCTAGTGGGTAATTAAGAAGCCTGTGATCCTTGGAATCGCTGGGTTTGTGAGTATATGTGTTTGTTGATTAATTGGGTTTTTTTTGGTCAAACCATGGTTGTGTTCATGTCACTATATGATTAGCAAGCAGAGGGTATATATTTCCATGCCACACATGGGACATGGCCCTCCAGACCTATTTCAAACCTGTGCAATGGTGGCGTTAATATTTTACCATAACAGTTAACCACTTTGCCAATTGTGTACTTCCAATCATGTTTGTACACTTTGCCACTGTCCCCTTGATCTGTTCTGTTGGATTCTGGAATGTAATTGTAATTCTCATAATGCTCACAATATAATAACCGCTAGAAATCTCAAGATAGAAGTTCATCTTACACTACACATTTTCCAGGTTGGAAGAATTTCAAGCTCATTGGACAACTAAATGAACTGAAGTTATCGTCACTTGACAGCCGGTATTCTCTTCCTCCTTTGCAATGAGTGACCAGAGAAGGATTTCAGAGACGCAGAGTGAAGTCTCCATCACACTGTAGCCGGCTGTTCCACAAATCTGTCCATTTCCAAACTAATGCAAGCTAACCTGCATATTCTGTATGTTTATGGATGCAACTGGACATTCACTTTGTCAGAAAATACAATGGATAATCAATTGTAGAATATGTCTGACAAGTGATAAGCTGAAGAAAAGGAATTAGGAACACGTAACATTAGTGTCGCTCAACATCAGGTTCAGACGTGTGCAGATTCCAAGTGTAGCAATGCAATGCATGCCGGACCCAAGTAACAACTGACAAAAGTTGCATTAGGGAGGCCTTGGCGAGTTGTTTCCAGTGCCTCTTGTCTCTCTTTTCTTCTTCTCTTCACTCGGCAAGCATAGAGCAGGAAGCAGCGACTCCCTCCTCCCCTGCATTTTTGCAGAAGCAGCGGCTCTCCTCCCCTCCATTGTTGCAGAAGCAGCACGACTGCTACAAAACTTCAGGTTTGCTGCATAAATCCATTTTGTCGCAAACGTATAAGTTACGAATAACTGAACATGTGACATGTGAACTCTGTTTTTCATATTTTATATTAATCAATTCCAGTTGGTCTAAACAAATGCTCCTAAATTGAATTAAACGGAAAGCTTATAGTACTTCCTCACTAATTGATTCTTCCAATCCAACGACCTTGCCTGTCATTAGTGCCGGAGGTCGCTGCTGTGAATGTGCAGACGAGGCCAGCGAAAGCAGCGGCCCTGACTGCTGTTGGAGCCTGCAGCCGACGGGGTGATTCAGAGAAATTGGCGGCTTTGCCTTGTGGTCTTGTGGATGGTGGTTGAGAACTTCAGATCAGCTAGACTGAGCTTCTTCCTTGAGGAAATGGATAGGAGAGGTGGAAGATCCGGCAGCCGCAGTGCAAACAGCCGCCGCGTCCAGCGTCCCTGCACGCAGTGTCCATGGTTGTGGAACGGGGTGAGCTCTCTCCCTTCGTTCCGTATGAGGTTCTCAAGTTCATCCTCTTGGAGTTCGTGCAGTGCAGGGCCTTCAGGCTGCCCCCTCCTTGATGCACCCTCTCTCCGGCGCACATCTCCATAACATACGCGCGGCCGCGTCGAGCACTGCCTCGCGCACGCCGATGTGATACGTTAATGAATCCGACACATGGCCGCCGACCTCTGTATCCTCGAGCGGTCGAGCCCGGAAGATATCGAGCACTGCCTCGCGCGCGCCGACGACCCGACGTGATACGTTAATAAATCGTCTCTACTCTTAGATACCTTGCATTCACTCTAAGAGCAACTCCAAGAGACTCTCAAATCCTTCCTAATTATTAGTTTTAAAGATTTTGATTAAAAAGCTATCTTCTAACAATCTCTCTATTTAGTTATTCAAACATAGTTATTCTCTATTCCGGATTTCTCGCTAGCAAAATATAGAAAAGAGAATAGCTCTCTAGAGTGCATGCAAGATATAGAAAAACTGTTGGAACACATGAAGATATAGAAAACAATTTTTATACAAATGACTCTTTAAAATGATGATTTAGAGAGTAAGTTTTAGAGACTCTTGGAGATGCTCTAAACAGCTATTCTCTTTTTTATATTTTGCTAGCGAAAAATCCGGAATAGAGAGTGACCATGTTTAAATAACCAAATAGAGAGGCTGTTGGAAGGTACCTTTTTAATCAAAATCTTTAAAATTAGCAAATAGAAAGGATTTAGAGGGTCGCTTGGAGTTGCTCTGATGGGCGAGCGACCCACCGCGTCTGGCATCGGACGGTTCACGTCGCGAGATGGACGGATCCGACGGCTCACATGTTTACGGGCGGCGTGGACCTGCTACCCGCTGGGGAAATGACCCAGCTTTCGATACGGCAAAATAGGCAACATCATCCCTAAACTTTGCACAAAAGGTTAGATTGGTCTTAAACTTTCAAAAGGGTCAATGTAGTCCCTCAACTCTCGTTTTTTGAACAAACACGTCCCTCTGTTGATGTGGCGCCATGAGACGAAAGGAAAATGTCATTTTTGCCCTTAGTACAGGGCTCATGCTAATCTTCTTCCTCGTGGACACCGGCAGCCAACACCTCGGAGCTTGCCGGTTCCCGCTGCTCTCTGTCGTCCCGGCCCAGAGCTCAGCTCTATCCGCCGAGCTGCCCGCTATTTGCCCATGTGTTGCCCGTGCATGTACACCGGCGTCGCCGCTGCGCGTGCTGTGCTCCAGCCCGTCGCGACTCCCGCATGACCTCCCATGCACGCGCCTCGCTGCCCCTAGCATGAACACCGCCCGCCAGTGTTGCCATCACGTCCTCGCGATATGAAACTCATCAATGAAAGTTGTGGCAAAAACAGATGTCCGCCAACATGAATTGATTCACGGATGGTAAAAATCAAAGCTTGCTTGTACGAGTTGATGCCCGATAGAATGAATCTAGTACCTGGCGTCAGAGAAGGGAAGAGGAGACGCCGCTGCCATGCCCCTCGAGCCGTGCGCAACCGCCACACCTTCCATGCGCGCCGCACATGCACAACACGTCGTAGAGCAGTGGGAACCGACCGAGCAACCTTGTACCATGGGTAAATTGGACATTTCCTCTACATCTCATGGTGTCATGTTAGTATAGAAACGTGTTTGACCCGAAAATGAGAGTTGAGGGATTAGATTGACCTTTTCAAAGTTGAAGGACCAACCTGACCCTTGTGCCACGTTTAGGGATGACGTTGGCTATTTTGGCTTTCGATATTAACAGATTTGCAAAACTCCATCAAAAGCTGGACCTAAATAGAAATTTTTTACACTTGCCGTCCGTCTCCGTCCTCGCGCGATGGCCGGGCCGCCCTCCGCCCCGAGCAGGACGTGTGGCGCAGCCGCGGTCACCAGGTTTGTTGGTCGCGCAACGCGCCCGACGCTTTCGCTTGGGCTTCTCCACTAATTAATCATGCGGAGTAGGGTTTGGATCGATCGATGGCTTGATTGGCCTCTTGCTCCAACGCTGGGAAGCGGCTTCCCCCAGCGGTTCCGCGTCTGGTCCAAGGTGCGCTCGACACTTTAACTTCGATCTCAGCGTTGTGACCTCCGCATGCGCCGTGCCTGTGGAACTTCATGTAACTGCGATCACTGAGTGGCTGCTTTGCGGCCCTGCGGGATCTGTTCCAAAATTTGGGGGGGGGGGGGGGGGGGGGGGGGGGGGGGGGGGGACAACCCTGGGTTCTGTGCAAATGATGCTCGAAGACGATGTGTTCCTCCAGCGTTTGTTCTGGTTATGCCAATCATCCTTCAAAAAGTCTTCGCTAAAGACAGTGTAACGTGTGTAGATTTGACTTTGTTATCAATTATTGATTGCGATTATATTGACTTGTCATGTAGCTTCCTTTGAATTTGGACTATGAAGCCACCGTTACCTGTCATGCTAGCCTGCCAATCGAATTATTGTACGCAGCATATCCTCCATGCGAATTGTCTGTTATACCCTCAGTATGTATGTCCTCTGCCACTTCCTCCAAGAAAAAAGGTATGTTGTCTGCCTATCATGTAACTTGATGTCAACTGTTTATCACAAAGTCATCTAGCTAGTTGCATCAGGGAAAGTTTGTAGCTTCAAGGAAATCAAGGGAGGATGGCTGAAATCTTTGACAAAATGAAAGTAGAGTTTGTCGACCAAGATGAGAGTGTGCAGGCTGTTGCAGACAACATCCATGACACTGGTGAGGTTCCTGAAAGGTATGTCAGGTCTGAGATTAAGGCTGATCCTGTCATCGTCGATGCCGAGGGTTATAATCTGCCGGTAATAGATATGTCAAGATTGCTCAACCCTGAGTTTTCTGAGGAGGAGACTGCTAAGCTTGGATCCGCCTGTGAGAATTGGGGATTCTTCCAGGTTTGTGTTCTTGCAGACTACAACACCCCTTAAAGTATGCATCCCCACAAAATTTATCTCACTGTCTGTCTTTCTTTCTGTGCCATGTCATTGTATTGCATCTATCCCTGTGATCATTACACACTTGATTTTTTTAAATACACTTGAGAAGTAAAGAGAGATCCGTTATTTCACTCAACCCATACCACCACTCAAATAAATCACAGCAAACTGATGAGACTAGTGTGAGATTCGCAGCTAGTAAACCATAGGTTCAATGGAGGGTTACTGCAGAAGATTAAAGCCGACATCACAGAGTTTTTCAGCCTTCCACTGGAAGAAAAGTTGGCAGTGGCAATTCCACCAAATGGTATACAAGGGTTTGGCCACCACTTTGTTTTCTCCAAGGAACAGAAGCTAGATTGGGTAGATATATTGTTCCTTGCCACACGACCTGTTGAGGAAAGGAGTCTGGCCTTCTGGCCTACAAAGCCTTCAACATTCAGGTGAATTTACCCTACACCACTCAGTTACTGCCATGTTTAAGAAAATTTCAACTTTCATGCCCGTAACAATCGGATGCTAGTTTTATTCATCTAGTCCTGTTTATATTATGCAAAAATATCTAAAACAAGTTACACCACACACCAGGAAGGCATCTTCCCAAGGCTTCTTAGTATGTTCATATTTGTGAGCAGCTATATGATTTTTTTTTCTCGAACAACGCAGGAGAACTACGTGTCATTTCATTAAGGTAGAGAGAAGCTATATGATAAATTGATAATTATTATAGTAAACGGCCAAATTACTTCCCCCAACTATGGCCAAAGTCCGAATAACCCCCTAAACTATTTTTTTTGTTCAGCTCACTCCCATAACTATGTCAATTGGTCAAATTTCCCTCTTAATAAGATGTCGTTTTGTTTCTCCATGCACAAGTGGAGTTTTAGGTTAAAAATCTTGTCGAGTGATAGTGGACATCGTAACTTCTGTAAAAAATGCTATCAATTGTTCATCATTATTTTTCGTATAATTTTATATCCCAAGGATTACTTTATTATTAGATGTCCTAGCTTATCAAAATAATGATAAAAAATTCACAATGCATTTTCTGAGCAAAAATTTAACTTCAAGCTCCTCTTGTGCATACAATAGAGAAACAAAAAGACAACTCTTATTGAGGGAACAGCTGGACCAATTAACATAATTGCGAGAGTAAATTGGATCAAAATAAAAGTTTTGTGGTTATGCAGACTCTTTCCACACTTAAGGGGAGTAATTTGGACCTTTTCCTGTAATGGAACCATGCTTTATGCTGAAGCATACAGATAATTTGTTCAACATGGGTGGCATCACCCCATTTGTTTCTTATGTTTGCTCATTCTAGGGACACAATGGATAAGTACTCACTGGAGCTGTCAAATTTATCTGTACAATTGTTCAAGGTTATGGCCAACAACCTTGGAGTTAACCAGGAGGCACTCCTTGGTACCTTCAAGGGTCTGCCTCAGAGCATGAGGATCAACTATTACCCTCCCTGTAGTCAAGCTGACAAGGTTTTAGGTCTGTCACCGCATACGGATGGTGTTGGCATGACATTCCTCCTCCAAGTAAATGATGTAGAAGGACTACAAATCAGGAAGGATGGTAGATGGTTTTCGGTGAAGGCCATACCTGGAGCTCTTGTTGTCAACATAGGAGATGTTCTTGAGGTATTTTAAGTAACACTGGGCAGATTGTCTAATAACTAAAAGATAATGCTTTAATGTGTCGAGAGTTACACTTGATCACTATAAGATGACGCTTTAATATCTATTAACACTATCTATCTCCAACAGGTCCTCACCAATGGACAGTACAAGAGTATTGAGCACAGGGCAGTAATAAACCCTGTCAAGGAGAGGATTACGATTGCAACATTCCATAGCGTCAGCCTTGGCTGCACGATTGGCCCACTTCAGGAGCTGCTGAAGGCAGGCGAGGCACGCTACAAGGTGTTAGATAGTGTTGAGTTCACCAAGGGCTACTTTTCTGCAAAGCTAGAAGGCAGAAGGTACTTGGAGAGCTTGAAGCTATGAATATGAGAGTATACTGTCCTTTTATCTTTCTGTTGGTGATTGCGTAATGAGTACTCCGTAATTGATAGTGAGTTCACTTTTCTGATATGGCTTTCAGCACACATGTGATATGATGCTTCTGTTAGTGAGTGGCTACAGTTGATAGTGCCTTCATTCTTTTGTCTGTATGTTGCTTTCAGGATATATAATCCACCAGCGTTGTAATTTTGCTGTTGTGTGCCCAGTTACCTGAACCATATACTCGGTATATTTTTAAGGGATGAATATTTGGTGTGGATTCTGTATCTCGCATACATTTTGCAGATAAGTATTAGCAAAAATTGCATAAAGCATTGTATCCGGTCATCAAATGCCTCTCACAACGATTTCTAAAATACTCTGTTACCTTTGCATTTTAAAGAACTCTATCTAGTTAATTTACAGTCCACATGGATAGTCAAATACGCGAAAGATCTGAAAATAACAGCCACTGACATGGGGAATCCACATGGCAGTGATGTTTTTTTTAAAGAAACAAATAATTGAGGAACTTTGTTCAGACTACAACAAGCAGAGTGTGCAGGTCCGGGGGCTAATCTTCACTATTCCCGGACCTGCACAAAAATGTGCTCTAGACCGATCTAAAGCAGTTCTAGCAACCCCCATCTTTTCTTTATTCTCAGTTCTAAAAATTGTGCTTTAGACCGATCTAAAGCAGCTCTAACAGAAGTTCTAACAACCCACATTTTCTTTCTTCTCTCTCCCACCTTCCACTCACTCATTTGTTTTTTCATTTTCCATTTTCATCTTTTTATGACAGCATCATCAAAGTCAACAGAAAAGGACTGCTTTAGCAGGTTGAAGCACATTTATATTCCAGCATCATCTCTATCTTCAGAAAAACTCCTAGTGGCAAACAACTACCCGCGGTACCACGGTGGAGCTGTGGAAGCTTGGGAACACCAATGGCAGCAAGAACCATTGGATCTCTCCCCGTGGCTAATGTGCAGGCACTTGCGGAAACCTGCAACGGGTTTAATGACAAGATACCTGAAAGATACATCAGGACGGAGGTTAGGTCTGAGGAGGTGGTCAGCGTCCATGGTAGTACTTTGGCGATTCCAATTATCGATCTCAACAAGTTACTTGACTCACAGTCATCGGAGGAGGAGTGCGTCAAGTTGGTATCCGGCTGTCAGAACTGGGGCTTCTTTCAGGTACACGAAAGCAAATTTGATATTCCAAGCTTTGGATGAGTAGCAAAATAGATAAAAATAAGTGAAATGATGTGCAGATTGGTCGCACAGTACAGATGGATAGATTTAGTTTCTTGCAAATAACATCCAATCCTTCGATCTGTTCACTTATCCAGCATATTACTCTGCATTTTGGAAAGTGTGTTGCTGAACGTTCATGAAACAAATTGCAGCTTACCAACCATGGAGTACCAGATGAAGTGATTGAGAACATGATGAATGATGTAGCTGAGTTCTTCAGGCAGCCACTTGAAGCCAAGAAGGCTTACTCACAGTTACCAAACAGCCTTGAAGGCTACGGACAGTCCTTTGTTGTGTCTGATATCCAGAAACTGGACTGGTGTGACAGATTTTTCCTTCATGTTCGTCCAGTTGAATCAAGGGACTTGAGTTTCTGGCCTACAAACCCTGCGTCCTTCAGGTTATCTTCCAAAACTCATCCAGTCACCTAAAACTCTGTAACTTAGCTCATGATAAGTGTTTCCTTTTCATGACCTCAGTATCTCTTGAATTTAGGCGTTCTGTAGATGTATATTCCTCAGAGGTGGCAAAGCTATCATGTTGCTTGCTGGAGTTCATGGCCAAGGGCATGGGCGCTGAGCCAGCATCGCTGCTAGGAATGTTTGAAGGCCAGCCTCAGGGCATGAGGATGAACTACTACCCTCCATGCTGGCAAGCTGATCAGGTGTTAGGGTTGTCACCACACAGCGATGCATGTGGCCTGACACTCTTATTACAGAAGAGAGATGTGCAGGGTCTGCAGGTCAAGAGGGATGGCAAATGGTTTGCTGTGGAAGCTTTGGATGGCGCACTCATTGTTAATGTTGGCGACACACTTGAGGTAATAACAAAAAAAATAATGTTATTTGTAAGATAATTTTATACATTATGTTGTGAAAACTCCAAACAACAGATCGAAGTTCATATATGTAACACTAGATTTTGTCATCTCATCTAAGAAGCTTAGCAATGTTCAGTTATCTGGGGCTGCACGATATGCTCTACTTGCAATACTATTGGATGAACTGCTGCTGTTTATCTTCTGTTGTATTCATCATTTACAGATCCTGAGCAATGGAAAGTTCAGAAGCGCTGAGCATAGGGCCGTGATACACCAGAATAAAGAGAGAATTTCAGTGGCAACATTCCACCAACATTGCCAGGATCTTATAGTTGGCCCTCTGCCGGAGTTTGTGAAAGGCGACAAAGTGCGGTACAGATCAACAAGTTACCACGATTTCTTGACGCAATACTTGAAAGCAAAGCTTGACGGGAAAAACCACCTAGAAAAATTGAAGCTGTAGTAGTAATATCTACTGATGGAGGGAGGTGCACCCTCTTTTATGCTGTGTGCTACAGAAGATATTCCTTGTTATATCTGTAGGTGATAAGAATTCCTATATTATTATGATAATGACTTCACCAATAGTTTGTGCCTTAAACCATATATTAGGTATATCATATTCTGAATATGTTCTGGACACACCAATTATGTTTTTTCTTTGGGGAAAAAAATTAAAAGCAGGCGCACTGCTATACCTTGCCAGGCGTAATTTACGAAGGTGACTCATAACTTAGACTCGTTAAGGATACATCTAAACTCAAGCTACTAAGTCCAGGTGCCTGGATGCAGTCATTCAAAGCGCCACCTTAAGTATATATATTAAAAAAAAAACCGCCACCTCTTGCTTGATCAAGCAGAATACTTGCCAGGGTTGCATAGACTTGCTCTAAAAAATTCTTCTGTTGTGTTCCTTCATCCTTCCAAATGTTACAGGCTGTCCATGTCAAGAGGATTATGCTCAGGTTTCAGTTTTTCAGTGGGAAATCGTGTTTATAATACAGGAAATTGTGAGTCAAAAGAGACCTAAATATTGAGGAATACACATCTATCTGCCGAGCTGTATGTAGTATATTGGCATTTTGAAAGGTAACTTTCTTTTATATAAGAACCATTAATCAGGATTGGAGTTCGAACTCTGAATATTTGTGCAGTATCTAACCAATGTGGTTAATTATAGTGAGCATCATCTGAAAATGGCCCTGCGTATCTTTGGATTAAGAAGATAAGTATTTGGCACTCAAGTCCACTATGGCGTACTTTTAAATTTCTTGAAAGAGACATTATTAGTTACAGTCTGCAGGAGATTAGACTTTGGTGCAGGCCATGTGATTCTCTACTAGGCTATAGGGTCAAACTTTATCAGTACCGATGAGCATCATCTGTTCAGACTTACAATACTTCATGGCTTTAGTACATAAAGACATGTTCCGAAAAGAATAAGTCAAAGTACCACCAGAACCGATCAAGAAACAGAAATGGCACACGCTAGAGCTACAGGATCTCTACCAGTGGCAAATGTGCAGGAACTAGCACAGACTTGCAACAGATCTGATGGGCAGGTACCTGAGAGGTACATCAGGGCGGAGGCCAACACTGAAGAGGTCATCACTGGCTATGGTAGTACCTCTGCAATCCCTATTATTGATCTCAGCAAGCTGTGTGATCCCCAATCATCGCCTGAGGAGCGTTCAAAGCTTGGATCTGCCTGTCAGCAGTGGGGCTTCTTTCAGGTATGAATAGATTATGTGTTGCCGTTTCTATTTTGGAAGAGTGCACAGTTAGATAAGATCACAAGGTCTTAAGGTGGTGCTGAGATTTTTTTTTTTTTTTTTTTTTTTTTTTTTTTTTTTGCAAAAGTGGTAAGAAGTATATTTTAAGGTAAAGCTTAACTATTTCAGTAGTTCTTTTCATAAACGCGTACACTAATGTGTGTCAAAAAAGGTGAAGTTTCACTGTTTTAGTAGTTTTGTTTTTGACAAATGCACACATAGATGTGCATCAACTCAAGCAAATTGAGATGAGCCTCATTACTTTGGTATAATTAATTTTTTATGACTTGTAAAATACTTCACCAAAAGGATCCATTTTGATTTGTGCAATTAATTGGAATAAAGCATTAACACGAAAAATTGCAGCTGATCAACCACGGGGTGCCAGATGAAGTGATCTGCAACCTGAGGAGAGACGTTGCTGAGTTCTTCCAACTGCCACTTGAAACCAAGAAGGCATACAAACAGCTACCGAACAGCCTCGAAGGATATGGCCAGGTCTTTGTGGTGTCAGAGAAGCAGAAGCTAGACTGGGCGGACATGTTCTACCTCGTGGCGCGTCCCAATGAGGCAAGGGACATGAGGTTCTGGCCTGCTCACCCTCCTTCCTTCAGGTAACTTCCAAAACTAGCAATTTGCAAACAAAATCATACATGTTGAGTTGCTCTCCCGATTGTCATTCTACCTTTTGATCCCGACAACTCCGTTCGCAGAACTTCCATAGACAGGTACTCCTCAGAGACAGCTGAAGTGGCACACTGCTTGTTGGAGTTCATGGCCAAGGACATGGGAGCTGATCCGGCACTACTGCTGCAGATGTTCCAAGGCCAACCACAGGGTCTTAGGATGAACTACTACCCGCCATGCCGGCAAGCCAACAAGGTGTTGGGCATGTCGCCTCACACAGACGCTTCCGGCCTGACGCTACTACTCCAGGCGAATGGCATGCCGGGCCTGCAGATCAGGAGGGGCGGCAAGTGGTTCACCGTGGACGCTCTAGAAGGGGCGTTCATAGTCAACGTTGGCGACGTACTTGAGGTGACGAATTAGCGATAGGCTACTCGCACACGCTATTGAATATAGTCTACTATAAGCCTCTCGGATGATCTCTCATCTGTCTGATATGAACAATGGCATCCTGTTGCTGCAGATCCTGAGTAACGGCAAGTACAGAAGCGTTGAGCACCGGGCAGTGGTGCACCCAGACAGAGAGCGCATATCGGCAGCGGCGTTCCATCGGCCATGCCAGGATGCCATGGTAGGCCCTCTGCCGGAGCTCGTGAGGGATGGTAACAACAAAGCGCGGTACAGATCAGTGGGATATATGGAATTCATGAGGCGCTACTACTCAGCAAAGCTTGACGGACGGAATCACCTGGAGAGCTTGAAAATTGAGCTGTGAACTCAGAGGAGATACGAGAGCATTTGGTATCTGGATACTTCAGAGGACGTGCTCGAAAGATGAAGGATGGATGCTTAATAGGATGTACATACATTATACATTTTGGAACCCTTCTGATCCTGAAACGCTTTATGGAGGGGAAACTGCTTAGGTCCTTTTTGAAGTTGGAGTAGCAGATGTGTATCTGTATCATGCTGCCTGTATTGGAGGGATTTGGCCCCTCTGCTATGCTTGTCTCTCCTACATAGAAGTTTAAATGTTATACCATATCGATGATCATTAATCCTATCATATCATGATGAGTTTGAAAATTATTATACATACTTGTTTATGTATTGAACCATAGATCAGGTACATGTTCTCAAATTTTGTCCTATATTACTTAAGAACTTATGCTTAACTGTCAGTAGTGTTTCATCGGGTTTCTTCAGTAAAATGTCCTCTGATAGTCACAAGAGACCTGACGCTTGAGGAATTTCTGTAGACCAGCTTGAGTAATCACAAGAACCTTCATATATTTCTGTCAAGCAGTCAATTAGTGTTGTAAGATTTTGGTAAGAACTATCAATAAGAGTTATGTGATGCTTGACTATTCACTCAGAAAGTGTACACCCAAATGGCTAATTATGGGAACTAAATACTCAAAAAAAAAGTAAAGTTTACGCCAAAATGAGGTGCCTTTTTAAATATGGTAATGTTTGCAAGGGATAATTACTCTTTCTCTTGATGGGAGAAAATAGATGATCTTTCATCTTATAGAACTTTCTTTTGGGGAAAAAAAAAAGAAATTCTTGAGATCCATGGTCAGGCATTGTTAACTGTGGTTTGCAGGAAGTGACATGCCACGTGATTCGCCACTGAACTTGATTAGTCTTTATTTTATGTTTGCAGCATCTTTTCAATTTCTAATACCTCACCTGTTCAGTACATGACCAATGTTCAGGAAAAATAAATCATTCAAGACAAGTAGACAACCAGGCAACCAGCAGCAACTGCAGGAGCAAGCACCAATGGGACACCCTAATAGAACCATAGGATCTCTACCGGTGCCAAATGTGCAGGCGCTTGCAGAGGCTTGCAGAATATCAGATGAGCAGATACCTGAGAGGTACATCAGGCCCGGGGCCGTCGCCGATGAGGTCTTCAGTGGCTCCGAGAGTGACTCTGCAATTACTGTCATCGAGTTCAGCAAGTTGTGCGATTCCAAATCATCACACGAGGAGCTTGGGAAGCTGGGAGCCTGGGATCTGCCTGCCAGCAGTGGGGCTTCTTTGAGGTATGTGTAGCAATCAATCAATTCCTCGTATCAGTTTTCGTCTTTTGGAAGAGTGTCCAGCAGCTTGAGCAGATAGTTTGATGTTAGTTTTTTTTAACAGTTAGGTGCCAGATAGTTTGATGTTAGTATTTTTTTTTTTAAAAAAAGATTTCTGTGAAAATAGTTGGAGTGAAATACTAACGACAATGACAGGTTGCAGCTCATCAATCATGGGGTGCCTGATGAGGTGATCCAAGACCTGAAGAAAGACATGGCCGAGTTCTTTGAACTGCTACTTGAAGCCAAGAAGGCATACTCGATGCCACCGAACAGACTCGAAGGCTATATGGCCAGGCCTTTGTCGTCTCAGAGGAGCAGAAGCTGGACTGGGCAGGCATGTTCGCTCTCGTTCTTCGCCCGATTGAGTCAAGGGACATGAGACTCTGGCCTGCTCATCCTCCTCCATTCAGGTGATCTGCCAAAACCCACTATCCAGTATCCAGTGGGGGGGGTGGGTGGCAGGCACCCCCCCAATGTCCACTAATTCTTCTACATTATGTAGTTTATTCCTCATAGTTCACAAACTTTGCTTCATGATAACTTCTGCAGAAATTCCATTGATAGGTACTCCATTGAGACAGCCAAAGTGGCACGCCGCCTGTTTGAGTTCATGGCCAACGACATGGGCTGTGAGCCGGAGTCGCTGCTCGAGGTGTTCCGGGACCTGCCCCAGGGCCTCAGGAAGAACTACTACCCGTCTTGCCGCCAAGCCGACAAGGTGCTGGGCCTGTCGCCTCACACGGACGCCGCGCCGCCGGCCTGACGCTGCAGCTTCAGGTGAACGACGTGCCTGGCCTGCAGATCAACAAGGACGGCAAGTGGTTCGCCGTCGACGCCCTGGACGGCGCGCTCGTGGTCATAATCGGCGACATACTTGAGGTGATCGTCATGGACAATGCATAAGTAGCATAATATTTGGATGGATAGCCTAGCAATAGCAAGTAAAGGCGTCCGTTCAGTTTCTCTTGCACTGAAAATCTGAGCAACGGCAAGTACAGGTGCGTCGTGCACCGGGCAGTGGTGCACCCGAGTAGAGAGCGCATCTCGGCGGCGGTGTTCCACCGGCCGTGCCAGGACGCGGTGGTCGGCCCTCTGCCGGAGCTGGTGAAAGACGGCGGCGGCAGGGCGCGGTACAGGTCGATAGGCTACCTGCACTTCATGAAGCGGTATTTCTCGGCAAAGCTTGATGGACGGAACCACCTCGAGAGCTTGAAGATTGAGATATGATTATGAGCTTGAAGAAGAGCTTCTGGTCTATATGATTGAAATGGGAATGAAAGGAGGTATTTAAATTTGAGATTTTAAATGACATTTGGTAGAGTGACTTATTTAATGGCGTTGAAGTCGTTTTAAAAATCATTTGCTAAAACGGCTTTATTATCACTTTAATGCTTGGAGAGGGAGGAGAAGCCATTTTTTTCGGCTCCTTCTCTTTGGTGTAAGCCATTTTGCGGCTTCTCTCCAGCTTCGACAGTGAAGTTGTTTTAACACTGCCCTTTTGGTAGGACTTCGCCAAAAGCTGGTTGAGAAGCCCCGCCAAAGGGAGTCAAATTGGATGATTCTCTTGAACCCTTCACCTAAAGCCACTTTAAATCTTAGATGGACACTCTGAAAAAACATCTTAGAAAAATTCTCTAGAAAAGCAAAAGGCAAAATAGCTATCGACGTTCTCCAACTTTGAGCAAAGGGTCAACTTCGTCCTCCAATTATCAAAAAGTCCAAATTACTCCTTTAACTTCACAAAAGCGAGTCGTTTCCATCCCTCGTCCGAGGTGTCACGCGACACAGGCAAGCCATGTCAGCAATCCCATGCGAAAAGTCCATACTGCCCTTTCATTTCTTCTTCCCCTTCCTCTTTCTACTCTCTTCGCCCATCCTCCTGGGCGTGGGGTGGCAGCGAGCTGCAACTGGCCGGAGCCGCGCGCCGCCCTGCCCCTGCCCGTGTCACACGGCGTCGCCCCTCCTCCTTCCGCCGCTGTGCCCCTCCTCCTCCTCCCTCTCCCTCACTCCGCCACGGCGAAGCTCCCAGCGGGCCGTCTCCTCCTCACTCCCCGCCCCGCCGCGTCGTGCCTGCCTCCTCTCCGAACCAGGGCAGAGGAGGGCGCGGCGGCTGCACGCCGTCGCATGGGCAGAAGAAGCACTTGGTTCTCCTTTTTTCTCCAATCTCCAATCTCCATCGAGAAAAGAAGAAGCACGTGGTTATCTATTCATCTCACTCTCTGAATCTTCTCGAATCTAGTATTGGAGCATGGACGGGCCATGATGGAGTACATGCATGTAGATCGAGTACGTGCCAAATTGATGTCGCGACCACTTGAATTGAACTTTTCCCCACCAAATTGGAGGTCAACCCCATTCAATTCATGCTTTTTCTCAACTGGGCGAACCACATGGGGGAGCTCTCCTTGCGGTGGTAGCAGCGGTGACTGGAGCCGTCCTCGGTACGCGTCTGCCTCCTGCCCGGCCTCGCGGTCGAGTTTGCCAGCAGCCTTGAGCTCAGGCATGCGGGGCAGGGGCCACGACGGTGGCGCACGGACGACGAGCGGTGGTCCCGCATCGGGGCTCGGCAAGGTGGTAGGAGAGGCGGGCGCGAGGTGGTGGGTGGTGCGGAACAGGGGCGGTGCGCGGCTCCGGCCAGCTGCAGCTCGCTGCCACCCCATGCCTAGGAGGATGGGAGAAGAGAGGAGAGAAAGGAAAGGGAAGAAGATACAAAAGGACAATATGGACTTTTCACATGAGATTGCTGACATGGCTTGCCCACAGCTCGGGCGAGGGACGAGAACGACTCGTTTTTGTCCCTTTGCTCAAAGTCAAAGGACAACGATGGCTATTTTCACAAACGGAAACATCCAACCATTAATTCGGTAGCTCAAGTCATTATAGTCATTTTATCTATTATATTTTCTATCTAAAAAATTACCCACTTTTGCCATTTTCAAAATAGGCTAAATTAACTCCCTAAATCTATATCTAAATTACCCACCTTTACGATTATACAAACTGCAGTAACCCCTAATCTTCATCTAAATTATCCACTTGGGCCATGATAAAAGGGAATTTAAATTAAATCTCTAATTTTGCATCTAAATTGCCCACCACTAATCTATACTATAAAGGACGACGAAATTTTCGTACCAGAGTTACTCTTACTCCTCCAATACCGTCGGATTTTATGATGACGATCGGACGCTATAGATTAATCTAAAGAATCCATGTTGACGAAGTATTGTCAAGACTCCTCACGCTATATGTCACGTGCGGCGTGCCTCTCTGCTTGGCCCACGCTAAAAAACTTCGGTTCTCCTGTTCCCGTCATGCTATACGTCACGTGCGGCGTGCCTCTCTGCTTGGCTCACGCTAAAAAACTTCGGTTCTCCTGTTCCCGTCCGCCATCATCGTGACACGCTCGGTCTGTTCGGTACCGTTTAGGATTCCATGAAGAAATTGAGAGGAAAAAAAAACCATACGCTCGGCCACGGCATCCACGAGGTAGGAGGTATCACGTCGCCGAATTCATCGCCGCTGCTTGGTCGCACGTTACCGTCGGCACAGTCGGCGCCAGGGCATTCCTCACCGCCGCTTGGTCGCGCGTCGCCGTCGGCGCCAGGGCATCGTCGTGGTCGTCTCCAAGGTATGCTGCATGGCCAAGCTGCCCCTGCATGCTTCCTGCCTAACGATGTCAAACTAAAAGCAGATTGTGCAATGTTTCAGTTATCACAACTAAAGAAAGCGATCGTTATTGGCAACGACAGTTGTTCTTGGCGGCAGCAATCTGGGGCTGGACGTCCTCGACGAAAGGAACCCTGCATGTACTTATATACATCTTATATTTGTATAGGTTGAGATTGTTCTGGAGGCTGGCATGAAACTGCACTAAGGATGAAGTGGTATTTTCATCATCTTCAATTAAAGCTTGCCATGTATCTTATAGTATGTACTGTTTTATTATGTCTAGCCAACAGATGACACACAAACATACTGAGGCGTGCTTTGAAAATTAAATTGTGAAGATTATTGTCATGTTACATTGCATTGTTTTCCATGGCATGCTTATATTCATATTAGAGAGAACTTAAAAAATGTTTTGATCATGGTGAGCTCACCTGACTATCTGGCAAAAAAAAGTGTTATAGTCGAAAGTCTGTTTTTGGTGTTACATAGATTACATATGGGTCATTAATATTTCGTTGCTAATTCAAATCTATAAATTTTTTGTTATCCCTCCATTATAAATATGAGGTTTCAGTCTTTTGATCTATGAATGTAAAAATTTATTTAATATATATTTTCTTAAAACACGTGCCTGCGGCACGTGCCTCTCTACTAGTATAAACTTAAAGTGGAACTTAAATTTGCATATAAGTTACCCACTCATACCTGTTTTTGAAGGGATGCCCACATACACCATTATTAAAAATAACATGAGGTAACTCTAAGAGCGAATTCAAATTTTGTTTGTGCGCCATTGAAAAATACCTTAAAGTACATGAATATATGGATTCTAAATTATCTATTTTTATTAGTATAGATAATAATAATTAAGTTGTATATGCATAATGTTACAATATTTAATAAATAATACAAAGCTCAAGGTAACATTTTTTATTATTAGCTTTGTGCCCTCATTATTTTTAGTTGGAGACTCCACGTTAATTATCACAACATGTGCTAGGAAAGGAGAAAAATTCTAGAATTTTTCACAAAAACCAGAAACGTCCGGACATCGATTCCTGCAAACTAATTAATAATCATATCTGTTAGTCTATTGTATTTTGTAAAAATATTAGCCACCACCATCATTTTGAAAATATGTTAAAGTAACCACTATCAATGTACTCCCTCCGTAAAAATAATAATGATGTTTTAGGATCATTTAGACAGATTAAGGATGAATGGAAAAGACATGCCCTTAGTTAGTTGTTTAGTTAGTTGAGTTGTATGTATAAGTTGGAGAAAAATATATTTCCATTTAATCATGCATACACGAGTTTAGCATGCCAGATTATTCATGCATGATGTTTGAATCGCATAACATCATTTTTTTTATAAAATTTGAATCTAGAACATCATTTTTTTAGACCAAGGTAGTAGACCATTTATTCATGTATAAGAGGAAGCGATGAAAAATATCGATTTTCATGTTAAACTCAATGTATAAATGCATGATGCAAAATAAAAAAAGAGTATTAATATGTATGAAAAGTGTAGAGTAATTACTAACTAAAAGTCAATTACAACTGTATAAAGATAAATACACATCTAAATGAGTAATTGTTAGAATACTGAAGAAATAAGAGAGCAGTACGTAAATAATTTTGATCATTAGCTAGAGGTTTACTTTATAAGTATCTTTCTAATACAATACCTCTTAAAACTATTAGCCCGTGAGGGAACACGGGTTGACAGACTAGTTCAAATAGTTATAGCCATTGGCAAAATGAAAAGGCAGTATTCATTTCTTTTATGTGACATATTTTTGTAAAACTCATACCTTTTACATACAATTTTGTATGGAGATAAAATTTATATAAAAATCATAGAACTGGACTAGATCTATAGCTTTGTAGACCACTATTTTGCGATTCGAAGCCATCTTGAGACTAAAAAAATTGATATAATGTTCAAATTTGTATTTGGAGATCTAAACATTGTATCAATTCTTTAGCTATCAAGATGGTTTCAAACGAAAAAGTGATAGGGTGTATAAACTTGTAGAGGTTTTATATAAAATGAGCATGTTGATAATGTTTTCTGCAAATGAATGTTGTGATGCAATTACCTTAGTGTTGATACTCTCAAGTTTCATCTTCAACCATCCACAACCCACTAGAAATCACCATATATGACAGAAATTTCTCGATAATACTCCAAGTAATTGAAAGGTTTATTTTCTCAAAAATTTTAAATTTCATTCCATATATAATCATAATTTTATTGTACCCAAGTATCTCTTAATTAAATACTTTGATGTCGTGTCAAAAACAAAATTGTTAAGTTTTTACTATTTTTTATATCATCTTATAATAATGGTTAAAAAGTATAACAAACATACTGCAGCAACGCGCAGGAAATCACCTAGTATGGATAAGACAATAAGAGCTGGCAGTGCGAGCCCACAAATGTTTATCCAGAAGCACGGCTAGTTCGATGACTATCCGTCTGTTAAGGGAAATTGAAACATACTCCGTATAAACATCATCTCGCCTGTTCGCTCAAGAAAAATGCAAGTTATGTTTCAACACCCAGTACTATAGGTCGGTAGTTTATTTCTATAATAAAATTATGGCTCATGACCAATTTGCTGGTTAAGGTAGTACGCATCGTTTTCGAAATGGATTAATTTTTGTTGGAAAATGAAAAGTTAGTTGTTTTTTTAGAATTACACAGTACAACGGAAACACTCACAACGCACACATCCTCACCCCTATGAGCATATTTGAAGATTGAGCCGGCACATCCTTAAGATTAAGGAAGTCATCACAGACGTCTCGCTGGCGACGGAACGTAGCCTACCATTGAAAGCACAAACGCCGTTAAATTCTAGAAAATTCGCTCACATGTGGAGTGGAACCTAAGACCTCTTGGTGCTATGAGCCTCTCATAACCACTAAGCTACTGGCACTTTCACAAAAGTTAGTAGTTCGTGTCGCCCTTGGTGAACGGAAGATAGTACGCATCGTGCCGGTAAGAATAATTCAAATGGCCGGTTACGCAATTTTGTTGACCAATGCTCCTATATCCCGTCTTTCCTCTTCAGTATAAGAAGACAAGATCCACGAGGGTTGTTCTCCAGCGCAGGGCGCATGCAGCAGTGAGAGAGAGATAACAATGGCACACGCGCAAGCTGGAAGGTCTATACCAGTTCCGAATGTGCAGGCACTCGCACAAACTTACAACGGATCAGACGAGCAGATCCCCGAAAGGTACATCAGAGTGGAGGAGGTGATCAGTGCTCATGACATCTCCTCGGCAATCCCAATCATCGATCTCAACAAGTTGATTGATCCGCAGTCATCGAAAGAGGAGTGTGCAAAGCTTGGATCGGCGTGTAGCCAGTGGGGCTTCTTTCAGGTATGTAAAGCTACGGAGTCTGGAATTCTGCACTTTCAGAGTTTCAGTGTAAAGATGGGAGCTAAGCTGTTGCAACTCCAAAAAAATTGAAGCCGTTGAGATTGTGAGCTCAAGTTGTGACCACTCTTTGGAGCTAGCTCAGTTTGACACAATAGATTTTTTTCTCTCTCTGCACGTCTTTGTATTAAAGCACAAGGCAGTGAGGCACACCCGAACGGAGACCAGACCACAGCTATAGGAGTATCTAGGCTAATTTACATTCGGAGAACAACCGGGAGGGGGGAAGGAGCGCTAGTTTGGCGAGAGATCTGTCTATCTATGGCACATGACATGACAGCAAACTTACAACTGCACGTGATTTAAGTTTTAACGAGCAGAAATAGAATCAAGAAAAATAATGTTTGTTGTTGTCAAATACTGCATGCAGCTCATCAATCATGGCGTAACGGATGAAGTGATACACAACTTCAGGAACGACATGGCTGAATTCTTCAGACAGCCACTGGAAGCAAAGGAGATGTATTCACAGAAACCAGGCAGTCTTGAAGGTTATGGCCAACACTTCGTTGTTTCCGAGAACCAGAAACTGGACTGGGCAGACATGTTCTACCTCATTCTCCGCCCAGTCGATTCAAGGGACACGAGGTTCTGGCCTAGTCACCCTCCATCTTTCAGGTTTGCCCTGAAACTCACAAAACCACTTCAGTATTCTTTTCTTTTTTCCTCAGTTACATCGTCCTTGCATGGTAACTTAATTTTGACAGGAACTCCATAGATAGGTACTCTTCTGAGGCTGCAAAGTTAGGTGTCTTGCTTGTTGAAGTTCCTGGCCATGGACATGGGCATCGAACCAGAGTCTCTCCTCGAGATATTCAGAGGCCAACCTCAAAGCATGCGGATGAACTACTACCCTCCATGCAGGCAGGCCGGCAAGGTGGTGGGCTTGTCCGCGCACACTGATGCAAATATCCTGACGCTACTGCTCCAGACGAATGATGTTCAGGGGCTGCAGATCCGAAAGGATGGCAAGTGGGTCGCTGTAAACTCCCTTGATGGCGCGTTCATCGTCAATGCTGGCGACATACTTGAGGTAAGCGTGGATGCTAGTCAGTGAACAGTACACTCGAGTTGTTTTGCAGTCATGAGATTAGATCTTAATCGTTTTATTAGTAGTTTAATCATGGCTGTTAATCGCTTGTAGATTCTGAGTAATGGAAGGTACAAAAGCGTTGAGCACAGGGCCGTTGTGCACCCGACCAAGGAGCGCATGTCGGCGGCAGTGTTCCACATGCCATGCCAGGATTCGACTGTCGCCCCACTACCGGAGCTTGTCGAGAACGACGGTAGGGCACATTACAGCTCAACCAGTTTCATGGATTTCATGAGGCAGTACTTCGCGGCAAAGCTTGATGGAAGGAGCTATCTCGAGAGCTTGAAGAGTTAATAGTCTGTATAAGCTATAAAATGTGCTATCAATAAGGCTTGATGAATTATGCACTGTAACTTCTAGCTTGCGTGGCAGTCCTGCCTGATGTTTGTATTGCTATGCGCTATACTGCTATCTGGTTGCAGCTTGATCTTCTATCCCCTGAACTTTCTCCAGAATAAAGGGTTTGGTTTTATCTTGCGTGCAATGTATGTTTATTCTAATTTCCCTTTTTCCAAGGAAAAGGAGAAACTATAGCTTGTCTCTTAGTACTTCACTAAAATGAAAAAGAACTAAAATGAAAAAGAACTATTGATCAAAGAACAATGAAAGGACTTGGTTTCTGACTGATGCAAATTGACTTTGATGGAGCTAATTTTGTCTGGCGCAACTAGGGGACATAAACGGGTAATAATACTCGGTAGTTAGCAAATTAATCACATTGCACTGCCATTTTAGTTTAATTTATCTCTTAAATCAATTATGTTTATTTAGAAATCCTAAATTAATTATGTAAGATGTCATTTTAGTTTCCTACCCAAACTATACTGGGCCGTAAAAACGGAACAATATAGCTAGCCACCTCCGGCCCAGGCTGCTCGTTTTGGCGTGTGGGATTGCTCGTTCAATTGATTGGACGTGTGGGACGTGCGGGATTATCTTACCGAAATCCCAACTTTGAACCCGACGTACAGTTAGAAACCGACGCTCGGTCCAACCTCTTTCCCCTTCCTCTTCCGTCCTCATCTACCCCCTACCCACAGGCTCCGCGCGCGCTCCCGCTCGGCCTGCCGTCGTCGCCCTGCCTCCGCGCGCCGCGCCCTGTCGTCCGTGGCAGCGGCCGTCGGCGCGCGCCCTTCCGCCTCCCCCCAGTCGGGATCCGGCCTTACTCCACAGGGCGGCGGCCCCGGCCGGATCCGGCGGTGGCGGGCGCGGCGACCCCGGCCGGATCCGACGAACCCCGGCGATTCCGGCCGGATTCGGCGAGCCCCGGCGGGCGCGGCGACCCCCGGCCGGATCCGGCGAGCCCCGGGGGGCGGCGGGCGGAGAGGTGAGTTTTTTTTTCCTTTTTCAATTTTCTTTTGCAATTTTTTTTGAAAAACTTCTCTGCAAAAAATTTTTGAAATATGTTTTGCAAAACTTTTTTATGAAAAATACTCCCTCTATCCCATATTAAGCGCATTTGGGAGATTCAAAAATTTCCCATATTAAACGCTCGATAGGCCAGTCCGTGTACCACTCCATAAGGGGCCCATGTGTTTAAAAAAAATTCTGAAACATGCATCCGCGGCATCAGAAAGCTGGAGGGATCTCGTTTCTTGCGCACCACTGTTTCTCCAATCTTCCACACCCCTCCTCTAAAAAATCTTCTACACCTCTCCTCTAAAAAATTCTTCCGCACCCACCCTCAAGTCCAAATTGTATGCTGCTGCAACGATTAGCTTTTTTTAGACTGTCACCTGTGCATAGGGGTAGTATCGTAATTTCACATGAACACTAATTTTGCACTTCAAATGCTAGAAATGCACTTATTTGGGACGGAGGGAGTATGCAAAACTTTTCTCTGAAAATATTTTTTCGCAAATTTTTTTTCCTAAAATGTTTTTCTGAGAGTGGTTCCCACCTCGGTTCCGCGCTCGCGCGCTGCGGGGGTGCCATGCAGGGGGCCCGCTGGTTTTGTCGTTTTGCGCGAGCGCACGGCGCCCCCCTGCGGGCGACCGCAAACTAGCAGAGCCCTTATCTTACTATTACTAATTGGAGGCTCTTTTGAGCCTTCACGTGAAGCCACCTAAGATTAGTTGGACACTCTAAAAAAAGAGAAAATAAAAGAGCCTTCACATGAAGCAATATAGGATCCTAGATGGACACTCTATAAAAAAGAGTAGAATTATCCATCTATGCCATTATGAAAAATTATTAAAATAACCCCTTATATCTATATCTAAATTACCCACATCTGCCACTATGGGAAAAAATAGACCTTAACTCATCTTGCGACCACATCTATTACCATAGAACCCAAAAATAGAGGATGAGCAAATTGAAACCGTTTCTCACTTAACAATCCACCCCCTATACCCCTCACAAAGAACCCACAAATCAGTACCAATTTTGAAAACTGAGGACGACCAAAGGTGGGAATCATTTGGTCGTCCTTCCCTGTTGAAATCCCCCTTGGCGCCTCCCCCACCCCTTTTTTCCTCACCACGTCTTTCTTTACCCACCCATTGTACCCACACCCGATTGCTTACCATAAAGTTCGCCAATCATGGGTCAAGCTTTCCTTTCAGAAAGAAAAAAAAAGAAATGATATCAATGCAATCGGATATCTCCTTCTTTTTAAAACTTGATTGATTGCCATAAAGTCTTCCAATAAGGGTTAATGTTTCCTTTCAGAAAAAGGAATGACATCTACACAACCGGATGTCTTCTTCCTTTTAAAACTTAATTGCCTACCATAGGAGTGGTCGTCAATTAAGGAAATGATTGCTTACCATAGCTGTGAGAGTCAATCAAGGAATGATTACTTACCATAGTCGTGGGCGTTTAGGTTCATCTCCTTAGCCCTCCTTCCCCCTATATAAGGCGCCCCTCCTCCTCATCAACACACACCATCTCTCCCTTCATTCCCATCGTCTGTCTAGAGTTCATATTTCTTTGTGATGGCACCGGCACCGAGCGCGACGCAAGGGTAGTCGTGACACTCGTCGTGTCCAAGCTCGTCGGGTAGAAGCGAAACGTGCTTCGCGTTGTGGGGGTTTCCGACGTCATCGAGTGCATGGCGTCGTTGCTCCGCGCCGCCGGCGACGAGGAGAGCAACCTTCTCGGCCTCCTCATCATCAAGAAACTGGCTGCGATGTTGAGGTGCTCACGAATATTTGTATCGTGGATATTTTCTTCTGTATATATTGCTGATTGTTTAAGATTTGATTCTACAAATTTATTTCTTTTTCGCCGGATGCCCAAAACTTTTGATGTATGAATATATATTTTTTAATGTGTAATGCTATTAAATAATTTTAATGTGCAATATTATTTGTGAGAATTTAAACCGAATGTAATGATTTCAAATTTGTTTCTTTTTAAATTAGATTTTTTTATTTTTTTTATCACGTGTCTGTGGCACGTGCCATCCTACTAGTAACCCAAAATTTAAAGGAAAAACTCCAAATTACTCCCCTCAAGTATAAGCAAAGTCTGTATAACCCCCTAAAGTAGGTTTTGGTTTAGTTTACCCCCTAAACTATGACATTTGGTTTAAATTACCCCTAATACAATTTGTCTTTTTTTTGTTTCTCCATACATAAGTGAAATCTTGAGTTCAAAATTTACAGGATGGTAGTTGACATCGTAATGTATGTCAAAAAAATATTATAATTTTTGTCCTTATTTTTCACATAATTTTGTATCTCAATGATTAGTTTATTATCATATATCCTACCATATAAAAATAATGACAAAAATTTCGTGACATATTTTTTAATACGTGTTATGATGTGTATTATCATCTCACAAAATTTGAATTCAAAATTCTACTTATACATGGAGAAACAAAAAGGACAAATTGTATTAAGGGGTAAGTTGAACCAAATGTCATAGTTTATGGGGTAAATTAAACCAAAACATACTTTAGGGGGTTATCTGGACTTTACTTATACTGGAGTAATTTGGACTTTTCCAAATTTAAATGAAAAATCAATATCTATATCTAATCCAAAAAAACAAAGAAAAACACTAGTGTTTTAATTGGTCGCTATCTTCTTCTTTTTTATTCTCATTGGGGCGTGAACATAAGATACCTAAACAAATGATGCATTTGATGACAAGCTGCCGAACCTGTCTCTTGACCATTATTATTTGCACTCCTCCGGTCTTCCCTATCATCTATTGATCGAGAGCACAAACCTTTCTGTTCGGCTGCACTGGTGTTTGTGGGATGTCGATCATGACTTTAAAACTCTCACGCTCTCGGCTATTAAAAGGACTCCATGTTCTGTAGAATGCATCTACCTACACGCTCGGTAACATATGTCAAATCCAATGTAACATAAATAAACTTTTGGCCTTTAATCTCTCTGTCATATCTAAATTAGAGAAAGAATATATACCAAAGGATTATTAGCTAATACAACTCCTTATTTCATCTGAAATACCCTATTGGTTAATCTAATGTAAAAAAAATAGAGCAACGCTTTTATGTACTGCTTCTGTTAATTAGGGCTTACTGCTACTTCCATGAGCAAAACTAGAGCCTGCTACAACTCAACATAAAGATAGGAGCCACTTGCCTCTGATCATTCACCTCAAATTATTTTTCCAATTAAATTTTTAAGCGCTTGGCTCCCTTCCTCTTATGAGGGTACGCGGCCAAGCCAACTACCGTGGAGGTCCAAAAGGTGGCAACCGGAAAGTAAATGCGATGAACCAGATAGATGAACTAATTGAGTTTTGGGGTATGAGTAATACAAAAATTCAGGCCCTGCTACCTATTTATACGTAACAATCTAACCTTAGTTTCTATATCTATATGAATTAATCTAGGAGCATATACGGGATATTTGCAGACCTCCGATGAGTACTGATGCTATAATTAGAGTAGGAGATCAGGTATATACTGTTAGGAGTATCTTACAATTGCATAATTCTGCATGGTTGCAAAGTTTTAGTGAATTCAAGAAACTAAGAATAAGTCAAAGGAGCTAAACGTGAAAACTCAGATAGACAAGGGGTGCAAACTGTTATATTCTTTGATATTAGCACTTGAATGCGCAGTCTACTATCCATCTAATATATAGACGTCTATTCATCTAGCCCCGTGCTGGCACACGGGTTGATAGACTAGTTATTAGTAAATTCATGGACGCGGAAAAAAAAAAAGAGGATTGCCAATTGCCTTTTTGCCGTGTGGGATTGCTCGTTCGATCAAGGTTTAGAAATAGGGTAACCTTGCTTTACTGGATTATTATTATTAGTAAATTGATGGTTGGAGTATTAGTAAGACTACATTCTTGTTTTCGTGTGCATCATCAGTGCACGTACGCAACCTTAATTGGCTAAAATTAGATGGATGGGGACGAGCGAGATTTCTGTCGTGTTGGTCTAAGAATAACATCAAGAGAAGTAAACAATTCTTTTTTCCAGTTGGTACCTTTGTTGTCAACAAAGCAGGATATTGTTAGAGTACAAAAGTGAAAGAGACAAATGAAATGGGAATAGATGTTCTCATTGATGGGGATTGTTTATATATATACAGAATGAAAGGACATCTGGCTCTTTGGATTGGAGGCACCCCTTCAGGAAGGATGCCCCTTGGAGGCACCCCCAATTAATTACATTAATTGATCACTAAGGATAGTCTCAGTGGAGAGTGTCATCGCACGGTTGCCAAGACTGGAAACTTTGATAACTGTGCTGAGGGAATGTCATCACCATGACATCATGTCTCATCTCATGACACTTTCCTCATAAATAGCACTGTCATGTCAGCGAATTTGTTGATGTGACATGATATTTAATGCTCATGACACTCACAGACTGGCCTAATTAAAATTTTTAACAGAGATATTACATTATTTTATGGAGGGAAGTAGTTTCTACGCGTCATCGTCTGGTGATTTACAGTTGCGTAAAAATTTAGTCACGTTGGTTCTTATGCAACAAGCCGAGTCACGTACGTTGATATTTCGTATAATTCTATTCATTGTCATTTTTCACTTTCAACAAAAACAATTGATTTTTTTATCGCCCAGTATGACACGGCAGTGCTTGAATTAATAACTAGCTAGGTCATTGATGTCATGTATGGGCGCCAATACTCCAAGTGGGGCAGGTTCGAATTCGATCCTCTGCTCAAGTTGGAAGAGCCTTTAGATAAAGGTTGATCAGTTAAGATAAGATTAATAGCAGAGATGTAGTTGTTAACTTAATAATTTGAGTTTGTTAGCAGAGTGTTAACAGAGATTTATGTCTTGAATATGAATAATGCCACGGAGGATAACTAGAATTTAACTTTCTCCCCATCTCTGAATTTTTAATTGAGAATAATTCGATGAGAGGCTATGTGATTCTCTCCACTGCTAAGCTTGAGTGGTTGACCAACACTCCTAGAAATCTGTACCTCTTATTAATTTTCTTAGCTGCAATTATTAATATTTAAAATCCCAAATACTTCCTGGGCTAAGTACAAGAACTGCTATAAAACGGGGCTCCTAAAGGTACTCAAGAGCTGAGAGGTAACAATATGGCTCACGCAGAAGCCGGAGGATCTCTACCGGTGCCAAATGTGCAGGCACTTGCACAAAATTACAACATTTCAGAGGAGCATGTCCCCGAGAGGTACATCAGGTTGGAAGAGACTGCCGAGGAGGTCTTCGGTGGTCACGACATCTCCTCTGCAGTTCCAATTATTGATCTCAACAAGTTGCTGGATCCGCAGTCATCCAAAGAGGAGTGTGCCAAACTTGGGTCTGCCTGTAAGCAGTGGGGCTTCTTTCAGGTATATAAAGCTAACTTCGTGTTTTATAACATAGTGCAATTAGATACGGTTCCATGTACCTATATAATGAAGATAGGAGCTAAGCTTATGCTGCTCAGATTGCAACTACTCTGACACGGTTTTGTTTCATAAAAGATTGATGTCAATTGCTACAAGTTAATTAGAGTTAACTTACATGTTCACATATTTTAACCATCACGTAAATTTACTGTGGATGTCAAAAATTGCAGCTCATCAACCATGGTGTACCAGATGAAGTGATCTGCAACTTCAGGAATGACATGACTGAATTCTTCAAGCAGCCACTGGAAGCAAAGAAGGTGTACTCAATGGAACCAGGCAATCTTGAAGGGTATGGCCAGCACTTTGTTGTTTCGGAGAACCAGAAACTGGACTGGGCAGACATGTTCTACCTCATGCTCCGTCCAAGCGATTCAAGGAATCTGAAGCTCTGGCCTCTCAATCCTCCAACTTTCAGGTCTGCCTGGACTCATATATACAGTTTTATGCCATGAATCTTTGTTATATCTACCACTTCGGTCCTGATCAATGTTTTAAATAGCTGGCGTCCTGATATTTAACCACAGCCTTCCATGGTAACACTTAAATATTGGTAGGGACTCCATAGACATGTACTCCTCTGAGGCAGCCAAGCTTGTGTCTTGCTTGCTGCGGTTTGTGGCCATGGACATGGGCGTTGAGCCGGAGTCTCTCCTGGAGAGATTCAGAGGTCAGCCTCAAAGCGTGCGGATGACCTACTATCCCCCATGTAAGCAGGCTGATAAGGTGGTGGGACTGTCGCCGCACACTGATGGCACCGGCCTGACACTGCTGCTCCAGGCGAATGACGTGCAGGGGCTGCAGATCCGAAAGGATGGCAAGTGGGTAGCTGTAAACGCCCTGGATGGCGCATTCATCGTCAATGTCGGCGACATACTTGAGGTGAGGATGCATGCCTAGTAAACCATTTTCTGTGAGCACTGAACCACTATGTTGTTTAGAGTGTTCCGTTGATGCCAACGATAGTGGTTGGAATGTTAGGTCTTTTTAATCGTGACTTTTAATCAACAAGCAGATCCTAAGTAATGGAAGATACAAAAGCATTGAGCACAGGGCCGTGGTGCACCCAACCAAAGAGCGCATGTCAGCGGCAGTGTTCCACCAGCCGTGCAAGGATGCCACCGTCGGCCCTCTGCCGGAGCTTGTGAAGAACGACGGTGAGCCGCGGTATAGCTCAGTTGGTTACATGGATTTTATCACACGATTCTTCGCAGCAAAGCTTGATGGGAGGGATCACCTGGAGAGCTTAAAGAGTTGATGGTTGTCTAATGTATATGAAGCAGTGGAGATGAATACTGTTTGTTGCTTGATCATGTACTGAAGAAGTTTCTGTCGTGCGTGAAGTATTCTCTGGTGTTTGTTTTCCTTTGTGTTGTTTGTTTGCAGCTGCAGCTTGATCTACTTGTATCCGGAAACTTCATCTGGTATGAAAGTATTGGGTTTTTCTTGCATGTAAGAAATTGTGTATGTGCAAATTTTCTTCTAAAAAGAGGATAAAAAGTAGAGGTCTTCTTCGGTGCTCCATACCACCTATGATAGTATAGAGTATAAATGGATGTGCAATTTTATAATTAGACTGTAATATTTTTTTTACCAGAAGCTCCTAACCTAAATGAACATATGTGTAAAAGGAAATGAATATATCATACCAAATGAGTATGAAAATAAAAATATTGTTTCCCATAATACCACTATACTACTCGACCTATACCACCTTATACCACATGTTAAAAATATTTTTTCTCATAATGCCCCTATGCCATTGTACTACTCGACCTATACCACCTTATACCATAGGTGAAGTTCCAGTAACATACAACTAATTTGGACCGTCAGATCCCTTTTATACGGGTCCTTTTCGAACACCAGTATAGAGTGATATGAAGCACCGAAAAAGACCTCAAAAAATATGGCCGGTGTCACACTATCTACATAGAAAATTAAGGAACTTGCATGCTTCTTGAATGAAGCAATTGACTTTGATGAGTTACAGTTATTTTCACCAAGTGGTCATCATAAACAGTCAGCAACCTAGGTACAAACAAACTGGTGCAATTTGCACCTACGCCTTTGTTTTTCATATCTCAAATATGTCTGTCAGTATAGGACAAAGAGCTTCATGACTTCAGCTTCGTCTTAGTAGAGATAGTAGTATGTGTAAGAAATTCAATTGACTCTCTCAAAAATAAAAGAAATCAATTTTTTTGAGTCAAAAAATAAAAGAAATCAATTGACGATAGGTAGAATAACGCAAGGGAGAAACATCCTCATTGGGGCGCTGCATGAGGAGGATCAATAAAGAATGAAGGGATTGGGGCACTGCGTGAGTAGTGCCGGAATTACAGGAATTCTTTTCTGATTGTTTTATTTATCTTAAAAATCGACGGTTGTGATTAGTACCAACTCTTATCTCCTAGGAGGTAACCGGAGTACTTTAACATTATCCCAGAGTAGAAGTGTCAAACTTTGTTGAAATTAAAAGAGACAATCTCATGACCTGTTGGAACCTCGTGAAATTATTTTCTCCGTGGTAGACTGGTAGGTATGCCCGTCAACTCCAAGGCACTCGTGATGATCGTCAGCCAGACTCTCAAAAATGCTCTTAAGGGTAGGAATGTGTGTGATAATGCTTATAGGAGTGAGTATATATATGTGCGTGTATGATTGTATTTATATCCTGTTTAAGAAAAATAAAAGAGACCGGTCTAATTTACCCCCTAACTTATTTTTTTTAAAAAAACCCACTGAATTAGGCCTCGTTCGGTTATGCCGGAACGGGCCGTTCCGGGTCGTATTCCAGGCGGATCATTTCAGCCCGTTTTAAAACCAGGTCCAACAAAATTTTGCTGTTCGGTTTGGCCCGTCTCGGGAAGAAAACGGGTCTGGAACGGCCCATTCCACCTCTCTCCGCCCGGAATAGGATCCACACCTCACCACGTCTGGATCTCGTTCCTCTCCCGAGCGAGACCGAGGCGCACGCTAGGGCGAGGAGGCGACGGCGGCGCGACCTGGCGGCGTCAAGGCGGCGGCGCGACCTGGCGGCGTGGCGGAGCGAGCTGGAGGCGTGGCGGCGCGACTCAACCCCGGCTGCGCCCCTCTCCGCCGCCTTCTCACCGGTAAGCACCGCCCTATCTTCCTCCCCTCCCCCGTCCTCCGTTTCTTGGATGCGGCGCGGCATGCCTGCGTGACCCGGCGGAAGGAGACGCGGGGGCGCGGCATCCCCAGATCCGCAGTTTTGAGAGGGATTCGGTTCGATCTCGAGGACGACGATGGTGGCGGGGGCGGGGCTGGGCATGCTGGCGGGCCTGGCGATGGCGAACCGGTCGCTGGGGGACGGGCTCCCGGCGGCGTCAAGGTGGGACGCGAGGCCGCGCTGCGCCACGTGCGGCGGCTCCGGCAGGGTCGACTGCCTCTGCAACCGCTGGTCCGACGGAGACTCCGGCTGCCGGACCTGCGCAGGCTCCGGAAGGATGCCCTGCCGCAGCTGCGGAGGCTCCGGCACGGGGCAACCGCTCCCCGCGAGGCTCACCGTCCAGCACCAGAAGCCGCCGCCGCCGGCCGGGATCAGGGCCCGGGATGATCTGGGGAGCCTGATGCGGCAGGTGGAGCAGCACCTCAAGAATGTGACCATGCTTTCAGGCAAACTGAACCAGAAAATGAGGGGAGACCATCATGCCAAGCAACTCCTCAGGATGCACTCTGCTGTTTCTTTTTCATTCCTTGTTGCGCGAGTATTCATCGATGATCAGTTGGAGCAGCAGACACTGCTGCAGATGACCGACACCACCCAGCGGTTGGCGCGGGAGGGGATGTACCTGGAGCGCAGGAGCAAGTACATGGCAGCCATTGCAGCGATCAAGGATGCCTTTGAGCACCTGTCCTGCAGCGAGAAGTAGAACCTACCTTAGCATTTTGGAGGTGTGATACTGCTACTAACTAGTAGATATGTAGAGCAATAAGTGACCAGACATTGTCATGGTCATATGTTTCTTTTTAGTCTTGAAGCTTCTGCTATTTTTGTGTAGTGTACATTCTTGAATGGCCTTTCTTGTGCTGCAAATTTTGCTGCTATTTTTAGATGTACTCGTGTATATATGCGCACTTTCTGGTACCTGTAGGGTATATTGAGCAAGAGCTTTTCCATCAGATGTTACACTGGTTGTAATTTTTTTTTTTTCGATCTACACTGATTGTAACTTGGGAGGTACCAAAGACTCTTCTGTCTTCTCTGATTTTGCTGTTCTTGCTGCCGCTGCTGTATGTAGTGTACATTATTGCATAACCTCTTTTGTGCTGCTATTTCTAGATGTACTTATGCATATGCGTACTGTGACTACGTCTGTATTTTGCTTGTAGAATTACTCCCTGAGTATTGAATCATGGATCCATCTCCTTGTTTCTACTTTTCAAAAAGATGCAGCAAAGGTTGTTTCTACTTTGCTGTATCTAAAATTTGCCAATAAGCTTGGTTATGATAGATAATGGTTTACTGTACTAGCATAATGTTAGAGTTAATATAGCATGCTGAATCCAAGGGTGCTTCAGGCCAGTCTAGTTTTATTGTAACTAATTTCAGCATGCTGACTGAGCCTCATGTTGTTACTTGCAGATCCCTCCAGCGCCGGTTCGGGTTGGAGAAGGTGAACCTCCCCCTTCTTGGGACCCGGTACCAACTCCAAGAGGTAGTGAACGATTCCATCACAGTATTGTGCTGATTTTTTAGCAGCTTATCGTTATTGTCAAATGTAGAACTAGCTGGTAGTGATGGTAGTGATGTAATTTTACAGGACTAGTAGTTGCAAATCAAATACCTCACTCAACTTGTCTTTCTATTGTCAATAAATCAATGTTTGGTCAGTTTTTTAAGCTGCTGTACTAGCTGATGCCTATCTTCAGAGACCACTATTGGAAGAGAATATTTGAGTAGAATCTGGTGGCTGCTTGTTTATTATGAGCTATAATTTGTATTCATCATCTGTAGGCTGTATCACTGTAGCATATTGTTAGGCCATGACATAAAACAAATAGATGATCTCCTGGTTCCTTTACAATCAGCGTAGTGCCAACTTCAGAACCTCTTGCACCTCACCATCATTCTCTACACTGCACCTAGAATTAATTACATGTCGGAATCTCAGTCCTAATGAACAATTCCTTGCCTCTGGGCATATGCAGAACACTTTCAGATTTTATTTACTTTGTTATGTATTTTACTTGCATTTATTCTGATATTAAGTTATATATTTAGTTTTGCAATGAGTATCTCCTTGCAAGATCGTATTAGAAAGAGGAGGGAGGAAGAAGATGATGACATGATGATGTTTATGTTCCCTGCCTTATATCTCATGGGTTCAAGTAGAGGTGGGGGAGAAAAGAAGCAACGTCGTCATACATCATCAGAGACAGGCGAGGTTAAGGTCCGCCGACTCCTTGAAGGGCATGTCAAGAAATGTGGGCTCAGTACCAGCACATTTAAATTAGTCTCGTATCATGTAATAAGTTAATAGTCTTGTAAATTAGTCTCGTATCATGTAATAAATTAATGGTCTTGTAAATTAGTCATGTGTCATGAATAAGTTGATGAATAAGTTTTTTTTGTTTGAAAAGCTATGGTTGGAAAAGGACCCTCAAGGTTCAACACGAGTGCGTCGCCAAAAGTGCGTAGGTACATGTCTACAACAAGTACAACTAAAAAGAAGCCTTCCCCTAAATGCAATGGAGCAAAAAAGAGTGGAAGTTCTCCAAGAGGTGTGGATTTCACTCTATGCTTTCTTTTAAGTTTTCTATTATTGATGCTGCGAAATTTATGTTCTTGATGGTTGACCATTGTTTTATGTAGTGAAACAAAGGGCAGATTGGAATCCAGCCCTTGAGAGGTCCCTTGTCGAGATTCTTCATGATTTTAAAGATAGTGGCTATAGAGGTGACAATGGTTGGAACTCCGAAGGTTGGAACCAGATGGTGAAGGAGTTTCATGTGAGAAACAAGTCTGTTTCCTACACAAAGGCTCAAATTCAGGAGAAAGAAGGTCAATTGAAGAGAGACTACAAGATGCTCAAAGCTGCAAGGCAACAGAGCGGATCAAAGTGGAACGAGAAAAGGGATATGGTTGAAGGACCACCTGCTATGTGGGAAAATCTAATGGTGGTGAGTTGATTTCTTGAAGTTGAATTCTTGAATTAATTATGTGGATAACCTCGTATTTCATCAATATTTTCTTCAAATGTGCAGACATTTCCTAAAATCAAGAAGTTTAACAACGCCAAGGCAAGCTTTCCGCTCTTTGATGCCTTGGGAGAGCTTTATGATGGTACGTTGTGGTGCCCATATTTTCTTATTATTGTGCAGGAAATTTAGCTGTGATGACATCTAATTTCCTTGTTATTGTGCAGGACATTTGGCTGAAGGGACCTACAATTACACTTCTCTTGAGACAGGACATGTGGAAGAAGCCTCTGAGCAACATCAGCATGCTGAAGATGAGCCACAAGGATGTGGTGATAATGTGCTTCATGAGGTAGATGATGAATTGGATGCTGGTTTCAGTGAAGGAAGTGGACAGCGAAGACTTGCTGCTGCTGCTGAATTTGAGGATGATGAAGAGGAGGCTCATGATCTGTTAGGACATGAAAGTGAGGCTCTAGCTGTTGAAAGAAGTCGTCAGCGAAGACCTGCTGCTGCACCCCCAAGAAAGAAGCATGAAAAGGGAGATAAGAGGCCTAGGAAGACTGAAAAAATTGAAGGAGTGATGGAGAGATACATTGAAATGAGGCAGAAACAATCAGAAGATGAAACTGCACTTTGGGCGAGAGAAATGGAGGCAAGGGAAAGGGAGGCAAGGGAAAAGGAGGCAAGGGAAAAGGAAAGGGAGGCAATGGAAAGGGAAAAGGAGGCAAGGGAAAAGGAAAGGGAGGCAAGGGAAAGGGAGAATGCTCAAGTGTCTGATTTCTCCATCAGAAGGTGCTTCTCAGTTTTGAACACAATGGAAATGACGAAAGAAGAAAAGGCAAAAGCATACTCATTCTTCACCAAGAACAAAGATAATAGAGAAGCCTTCATATGTGCCTGTGAATTAGATGAAGAAGCAGCCTTGATTTGGCTCAGAAGTGAGATGAGTTAGGTACGTATGATACTTCATATGTTCTACCATTCATGAACCTTAGGTCTACAAGCCTTTGATTTATTCTCTTTGATGTGGCATACTGCTGGTGATAGTGGCTGCTCTCAATTAATGTAGCATCAATTCTGTTATCTTAGTTTTATGAACTATGGCATTCTGTAGAAAATTGACAGTTATAAGTGAAGGTGAAGCTCCTCCTCCTTGTTTCAGCTTGTATAGTCTTGATTTGACTTATAAGTGCATATTATGCTTTGGTGTTTAGGGAATAGTTTATGTCTACTCAATCTGTTTGCATACCTTCTATATTGAGTTCCTGTCATTCACTTTGCTGAACATATGCCTTTCACATTCCTGTCATTCACTTTGCTGAACATATACCTTCTATATTGAGTTCCTGTTTGCATACAACTATTTGTAGCGTGTCCCCTTTTATGCTTAGTGTTCAAAGAAAAACATTGAGATGCCACAAGAAGTAATTTTTCAGAAACCAACATTTTTATTGCTACACTAGCAGGGAACCATGCTTCTTGGCTATTTTCATTGCGTTGGTACAAGGAAACTAGCTCTCTTTTTACTGCTGATGCTAAATTGTGTTCAGAAAAGTACCAATATATGCTAAAAAATGTTAGGATCTTCACCTGAATGTGATCTTCTTGGACTCTAAATGTGGCATTATTAGAGTCCTTGAAATGCATTACACCTGATTCTTACTACCAAATGATCTTGTAACTCATATTGTAGTATTAGATCAATACAAGTAAGCTTGCAAGAAGATCAATTTTTATCCAACTAGAACTGCATATCATTCTTGTTAACTTTTTTCTACGTAATGCCAATAGTTCCTAAATTTATTTGAAACTAACTCATTTTTTCTTCAGAAGCAACTGCAAGCAAACTCATTCTTACAGTAAGAAAGCCAACTCATGTCTGTGTTCTTAAAGCCATGGAGCGCCACCATCTTCATTGCGTTGAAATGCAACAAGTCCATGCATCTAGTTAATGCAAAAAAAAAAAAAGTGATTTCATTGTTGTCTGATGGAGTGTGTTTGTGTTGTAATTTATCGCTGAAGAACTTAAATTCTGTTTATGTATATTGGATATGCAATGTCGCACCTTCAGTTTTTACAGTGATTGAGCTATAATATTTGAACTATTATGTGCTTTGACAAACAATCTGTATGTGCTAGTTGTCGTTGCCGTTGTTCAGCCTGTGCAAACCGGTTGCTTTGTTCCCTGTCCAGCCGAACAGCATTTTTTAAAGTACAGGATCGATTCCAAGCAGGAATGAGTGAAACACCGGTTCGAGTGAAACCCCTGGATCCACTCGATCCAGCCCAGGGAGAGAAACAGGCCGGCATGAGAAACAGGTCTGCCGAACGAGGCCTTAAGTGGCGGGCTCAGGGCCCGGCGACCCTAGGCACCTGCCAGGATCCATTGAGCGTAAGTGCATATATAATTAAGTTGAAAAAATATATGTTTAGCATGGTGCACGGGCAAGTTCGTGAAGGCCGGCGAGGGCTGCGTCTGCATACTACAACATCTGTCCGGGCTTTACAAAGCACCTAGGTCCGCCACCGCTTGAATTCCAATACGATGACACATTAGCAATACCAAAACCGTTCACATCAGCCATTCATTGACGCGCGCACGGCACCTCGGACTTCTGATGTTTTACCAAATGAGCGCGTGTGGACGCGAACGGGGTGTGCGCATTATATTGACGAGCGAATTTGCTTGGATGGTTTTTGTTTTCCTAATAACGTGTCATCTAACTGGGCTCAAAAACTAGGCTCCAAACACCTAGGGTGTGGCGGGGGTTTTTTGGGTTTCGAGGGGATCAGTTTGGAAAGTGGATGAATGATCACCTGGAGTTTTTGGCGGGTTTATGGGCTTGTCTCAAATTAAAAGGAACTTAGGAGTATATTATTATGAAAAGCATGCAAATCAGTCTAGTTGACCTTTATTTCTTCTAAACATAATAACAGATCCGCTTATATAGAACCACACACAAAATACCCCTACAAATGTCTCCAAAAGACTTAACCATGAGCACGGAAAGTCGCCATAGGTGCCTCATTATTGATTGGTACTTCACCTGCTACCACTAAGAAAATTGTGTAAAATTACAACACAAGTATCCATCACACCAATTACTCAAACCTTGCATACATACTAAAGCAACGCCTTGATCGAGAGTGATATCATAGTGTAGTCCACTAGTATAGCCTTGCATATATCGATTGATGTGTGCTTTTCTTCAAATCTAGCTACAAATATAGGGACTCACATAAACTGAGCCTATATATTTTAAGATTGATGAAGTATGGGCCGATATATTCTGAGATCGCGGACCACCGCATACAGATACCCTGTTATCGATGAACACATTGTTTACTCTCAGAAAAAATAATTAGTATACGTATAATTGGGGACTCGAAGGTATGGGACCAATTCACAATAAAAGCTACATTGATCGAGAGTGATACGACTTCGGACTCCACTCACGTAGCCTTGCGTGTATTAACTCATGTGTGCTTGTATTTATTAAGAGCAAGTATAGTGTAATAAGGTGGCATAGGCGGGCTAAATGAAATGCCACATCAGATTTATGGTGAGTTGGAGGAGATAGGAGGAGAGAGGAGAAGCGAGTTATAAGCTTGAAGCCCGCTCTCAGCCGGTTGTAACATGAGTCCAATAAAATTAGTGAGAGAATGTGAGAGAAAGGATAAATCAAACATTAATATTCCAGCCTACACATATAGCCAACCATTATGTGTGTGGGTTCTTAAACTAGTTTACAGCCGACTGAGAGCGGGCTTCAAGCTTATAACTCGCTTCTCCTCTCTCCTCCTATCTCCTCCAACTCGCCATAAATCCGATGTGGCTTTTCATTTAGCCTGCCTATGCCGCCTTATTATACTATACTTGCTCTTAATAAATACAGGCACACATGAGTTAATACACGCAAGGCTACGTGAGTGGAGTCCGAAGTCACACTCTTGATCAATGTAGCCTTTATTGTGTGAAGTTAATCCTTTCGGTGAGCCTACATGTCAGTCTTATATGGATGCTACAGTGACCTGGCGCCCTAATACTTTGCTACCTGACATTTCTCTAAAACTTAATGATTAGTAGATGTATAGATCAGTGGTTAAATTTCTATTACTATTTTTTAACTGGATATTACTTAAAAAAACTTAATTTATGTAATGCTAAATTTTTACTTACAAAATATCAATCCTTTTTAATATGCCCTTTGTTTTAAAAAAATGTTATTTTCATAGGTACATCTTGGCTATAAATATAAAAGCACTATGTATAACATTGGTGTGTGTGTCTATATATATATAATATATTTTTGTTTGTGTTTTCTTTAACACGTACCTGGGGCATGTGCATCTCCGCTAGTGTCTCTAAAAGACTTAACTAATGAATCATGAGCCCAGAAAGTCGCCATAGGTGCCTCATTATTGATTGGTACTACACCTGCTACTACTAAGAAAATTGTGTAAAATTACAAAAAGTATCCATCACATCAATTACTCAAACCTTGCATACATACTGAAGCAACACCTTGATTGAGAGTGATATCATAGTGTAGTCCACTAGTATAGCCTTGCATATATTGATTGATGTGTGCTTTTCTTCAAATCTAACTACAGACATAGGGACTCACATAAACCGAGCCTATATATTTTAAGATTGATGAAGTATGGGCCGATATATTCTGAGATTGTGGACCACCACGTTCAAGTGCCCTGTTATCGATAAACACATTGTTTACTCTCAGAAAAAATAATTAGTATACGTATAATTCGGGGACTCGAAGGTATATGGGACCGATTCACAATAAAAGCTACATTGATCTAGAGTAATACGACTTTGGGCTCCACTCATGTAGCCTTGCGTGTATTAACTCATGTGTGCTTGTATTTATTAAGAGAAGTAAAGTATAATAAGGTGGCATAGGCGGGCTAAATGAAATGCCACATCAATTTTATGGTGAGTTGGAGGAGATAGGAGAAGAGAGGAGAAGCGAGTTATAAGCTTGAAACCCGCTCTTAGCCGGCTGTAACATGAGCCCAATAAAATTAGTGAGAGAATGTGAGAGAAAGGATAAATCAAACATTAATATTGCAGCCTACACATATAGCCAACCATAATATGTGTGGGTTGTTAAACTGGGTTACAGCAGGCTGAGAGCGGGCTTCAAGCTTATAACTCGCTTCTCCTATCTCCTCCAACTCACCATAAATCTGATGTGGCATTTTATTTAGCCCGCCTATACCACCTTATTATACTTATACTTGCTCTCTTAATAAATACAAGCACACATGAGTTAATACATGCAAGGCTACGTGAGTGGAGTCTGAAGTCGTATCACTCTCGATCAATGTAGCTTTTATTGTGTGAAGTTAATCCTTTCGGTGAGCCTACATGTCAGTCTTATATGGATGCTACAGTGACCCAGCGCCCTAACATTTCTCCAAAACTTAATGATTAGTAGTTGTATAGATTAGTGGTTAAATTTCTATTATTGAATTTTTTAATTGAGTATTACTTAAAAAACTTAATTTATGTAATACTAAATTTTTAGTTATAAAATATCAATCCTTTTTAATATGCCCTTTCTAAAAAAAAGTTATTGTCATAGGTACATCTTGGCTATAAATATAAAAGCATTATGTATAAATTTGGTATATATATAATATTTTTGTTTGTGTTTTTTTAACACATGCCTGGGGCACGTACATCTCCACTAGTGTCTCTAAAAGACTTAACCAATGAATCATGAGCCTGGAAAGTCGCCCTAGGTGCCTCATTATTGATTGGTACTTCACCTGCTACCGCTAAGAAAATTGTGTAAAATACAACAAGAATCCATCACATCAATTACTCAATCCTTGCATACATACTGAAGCAATGCCTTGATCGAGAGTGATATCATAGTGTAGTCCACTAGTATAGCCTTGCATATATTGATTGATGTGTGCTTTTCTTCGAATCTAACTACAGATATAGGGACTCACATAAACTGAGCCTATATATTTTAAGATTGATGAAGTATGAGCTGATATATTCTGATATCGCGGACCACCACGTACAAGTGCCCTGTTATCGATGAACACGTTGTTTACTCTCAGAAAAATAATTAGTATATGTATAATTCAGGGACTCGAAGGTATATGGAACCGATTCACAATAAAAGCTACATTGATATCCCTGCTTTCGTAAAAGTCAAAAATTGACAATACAGAAAGCGCATTGTAAAAATGAAGTCTAATGTCATTGCGCCCCACTTGTATGCCTTGGGCGCCCCTGTGCCCATGCGCGCACTCACAGGCAAGACAAAACGAGAGGAAAGCTTGATCGCCAGGCCGGCACAGCAGCGTGATTGGCGTACTTGCACGCCGTTCGTATATTCATATGCTTTCTGAGCTGCGGGTCCCTGCAGGCGCGATGCCGTGAGCTAGGCCTGGCTTCCGAGATGACACCAGCTAGCATCCACACTTTGCAGTCTTGGAGAGGGTATAGATGGCCATACGGGCCACCCAGCTAAGGATGGAGATGGATGTCTGGACATCCGAAACATCTGTATTCGTATTTGATAAAAACGTAAATATGGATATCCGTATTCGTATTCGATTTTGATATGGATGTCAAATAGATGTATCCGAATTCGATTTCCAACAATTTTCTCTATCCGATTCCACATTCGTATTCGAGAAAAATCCGAAACATTCGGCATTCGACATTCGTATTCGAGAAAAATTCCGAAACATTCGATATAAATTAACTTCTCTTTTTAACTAACTATTAATTATAAATGATATAAACTGTTTAATCAATTTAAAAATTATCTACATGATAATTACTAATTATATTGATTATAATATTACTAATGGTATATAAAATAAATTTTAATTAACTTTAAGATGGACAATCATATCAATTTTAACTACTTTAATTTATTTATCTAATTAATAAATAATATTTTACTTACTAATGTACTACTTTTTATTAAAATATTTTATATATTATGAAAATTATTATATTTATATTTTTATATTTAATTATTCAAATATATATAACATATAGATATACACATAATTTACTCTTAAAACAATTCATAAAGTGAATTAATACACACTAAGACATTTTCTGTCAAAATCAACTAAATATCAGAATGCGAATCTGAATTCGAACTATTCATTTTGTATTCATATTCGATAAGATTCGTATCCGAATTCGAATTAAAATGTGGTAAATAGTGGTATCCGAATCCAAATCCATTCGTATTCGATCCGAATCCATCCTTACACCCGGCACGCCGGCGGCATGGCGCGACGCGGCCCGAAGGGCATTTCGTGCCGGTCATGGGGCACAACACGAGCACGAGGCTCTTTTTTGACAACACCGGCCCAGCATGACGTCATGCCTGTGCTAGCCCGCCGTCGCCGCCGCCTGCATCTCGTCGTAGCTGCTGTCGCCACCGCATCCCGCACCTCGCCGTCGTCGCACCGCCTCTCGCACCTCACAGAGAAGGGCGTAACGCCGATTGGAGATGTGGAGGGGAGGGGAAGGGAGGAGTAGCAGGCCGCCGGCCACCACCGAGAACGTGGTGTGGGAGGAGGGAGGGGGCGCCGATTGGAGAGGGGAGGAGAGGGGCTGCGCCGCCAATTGGAGGGGGGGAGGGGGGCAGGCCGTCAGCCGTCGGCGAGAACCCAATGGGGTGGAGGGAGAGGCGCGTCGGCGAGCGGCGAGATTCAGATCTTGGGGAGTGAGTGCGGCTAGGTATGGTGGGGTGTGGAGGGCACGGTGGGGGTGGCTGGGTAGGAGTGGGAGCGGCACGTGGCTAGGGTTTGGTGGGTTAGGTCATTAGGGGTGAGGAAAGGTTTTTTACGGGCCGGATGGGCTGGTTGGGCGTTGGGCCGCGTGTCGACCCACCGTGATGCCTCGCGCCAGCCCATTTCATGCCATGCTAGGCCGGCACGGTGGGCCGCTAGTGGCGCCTAGGCACAGCCCAACCTCGTGCTGGGCCGGCATGGGCCCAAAACGCCTAGTGCTGGTGTTGGGCCCTTGCTCGTATCGAGCCAATCGTGGTGCTATGGGGTGGCCCATGGGCCACGGGTCAAATGGCCATCTGTAGCACAGGGTACGAGATGGTCCCTTGTCGTGGCATCCTGTTTCAAGACCAAACCGCACTCATCATCGTCACCACCAAATCGTCAACGGCCTAGCTCGCTCGTTACGCCTCCCTCAGAGAAGAAACCACCAGGGTCACGAGAAGCAGAGGACGAGGCCGGTCGGCGGGTGTGACCTAAAAAGCTCGGCCTGCGCAAGCGACCACCAAGGTCGTTGCTCCGGGGCGCGGAGCCGGTGCGTGTCGCCACCCGCACGATGACAGGTAAACAGGTGGAGGATATCGTGCTCTCACCGTGTACCGCACACCGAGCCGGAGCCGGCCTGGAGAGGAGGAAGAGAGAAGGTGAGAGAGGGAGAGAATGTGGGGCCCGCTATGCCTAAACCGCGGTCGAAACTGGTTAAGGCGGTAAAATGGACAGTTTCGGTAGTTGAAGGGGGCTGGATATCTGGCTTTGGAGTTCAGTGGGAAAATAGGACAACGTCGATAGTTGAGGGGGGTCAAAAAGACTTTTTCCTCTTTGAAAATAAAAGTAGCTTTTTGTTGGCAAATGGACCGATGGGAAGAGGAAGCAAAGCCCACCATGCAAGATATTCGGGCCAGATTTAAGTTGCATGTTCAGTGAGATAAGCAGGGATGTCCAATATCAAGTATTGTATTAGATGAGGAAAAAATTGACTTTTACAAAAGTGGGATAAATAAAATATGTTTTTCCACTTGCCGATTCCCCTGGAAACACATGGAGGCGCACATTGATATTAAAAAAACATGATAGTGTAAAATTGAAGTATAATGCCGCCGTGCCCCCTCTTGTATGCCTTGGCCGCCCCCTGTGCCCATGCGCGTACGCACAAGCAAGACAAAACGAGGAAAGCTAAAAAGTCAGGCCGGCAGAGAGCATGGTTGGCGTACTTGCACGCCGTTCGCGATGCCACGCATATCACATGCTTTCTAGAGCTGGGGGGTCCCTGCAGCTGCAGGCGCTATGCCGTGCCGTGAGCCGGGCCTGGCTTCCTTGTCGTGGCATCCTGTTCCAAGACCAAACCGCACTCATCATCACCACCACCAAATCGTCAACAGCCTAGCTCGCTCGTTAGCGCCTCCCCCGGAGAGGAAACCACCAGGGTCACGAGAAGCAGAGGACGAGGCCGGCCGGCGGTTGCGGCCGAAAACGAAAAGCTCGGCCCGCGCAAGCGGCCACCAAGGCCGTTGCTCTGGGGCGCGGAGCCGGTGCGCGTCGCCATCAGATGGCGCCCGCACGATGGCAGGTAAACAGGTGGAGGATGATATCGCGCGCTCACCGCGCACCGCGCACCGAGCCGGAGCGGTCGGCTTCGAGACGGCGACAGCCGAAAGCGTTCGCGGTCGCGTGCTCCGGCTCGCTGACGGACGGGTGGAGGCCGTGGGGCCGGGCCAGCCACTGGTTCCACCGCAACAGGGTTTCTAGTTCCACCACGTCCGAGCACTCGAGCGCGGTTATTTAAAGCAACACGAGGAAAAAAACACCCGGAGCTGATCGCATATGCACGAGTAGCACAAGTTGTCGCCGGAGACTATGATTGGGAGAGTTGGTTTTGGTTCAGCTCTAGAAGTTCAGATGATTCAAGCTACCTGATGATCTAGTTTTCTCGATATGATATTCCTGGCTGTGACGCCTAGCCAATAGAGGACACCAATTTTTTCTTGATTTTATTTAAGAGTACATATTCCAAGTACAAAATCCGCTTTGAATCCCTGAGCTAAGGCTCAATCAGAGAGAGAGAGAGAGGCTCCCTTCGCTTTCGACATGGCTTTCGTGTGGCGACGTCATTGGACAAGCCCGTCCACAATACATCCCCCTCAGTCGCCCGTGCCCATCAGAGCACCATAGCCAGTCGCTTAAAAATCTGGGTCAATTCGTTCGCAAATGCGTCGCCTTTTCCTCACTAGGATCAGCCGGTCGAGAGCACGCCGGCCTAATCCACCATCACGCGGCAAAAACGCCTCTAGGAACAACGCCTGCCATGGGCTGTTGACGACACAGCGAGGGAGTCGTCACGGCAGCTGGTCTTCGCGGACACGGCACCATTGAATCGTGACCCGTCGTTTACGTGAGGAAGAACGGCCCTGTTTCGCGAAATTTTTTTCGAGTACGTTTCCTCACATGCATGGCATATTAAATGTAGTCGAAAAAAATAACCCATTATATGGATGGAGTGTACTTCGCGAGACGAATCTAATGAGCCTAGTTAGATCGTGATTAGACAATAAATTGCTACAGTAAACATGTGCTAATGACGGATTAATTAGACTCATTAGGTTCGTCTTGCGATGAACTGACATACTCTGTAATTAGTTTTGTATCAGTCTATATTTAATACTTAAATGTGTGCCCGACATACTGTAAATTTTTTCGCGAAACAATCTAAACGCGGCCGTGACGCCTCTCTGCGCAGTCAGGGCAGGCGGCGACGAGGTCAGCCGGTGACCAATCGGGGCGCCATCGCCTGTCCCGCTCGCTCCCCCCTATCCGCAGGCTGCAGCCGCAGCCTTTTTAGTTTTCGTCTCGTGCTGCGCGAGCGGGCACGAAATTCCTTGCCGCCCCCCTCGACAAGTAGGCCTCCTGTAACGGGAATAACCGCCCGCGCACAGCTACCTCGGCGACAGCCTAACGGCCACGGCAGGCAGCGCGGCGCGCCTGGCTCTGATGCTGCCATGTCGCGCCTGTGTCCGCTCGTATTGGTGCTGCTGCTGCTGCTGCTACTGCTGCGTCGCCCCTTCCATGTCGCCTGCCTCCACGTGGCCGCCGACGCGCCCATGACGGCGACGGAGCAACGGCAGGACGGCGCGGGGGCGTGGCGCTCGTTCCAGCAGCTGCTCGACGCGCGCCGGGGCAGCCGCGTCGCGGGCCTCGCCGACCTCAAGCGCTACCTGGCGAGGTTCGGGTACATGCCCGGCGGGGCCCGCGGCGGGGCACGACCCACCGACGGACGCGTTTGACGCGCACATGGAGGCCGCCGTGCGCCGGTACCAGTCCGCGCTCAGCCTGCCCGTCACGGGGCAGCTCGACTCCGCCACGCTCGACCGGATCATGGCCCCGCGCTGCGGCGTCGGCGACAACGGCCACGGCGTCACGGCCTCCGTCTCCCTGTCCGCGACGGGGGGCGCGGTCAGCCGGTTCACGTTCTTCAAGGGCGAGCCGCGGTGGACGCAGCCGGACCCGCTGGTGCTCACGTACGCCATATCGCCGACGGCCACCGTCGACTACCTGCCGCCTGAGACCGTGCGCGCCGTGTTCCGGCGCGCGTTCGCGCGGTGGGCGAAGGTCATCCCCGTGGGCTTCGCCGAGACCGACGACTACGACGCGGCCGACGTCAGGGTGGGCTTCTACCGGGGCGGACACGGCGACGGGATCCCCTTCGACGGGCCGCTCGGCGTGCTCGGCCACGCCTTCTCCCCCAGGAACGGCCGGCTCCACCTCGACGCCGCCGAGCAGTGGGCGGTCGACATGGACGCGGAGACGGCGCGCTCGGCCGTCGACCTGGAGTCCGTGGCCACGCACGAGATCGGCCACGTCCTTGGGCTCGGGCACTCGTCGTCGCCCAAGGCCGTCATGTACCCGAGCCTCAGCCCGCGGCAGAAGAAGGCGGAGCTCACCGTCGACGACATCGAGGGTGTCCAGTGGCTGTACGGGCCCAACCCCGGGTTCAGCCTCAGCTCACTGTACCAGCAAGACACCTCCATGGCGACGGGGACGAGCAGTTGGCTTGCTGGCTCAGCTAATTTAGTTTGTGCAGTCCTGGTCATACTAGTGACGCCATTGTAGATAGACAGGTCTAAGACGCAAAAAGGACGACAGCGGAATGGAAAAGAAGATAAGGTTTAGGTAGCAAGATCTTGCTGAGAGAGAGAGAAACGTCTCTCCTTGCAGGATAGATTAGTTTTGCACACAACTGTGTGGAAGAGAGATGCCTCTCTTCGTAGTTTTTGCACAAATTTCTCATTCAACTGTACATAATCTTATCAGTCAAAAGTGTAAATAAAAGTGTGTTATCTACACAAGATTACATTAAAACCTCACCAGAGAGCCCCCGTAGCTATTAACATTACATTCTATTTCTACTGAGAATTGAGTGGCTACATTCTACCGCGACACTGTGGTCTGAAGTGGCAACACACTTTCGGGTGCAGCTTCCTCTGCTTCAGAGGACTTCTCTGCGACAATCTTTGACATCGCAAACATCTTCTTCATAGTCTCTGTGAAGCATGTCCGGTGTTCATCTGCAGAGGCATGGATGAACTCCTGGATGTGGTCTCTCAAATCTGAGACGAATGAAGACCCGGGTACATTCTTTCGGCACGAACTCACAGCAGCGTTTTGGAGCAGGTTGGGGCAATCCTCCAGATTCAGTGCCACTAGACATCGTCGTGAGACTGCGAATCATGAATAAAGATGTAAGCCATAGCACAAGAAAGGAGTTCATCAACCAAGAGAAATTGACTTGAAAGAAATGTCCAACAACTAGTAATTCAGTGCTCCTAAAGTTCTGCACTTGCTTTTCACAGCCTAACTGCCTATTAGACTAGTGAAGAAAATAAGTTTCTCACTGGAGTATGTAAGAGCATCAGGCTATTAGGCTAGTGAAGAAAGTAAGTGGCCCGTAGATACTATATATCCTGATCATTAGAATGCTTCTAAGATTTGAATCAGCAGAACTGCATACTTCAACCGATCATCATAAGTAAAACTATGAAAACTACAAAGTTACAGAGAAAACATGCAATCAAACCAATCAACTCTTCAGATAAGTGTTTAGGACATCTTTCTGAGCAAGATACTAAATACAGAATCTATGATAATCTGTAACCACAAATGGTAAGGGCACAGCTAAGCTACCGGGTCACCTTAGTCATTTATACAGCATGGAACCATAATGGGACATCACATAACTGCTTGTCTGGATATATTACTTTCAAAGCCCACACAACAATGGCTGGTCAAAAAGCAGGCATAATTGAACAGCAATACTAACAAGAAACAGCATCAGATGACACATAGTGCTAGCATAATAGATCCTCTCTTTCTGTTTCTAAAGGCACAAAAACCGAGAAATGAACTTGTGCAAAGAAGAATTGCAAAACATCTTAGCAGCTTGCTATTTGTCAAAGAATAATCAGTGATACTGACAACAGTTGACTTTAAAGATACGACTGAGGATATCAAATTAATAGGCAAAATAATTACTAGTAATACCAAAAAGAAAGAGCAGTTCAATGGTATCCTCTAAGGCTCTAAGTGTTCAGAGACTATTCTGTAGACAAATTCACAGATAGAGCCATAGAGGCTAAAAGTACAGGGAAAGTATGCAAAAGGAGTGTCTGCGACTACAACCTGATGCCTGTTAGCCCAATACACAAGACATAGTTGTGAAAACCACATCTAGGTGAACCTACTACCAAGCACAACTGAAACTATGCAACCGGCTAACGAGTCGCCATGGTTCTGTGCACCCATAGCACTCAAAATAAAGCACTAAGACTAATACAGGACATTAAAACGAAATAGTCCATTTGCATCACGTCCAATGTGGCAAACTATAACCTTACTAGCTTATTAATCTGCAGAAAACTAAACTCTTAGGTTGTTAGCGCCGAGTTGTGAGTTGATGCGTCAGAGAAGGAAGCACTGAGGCTGCACTAGGCAGAGTCATCCCTTCGATTGGCACAACAACACGAGTTAATGTAGGTGGGCTTACTGACCATCCACACAGGAATTGCAGTCATGGTGACTGCGGTGTGTGGTTGGCTAATTAGCCACCAAGAGTCCAAGACCAAATACAGACTTAACTGGGAGGGTGCGTATTATTTGTTGGCCACTTCGTGCCCTCAAAAACCCATACAAACTACCGCATCATGAGATTCTCCCAAGGGAGATAGCTATCAAACTGAAGTTTAAGCCGCCCTCATCACAAATCGCGCAAACAACAGAGCTACGAACTTCAAGAATGAAATCCAGCACAGCAAGAACCGCGAGTCATGACGAGAATAGGAGCGAGGAGAGGGATTACCCTGCCGAAAGTCACCCGTGAAGCTTCACTTCAACAGGGTCCGCTAGGGCGGCGGCCAAGGAGGCGGAGGAGAACGGCCTCTGAGAAGGGGCGGCGGCTAGGGTTTTAAAGTCGCCGTCCGTGGGGAACTAGGGTTCGAGTTCGATCGATGCCTCTCGAGCGAGATGCGTCGATCCCCGTTTAAGGGCTGGGGCCGGCTAACCGACTGGTAATCCAAAAGAGATCGATCAGCCCATCTCGCGGCCCGCTAAACGGCTAGCAAGGTTCATCGGGCTAAAAACAGAGCCGAATTTACTCTCGTTAGGCTTTTGGTCCATCTAACTTGAATATCCCAGATTTGAAGGCCCAAAAGAGGGCACTAGGTAGTGGTGCCTGAAATCCGGCCTGATATGGCCAGACCATGGGCCTGTCATTATCTAGTTTCTGTACGGCTAGCCCATAAGTTCAGAGTTCAACAACATTTGTATTGGGATCAGTTTGTGTACGGTGCTGGATCATCGTTGTTCATTGCAAATAGTAAACTTCACCCACAACCACGAAGGGCTCGCTCTCTATCTCGAAATTCACAGCATAAGGCGGCCTCCGCGTCCACACCCCCGTGTGTTGACGCGTCTCGTTCTAGACGTCGTCATCATCACAAAAGTAAAACAAGAAGAGGCCACCTCGTGCTGAACCGTTGATGTCCAAGTAGACTGTAGTAAATTATGTGCAGCTAGCCTTCTAGGTCAACCAACCTCCGCTGTCACTGTCAATCTGTTATACTAGAGCACTTCCTGTAAATGTGGTTCCAATATCTTACTCTCTCCTGAGTCCGTAACCCAAAACAGGATATGGTTGTAAACAGCATTGGCACAGTTTACTGCAATTCCGGATGAACGTGAACCAATCAGCGGTGGTGGAATCGGTATCCTCCACATTCGCGTGCCTCGGAGTCCGCGCGTCCCAGCATGCATACGCCGTGGAGAACTGACGTAGCCTGTACTTTAACGACCTCCTCCTCGCCCGGCATGAGCTCGCCAACTTGCAGCGCGCGCACGGCGGCGGCCCGGCAGGCCTCGTCGCGCTGCACGGCAGAACCCGGCCAGCAGGGGAGGCTCTCCTCGGCTCGTCCTCAAGTTGTCAACGCCTCGCGACCATGCGCTTGGGCTTTGGACGGTGCAGTTTTTGCAGGGACCCAGGCGGTGCGGCGTGGCAGCCAGCTGTGTGGTGTGTGCTGCCTCACCAGCTCCGGCAACCGGAGTCTCTGTTTCTTCGCCCATAATTCACCGCCACGCCTTTTACCTGAACGTTTTTTGTATCTGAACTTTCTGAAGATCGTTGACTCCAACTAGCTAGCTTGCAGCTTCTCTCTTATTTCTCGGTTTCAGTTTGCTCTTGGGTTGATGGATTTCAATTTTCAAAGCTTGGCAGCCGAATGGAACGGCTTCGCCGCTGCCAAAGGGACCGAGCTGAACGTAGCTAGCTAACTGATCAGAGCACAGAGTGCGCTCTGACGACGAAGCTGGCATGCAGGCAAATCATACCGAAGCACAGTTGGCGAGCTGAACGTACGAGCCGTGCGGTTGCAAACCTTGCGAGAAACAGCAGCAATCAATGGGTTTGGCTGCCTCTCAAATCGGCCCTAATTACTTCTCTGTCCATGGAACAGACAGCATGCTTGGTTCGTGGGCGAGGAGCATTATATTGGCGTGTGAAGATGCAGCACTAGAAGTATTGCATACTCCTACATCTGAAAAAAAAAAGAACACCAAAGAGTGCGAAAAGAACTTACTTCCAATGTTATACAAATCAAAACAAAATTCTACAAAGTTAACATTCGGTATGTGTGCATTGTGCGTGTTTTTAGATAATGGGATCAAATTTTACAAACTTCAAATATTAGGGACGGATGATGAGAAATAATCCGTCAAACATTCAACCTAGCTACTAGTACCAGCTATTCATAGACATCAATAATGCAAACATAATTATAGGAGCTGGTAATTGGGCCTTGGATTGGAGTAGGGCATATCCTACGAACAGCACAACCAATGCGGATGCCAAAAGAGATTGGTTTCAAGCTGGGAAGACAAGCGGAAAAAGTCCTGGCGCATGCTACAAGCAATTCCACAATCATGCATGTGCAAGTGCAGTGCGTCACGGTGGAGTACTTGCACGCACCAATTAATTCCCTTTACCTACACGATAAACCCGTCCTCGCTCTTTAAGGTTCACCCAACGCAAAAGCACATTTTGGCAGCTTTTTCTTGCAAAGCAAAGTCGATGGATGTACAAATGGCCTACCACATAGCATCTGATTCTAGGAAAGCATACTGCAAGTAACCAATCAAAGCATGTGCAGTGTTGTTGGTTGGGGAGAAGCTAAGCATTTTTATCTTCTGTTTTAACTAGGCCGGCCTGTTTGGTCTGTGTAGTAAAACAGTTTCTTAGAAAAAGGTTCCAGGCATATCAACATTGCCAAAGAAGCCCATATTTTGTTTCTAGTCAAAACTTTTTACGTCCGGACTTATAAACATGTTTGAGAGTCAATGTTTCATTGTTTGCTGCCTAATTACACATAACTAAATAGCGCAGATCGTTGCAGGTAGATGATTATCCATGAAAATACATACTCCCTCCGGTTCGGTAAAGGAAGTCGTTTTGGACAAGATTTGAGTCAAACATTGGGAATATAAATCGTGAATAACTTTTAAGTCGTTGAGTTTGAAAATGTGAAAACTACATGAATAGATTTGTCTTGCAAAATACTTTCATAAAAGTATACATATGTTAGTTTTTAATAAATATCTTTATAAAAATAAGAAGTCAAAGTTGTACTTTGGAGACCGTGTCGCTGTCCTAAACGACTTCTTTTACTAAATCGGAGGGAGTACATCTAAAAAAGTGTCGTGATAAATGATTATGACTGTAAGAAAAACATGTCTTATTATACTTTTGGCTTAAGTAATGTCCATATATTAATATAGCAAAACAAGCCTAAAATTGTTCACGGTTTGATTTTAACAAGTGTTTGAGTCAAGATTTGATTAGCTGTAGCTCAAGTTTGTCAGAAGTAAGGTGCGTCGCCTTTTGCTTCTACTATAAGAAAATTCTTTATTTGACACTACAAGATAACTTTATTCTCCTTTTCTTTTTTGCCCTAAACATTTTCTATCGCTTATATGACACCAAGTTCAAAAACTTTCATTCTTTATTTAAATTTCCATCACTCCCATCAGTTAAGTCAGGCAAAATGACCTGTAAACCACATCCAAGTTTATGAAAACTTTTTCTGGTCAAGGAATAAATGGAGATGAAACATTTGTCTTAAAACACATATTTACCTTTATAGTTTTAAAATTAAAATCCAATGAATTAGGCTACTTTGAAAATTATCTGAATTTTATGACACTAAAACAAGTTCCAAAAATATGGGCAAATAACTAATATATTCTCACACAAGATGTAGTAATTTTGGAACTATTTCCCATAATAAGTTATAGAGAGTTATGAAGTCTTATAAAATTTCTCATTATTTATAATTCTCTATGTAACCTATAAAATTATAAAAATACTGTTTTGGTTTGAGGAAGATCGGGGGTTTTCCTATAATTTTTGGAAAATTATTTTTCTACCAATGAAACATATATGTTTTAAAAGTAGCATGGTGAATTGTGATTTTGAAACTATAAAGTTACAATTATGTTCTTAAGAAAAATGGTTTCATTTTTCATTTATTTTATCACAACAGATGTTTCATAATTTTTTGGAGGTGATTTGGAAGTCGTTTCTCCCGACATAGTTGATAGAATTAATGACAGAAATATCAAATGAAGAATAAATGTTAGAACTCAGTGCCGCATTAGGGATAGAAAAAAAAACTTTTGAGTGCGATACACCTAATTTTTTTATGCTGCAAAACTGCTGCCCAAACTCGTCCATGAAGTTAGACAATCCTTTATTTGTAGGTTTTTGGATCAGGCTTTGGGGCGTGGGTAGGCTAGGTGAACAAATGCTCACAATTGTGGCTTGCTATGATTGTGATAGTAAAAAAAAAAGATCATTCTTCTTAGGAACTTTTGCATGAGTAAAATGTTAGGCATCCCAACCACAAACATTGGCACATATATTTCCAAAATTGTGACTTGCATACCCGCATGTCATATATGTGTTAATTTACCGAATTTTCAACCTTGTTGTGCATACCTGATTAAATAACTTGCAAATTTCAATGCAGTGCCAAGATTTGTCCTACTTATAAGTGGTGGGTAAAGTTAACCATGGACCAAGACATGAGAATGCCACTATTCAAATAAAATTTGCTCCACAGTTTATGCAAAAGGAGAGTGGATATTTTAATCATTAACACATACTTAAATAGGTGTCTAGCATGGACAAACTAGCCTAACTCGAAAGGTAGCAGAGTTGACTATATATGTGGCTATTGATCAATCATGACAATATAAATGTAGCATAATTTGGCCCTTGTTGCTTGCCTAACTCAAAAGGCCCATTCTGGGATAAACGAAAAAGGAGCTTAATCTGGCTCAAATATGTCATTTTCAAAAAGCATGGTACCATATATCTACAATATAGATAGACCTTGCAAAAAGAAAGGAAAAATTAAATTTCTTCCTCCTACCTACATGCATGCATGGACCTACACTCGCGCAACAGCTTTATCTAAGCACGGAAGCAAGCCCAACGCACAACCGAGAAGCCTGCATAAAGGGAAACAATGAAAAGATACCTTCAATGCGCCCCAACTAACGCGAAAGCTACACGCCCGCATTCATCTATCAGAGCCCAATCAAACCGTTCTCTTGCTTGTATGAGCTCGCAGCATCCTGAGCAGAAAGAAAATATCCAAGTTTCCTCTCATGTCCGTTTGCAAGAGGAGACGTTAGGACAGTGTAAGAAAGAGAGAGAAATCGACAGAGCATTTGCCATAGTGACACCGAAGCACTGGTACGGATTAGCCCTGCAAGAGTTTACAGTTTGCTAGAGCACCGGCCGGCCGTGCTCCATGCATGCGTATTGGCGGGGAGCTCGTCACGTACGCTGGGGAGCAGGAGGAGGGCCACATCAACTGGTGCGGTGCGGTGAGGGTGGTGAGGCCGGGCCGGGCTGGGCGCGCGCGAGGGCAAAAAAACTAGGACCAGCAGCCTCGTCACCGGTCACCCCCACCCGGCGCGGCGAGCCCGGCTCCGCCTGGGGCGCTGGCCACGTGACGGTGGTCCGCCGAGAGCTACGAGCCCTACACGCTCGCTGTAAGCGAGTGGCCAGAGCGAGTAATTATTGGCTGCACTGCCCCGAAAACAACTGCTTTCCCATCCGAAATCATTGAGGCTGCAAACATCTCTGACGCGAAAACGTGGAGGTCAGCATCTCGAAAGAGAGAAAAGGAAAATGTGGGCGGAGATGGTCAGCTACCGCACGTAGTTAGCAGCCGCGCGTGAGGCCATCAGTGAGCTATAGCTACTGTTAGCAGCTGGTACAACATTTTGATCAACCTGTTTAGCCTTGCTGCTACTACTCGCTTCTGTGGTTTGCATTGCATTACGCAGTTCGAAATGAGGAGAGTCGCAATTCGAAAGCGCAAGCGCAAGGCATGATGGTAGGCAGGCCCAGCAAGGTAGCTAGCTGCCGGCGCACGTCGGCAGGGCGGAGGTATGGCGCGCTGCCCGGCCGCCAACCGACACGTGGCAGGGTACGGCAGGGGCCCTGCGAAAGCAACCGCCACGTGATGCCCAGCAGGCCGGTGTCAGAGGCCCGAAAGAGACGCGCCCCCTCTCGCGTCCCCATCCGTCCCCATCCCCTCCTCATCAAAACCCACAAGCCTGCCAAGCCAAGCCGCGCGACGCCGCGCACGCAGCACGCTACCCTTTCTCCTCCTCGCACCGCCCCGGCGAAGTTTCCAACCGACACATGCCCGCGGAGCCCCCGATCGAGCAACAGCGCCATGCGCCCATCCATCACGGCACCAGCGCCCGGCGTCTCCTCTTCCTCTCGCGGCGCCGTGTCAGGCTGATCGTTTTCCCGTGGGTTGCAGGAGTGGGAATCGATCAGCGGCTCAGCGCGCGGATTAGATTACTTAACCAGACCGTGCCGAGCTGGCTGCGGGGAGCCGGTTGGCCAGGGGATCAGTTAACTAATCGGGCGCGTGGATTCTGATGGCGGGTGGGGGTGGCCGGGCGTCACGTGGGCGGGGGGACGGAACTGCGTAAGCACGAGTGGGCACGTGCCGCGGGGATTCCGGGGACCCCCCACCGCACCCGCCCCGCGCCTCGGGATCCTCGTCGCCCTCACGTGATTCGATGCCCCCCGTCGCTGCCGTGCCGCGCTAGGGTCACGCACGCACTCGCCGCGCGCGAGCATGCACAGCACAGCACGCAGCATGCCCCCCCCCCCCCCCCCCCCCCCCCCCCGGGCGCACCGCCTCCTAGTTCTCGTCCTCCCCACTCGCTCTTGGCTCTTGCTGCGGCGTCGCATGCATCGCCCCCCAGCCCCCCACAGGCCCGGCGGCCCCCGGACCCCGCTGTGCGCGCGCGCCCGCCCGCCCGCTTTCCGTTGGCTGCTTCTTCCCCGCTTGGAAGCATGCCCCGGCCCGGCGCCAGCTAACTAAATGCACCATGTCCTGAGAAATTGCAACAGAGTTTTCATCGTTAGGCCGGAATTGTTTTTTTTTGTAATGGAATTTTATTTTCACAAAATTACAATGGGGTCGTTTTCTTTTCGTCAGAAACCGTAGTGGACGGATTTGATCGTCGCATCCATGCACTTGCGACTTTGCGAGGGTGGCATCTGACAGGGGAGTTGTTTCGTCTGTCGCGAGTGTTGTGGGCGGTAGGACGTACTACGCGTACTCGAAAAATAATTGATATGCTCTGCAGTATGGATTGATGCCATTATTGACATTAAACAAGTGGCCTTTGTCAGGCATTTCGTTACCAACAAGCTGTGGTTAGAGAGTAATTTAATTCCCGTCAAGTAGCTAGTGCTCTCGCTCACTGGTGTACTACAGCTTCCTTCCGATTTTAAATACCTGTAGGTGAAACTTCATTCACATCTCCCCGGAAAATAAAGTCAGAACTCAGAACCATATATACAAATATACCGTGCGTGCGTGTTGTGCCATGATTGCGTGACGATAGGTGAGAAGTTTGTACAATGGGATGTCGTGGAAGCAACATCTATCTATTATCTTAATCAAGCAGAAGCAAAAGGAGCCACCAGATTCACCGAGAGGGCCAAGAAAATCTCACGTTAATCTAAAAAGAGAATGATTTATACCATTAGATTTTATGAAGATCCAACGGTCCACATTATTTATTATAAATAAACTATATCAAGTAAACATTTCATTATTTCTATTTTTTCTTACGTAGAAAGACCCATTGGTATTTTCCAAATTGATTCCATCTCTCCGTAAGCATCACGGTCTCGGTTGAGTCCGTTAAGTCCAAAAAAAAGAGGAAAGGTGGCATCTAAGATCAGACATGTCCGTTTCTGGTCATGTTAAAAGAAATAAAAAAATCACATGATAAAACATGTCTCTGTTTGTATCAAAACAAGGTTAGGTTTGTGCAGCCCCATAACGGACCTTGCCACCGTTGGATTTTCACATAAATCTAATGGTCGAGTAGCACAAAAACAACCTATATCTAACACTACTAATATTTGGGATTTTAAAAAATAGGGAAAAATGGCATATGGTTTGTTGCGAAGCAAAAATATATATACAAAGAGTACATGTAAAATATAATTGATAAATAGTTAAATTAGAAATAAAAAAATGAAAATAGTTTCTTTTGAAAGATACGTAAAAAACTCTAAATTTTCTTAATTTTATTGTACTTTAGTATTCTATTCGATCGTTTTTTGTCGTATATTGGAATCGACCTTTTTCTCTATCCTTGGGATCACTACTTAGGTTCCCCTAAGTAATCTTGTAACCGCCCATATCCTTCAGACTCACACTTACAGTAGCCTTACCCGATTTTGTCGCTTTCCAAAGTTATCGTATCTTTGAGTTGATCTTCTTCCCCTGTACTTAGGATTGCTACTCAGGATTTCCCTAATAATGTCCTGCCCATATCCTTTGAGCTCACCACAGCCTCGCTCGCCAAAGTTAATTTTGCATAGCTCCATTTCATTCAAATCCCTCCAAACAATATAAAACAATATAAAGAGTACATGTAAAATATAATTGATAAATAGTTAAATTAGAAATAAAACAATGAAAAATATTTTCTTTTGAAAGATACATGAAAAGCTCTATTTTTTCTTAATTATATTGTACTTTAGTATTCTATTCGATTGGTTTTTGTCGTATGGAATCAACCCTTTTTCATCCTTGGGATCACTACTCAAGTTCCCCTGAATAATGTCGTAGCCATCGATATCCTTCAAACTCACACTCACAGTAGCCTTACCCGGTTTTTTCGCTTTCCAAAGTTATCATATCTTTGAGTTGATCTTCTTCCCCCATACTCAGGATTGCTACTCAGGACTTCCCTAATAATGTCCAGTCCATATCCATTGGGCTCACCACAGCCTCGCCCACCAAATTCAATTTTGCAGAGCTCCATTTCATTCAAATTCCTCCAAACAAGCACACCATGATTGGATTAGGGAGTATCAATAATGCAAGAAGAAGATCGATCACGCCTTTAGCTAGCGGATTCCCCTGGGTATCAGCTCCATTAGAACTACGGGACAGCTAGGGGGGAGAAGGTGAGGTAGATGAAGAAGAGAGAGACAGAGAGGAGGAAGAACAAAGCATCAACCCCCTACAACATGAGAATATAAATCTAATAATATATTTCGTTCATGTTTTTCTTCTTCATTTGTTTCATTGTAATACTAATAGAAAAGAAAGTAGAGAGAAAGGTGACATCGAGGGAATGGTCAATAAAGACACGTGCACATGCATTTTTGTAAGCATGTAAAGGAAAAACTGAAAAGTTTTGGAATGGTATTAGATCATTGTAGATAAGTTTCTATAAATATTTTCTATACAGTCTTAAAGACATTCAAGATGGCCCAATACTCTCTACAATTTAGTTATTGCATGTTACAACAATTTTTTCTCTTCATAAGTAATACAATCATTGATTCTAATTTTTATGTAAGCTTACAAAAAAATTGAAATTTTGAAGAGAGTAGCCCATGGAAAAGGGATCTACGGAGTATCTACCAGATTGACAAAAAAGTACAACATGCTTTAGGGAATGAAGCAAGCAAGCAACTAACTGATAAGACAATAGGGTTGTCAGAATAGAAGAGTGGATGAAGTTTAAAGAGGACAACCACTTGACACGATGAGTACATAATAACTAAAGACACAATGCCTCCGTGTCTAGAAGATACATTGTGCATAATGTATGTGAGCGTCTACATCTATGGACTATGGTTCGAGAAAAAGTACTATGAATTATCCCAATTGACCATAGACACATAATAGTTGAGCTAATGAGTATGGATGGGCAACATTTAACATCTTCTCTCAACGACGGGCTATATAAAAACTTACAATCCACCCCTATCTTCTTCTTAAACCCTAAGAATTATTTATCATCACAACTAAAACCCTTTAACAAAAAATTCAGATTGCAAGACAAAAATATATTGCTTTCAATAAAAACAAAAAATATGTTTCTACAACATGATTTATTTCTTTGATCATAAATACAAGCTTTCATGCCATAAATATGATAATAAATGAATAAATAATATGATACTTTGGTTTAGACTTACTATTTGAAAAAAATAAGGAAAAAAATAAAATCATATGAATGAAATTATTTGCAAGTAAAGAAGAGCTCAAATATCAAAATAAAAAAAACTAGCTACCCGCGCAAATTGCACGGGCCATCTTACTAGTTAACGAGATAGTAATAGGTGCCCATGCACTAGCACGTAGCCCCACATGTCAGCAGCTCTGTCTATACGCCTTATATAGGAGGAGTCCGTCTCCCAGTATACACAAAGTATGCATATGGTTTGATTGAGTGGTGGGTGTGTAGGAGGACGCAAGAGGGTGGTCCATGTAGCGGTACGCAAGTGAACGGGAGACGCGCAGCTAGCGAGAGCCATCCCGTACATTTTTCTCATGTCCATGACGAGACAACACTACTCCTGCATGCTCCACCCCCGCCGTGTGGTCCTTCATGTGGTCGCATAATGGCAACCATCCCATCCATTATGAACCTGTATCAATGGGGGTTCCCTGTACACCACTTGGGATGCTAATTAGTTTGCATTGCTCATCACATAGCCCTCATCATGCTGGACAAGAATGTGTTTCTTCTTTTGTATTAAAAAGAATTGGCGATATCAGCGCGCGGACAAAATCAGTTGCATCATTAACGATGACAGTCCCGCGATCGTACATGTTAGTTGAGGAAAAGAGATATCCGACATGTCGCCCGTATATGTGCTAATAATTGTCGAGTGCACAACTGTTGCAAATATACGCTTGTCGCTACTTGAAATAGAGACATGTTTCCGAGCTAATATAGCCCGAGACAAACCCTCGACCACACTAAATGAAATATGTTATCATGTCTTTAATTCGGATATTGCGGCTAAGTATTGAAATGGTGAATGTCTATAAGAAAAGAATTGCAACTCATACAATGAAGTGCGCACATTCATAATTCCGTTCCTTATGATCTTATATAGCCGAATCACTTTGTTTTGCATACCATTTTAAAACTACATATGTCAGTTATGAGTTATTACATACTTCTTCGGTTCCTAAATAAGTGTTGCTCAGGAAGCAAGTGATACTTATTTGGAGACTGAGGGAGTATACCCTTGCTAACAGAAGGGTAACCGTGATGAGCGAGCTAGCGAGGACGAGAGCGAATTAGCTCGGTCGGTCGCAGCACGCATAGGCGCATAGCACAATGGATCAAAGGACGTGGTACGGAAGCGCGAAAGGGAACGGCCAAACGGGCGTCCACGTCTCGGACCGGAGGCTAGGGCCTAGGGGGCAGCGTGCAGGGGATATGATTGCGGTGGCGCCGGCTTTTCTGGGGCTGAGAGTGAGGGATGTCATAGCGAGCGATGAGAGGGGGGAATTTTTTTCACCGTTTGCAGTTGCAGCGCGCCAGCCACTGGCGGACCAGCCCCGCACGGCGGTACGGCCATTACGCTGGCAACAAAAGTGGCCGGTCCGCGCACTAGCATTGTTTTTTCCTTGCCACCACAAGTACGGATCACTGCTGGTGCTGGTGTTTTCTCTTGTCGCTTTTACGGTTTATTTACCATGCACACCAGGCACGGACGGGCGTTGTTCCCGCTACTACGGGGGGGCCGGCGGTGAAAGAGAGGAAACAGCCAGGTACTGTTCATGTCTTGTACTGCTCCACTACTCCTACAAGAGTGGCCCCATGTCGCCATGTGTGTGTGTGGACGGATAACGTGCACCATGCTTCTGGCTTCTCTCTCTCCTCTCTCGTGAATGAACTCATGGGAGTAGTAGACGAACGAGTTGCAACTTGCAAGAAGGTGAGAGAAACAAGGCCGGCACGTCGTACTGGCCGGGCAACGGTGAAAGAGTTAAGAAAAGGAAAGAGGACTCGGGGGAAAGTAAACGCGAGGTGGTGGGGGGCCGGCCGGGCGGGGCCATCTGCCAACCAGAGGCCCGGAGCGAGGGCCGCGCGGGCAGCAGGGGTCCCCATGGGCGCCGACACTCCACGTTGCCTTGACGTCAACCTGCGCGCCCTTTACCTGCGGTAACTACCACCGCAAGCAGCCAATGCGATTCCTCAGCAGCAGCAGCGCCAGGCCCCACCCCGCCGTCGTTAAATTCCCTGCGCACTCTCACCTCACCTCATCATTGATTACTGCATGGGGGTGCTGTCAGTGCGTCACACAGGCGAAAGTGACTGGTGTCCGGTGTAGAAGTAGAAGTATGCATAGGAGTATGTTTATGTTGCAGTAACATTATCTTATCTTATCCGAACTCTGAACGTAAACGCCACTCCAGTGGCGTCCAACTTTCTCCGCACGCCCATTGGTTCGCCTCCTAATCTCTCCTGCTCTCATCAGATCGCACACTACACCATATAGCAAGCGCCTCAGTTGTTCTCACTGACATGTGGTCCAATATATGAACGATCATGTCCCAAGAGGGGGAGTCCACTTGTCAATCCATCATCAACAGTTACCACTGTCATTTCATGTTTCACATGTGCAGGATTAATTCCACTTTTTCCATTTGACGACTACTCCAGCTAGGAGTGGGTAGTTAGCTCACTGCTCACTCTTTTCGCTTTGGACGCACAGTAGGAAGCGTGCCGGATATAGGTTGGCTAGCTAGCTAAGCACTGGCTATACCTGCTGCCTTTTGACCGGACCCAGGAGTGTCAGTGAAGCTAGCTGTAGTCAAGCCGGGACAGCTCACTGCAGGGCTCGCTAGCTGTGATGGCGGACCAGACTGCTCGACCGATAGTGCCGCACCCCTTCCAGCGCGGTACGAAATTATGCTGCCCCGGGCGAGCCTGATTATGTTTATCTTATTATGTGCCCGCGCGAGCGGCGCGCTTTAAGCATGTGATTTCGGTGTGATCGATGGATCGCACGCACGGTGTGGCCGGCACACCGTTTCTCTTGTTAATTTGGCGATCGAATATGTATGCTGGATGCATGGAGCCTGCGCCCACGCACTTGAGATCATTAGTTTTTGCAGAGTTTGACTAGCTCCCACGCACAAACATCTTTTGCTTCTTCTATCAAGAGTTTTTCTTGTTCAGTAGCGGCTATTACTATAGCCACACACACCCACACCCACACCAGCGTTAGCAGTCGTAGGGCGCTATGTGTGCAGGAGCAGTTGTACCACGCATAGTACCAGCTGTTATTTCAGCCGCTGGTTACGGAGATAAATCAAAATTTGACGTATCAGCACGTAGAGTAGTACTAGGTTAAAAGTTTAACGGGCGCTTTAACTAACTACCAGTTACTTTAATCGGAAGAAATCTGAGCAGATCCTGGGTTCACCTAAATGTTAGCAGTACTTCTCTCTCCACCCTCCACCATGACACATGAGAGAGAGGGGGTGGTGCGCGTAAAACGACAGCTTCGCATCATTAGCTCACGTATCAATATTCCGCGTGTGTCAGAGGCACCATGTGTCAACATGTCTCGTGTCGGGCTTTGTCGCAGTACTGGCCTACGTGATGCACATATGCGCGGAAGCTTTCTTTTCAACCTGCAGCAAGCTATACTCTCGCTAGCTAGCTGCGCCCCCACCAGGTTTTAATTGGGCGAACTGTGTTTACAGCCAGTAATAATCAATGAGCCTAATCAATTCACCGTACGATCGAGCAACGTACCACACGCCCGGCAGCCCGGCCGGCCGTCCTCTCTCTCTTTCTCTCTGGCAGCAGCGTGCGTACGAGCCGGCGCCGGTGATAGATCGTTAACCGAAAGGCTGCAGGCTGCAGCACAGTTCGTTGGATGGAAAGTAAATTTACTACTACTAGTGTGTAGCAGCGGTACGTGTGCGGATGCTGGAGTCTTCTGTTGTGTGTGTGCAGCGAGTTATGCATGAGCGGGCTGCACTTATCGGGGCCAAGCAGCGTGTGATGGCGCCGGAAGGCTCGCCTTTACGCTAGTTGCGTTCGACGACGTACGTACGTACACACGCCGCGGCCTTGATGGCACATGCGCAGTCGCCGCATACCGAAGCGAAGCATGCACGCACGCAGGCGCCCGGGGGAGAGTAGTAGTAGAGAGTTTTATTGGCCACTGCTCCCGCCCCGGATAAAGAAAGATTCCTCGCGGGGTCCGTCGCGGCGAGCCCGGCCTCCCCTCCCAAATCCGTCGAAACGAAACGAGAGCAAGCGCTGCGCGCGGCCGGGGGCTACGTGCCGAGGCTGCTGGCCAGCCGTCTAACGGCCGGGGGGCTTTATTGCATGCCGATACCGGCAAAGACGAGCGGCCGAGGCGGCGAAGGCGCCAATCAATTGAGCCCGCGCCGGCCCTCCGGTCTCGGGAGACGGCAGTCACGCACTTCCGTCGAATGGAGGAGAGAGAGAAAGAGGAGGAGTGGAAGACAGAGGAAATTGACCGATTAACCATTCTCGGTGCGTGGCAGGCTTTTTTCCCGCTCTGCGCTGCCTGCTGCGTACGAATGCCCCTGCGAGGTGAGCAGCATTGATTTCCGCCAGGATGCTTCGGCATCCACTTCCATGGACACTTGCACAGGCTACAGCTCATGGAGTCACGTGGTCGAGGGCATGCATTACGGTTAAAGTAACAGGATTCTTTCTTCCTCCCCTCTCTCTCTAAAAAGAAAAAAGAAATACTGAAACTGCTGCTAGCAGTACAACAGCCAGTAGCTAACGGAATTATGCTACCCAAGGGGGGAGAGAGAGACGGCGAGTGGTGGTGGTGGAGCATATGAATGTGGGTGGGCAGAGAGAGAAAGGATGGATGCAGTGCATGGGATGGGGCACGTTGGGGCCTGCTGCCGTGCTGGGCTGCAGCTTCCTCTCCCTCTCTTCTCTCTAGTTCTATACTCCCCCTAATCGCACCTCCCTAATTCTATCTTATGCACAGCTTTTGTCAAACATAGTTTTGTGCACACACATGCACCGGTGGTGCCACTAGCTCCCTCTCTCTCTCCTCACCCTTCACTCTATATTAATTACTTCGCAACAACCCCTAGCTCTGTTACTGGTGATCGAGTGACTGGAGCGCCCCCAAAGCCCAGCACTATTTCTTCTCCCCCTCCTCACACCCCTCCCCCTCTCATCACGCCACTCTCCATCCCTCCTCCCCCCTCACTCTCGTCACTGCTACTAGCAAGGCTCTAGCTACTAGCTCGTACTAGAACGAGCACTGTCACTAGCTCGCTCGTCTCAAGGAAACTGCCCGGTGCCAATTTAAGTACCGCGTCGTACGGTTAGCTCTCAGCTCTCAGTAGTGCCCGCGCGCGATGGCGTCGGAGTGGGAAATGGCCATGGGGGTGGAGCTCGGCATGGGCATGGGCACTTACCACGGCCACCACCACAACGCCTCTGGCATCACCACCGCGCCCATGAGCAGCCACCACAGCGGCGGCGCCAGCTACTCCGCCGCGGCGCACCACCACCATTACTACGGGATGCCGCCCATGGGCGGCGACGCCATGCGCGTCGACGAGCTCCTCGACCTCTCCACCGGCGCCGGCGCCCACGACTTCTTCCCCACCGCCGCCGGGGGCGCGGCCACTGACAACGGGCATCACTCGGCGGCCATGGGCGAGCCATCGCCGACCGCCAACTCGTCGGATCACCAGACGTCGCTCCTCTCCTTCGCCGACGAGTTCTACATACCCGTAAGCACCAAACGATCACGCAGCCATGCATCCAAATACATATGATCACTAGCTAGCTCTAGTTATATGAATGCGTGTGTGTAGCTTAGTTAGAAACTTAAAGATGTTCTGAGGCATGAGATCGCTGAACAATTGCGATACATGATGATGATGGTGCAGAGCGAGGAAGCTGCGGAGCTGGAGTGGCTATCCAAGTTCGTGGACGACTCCTACTCCGACATGCCGAATTACTCGTCGGCCGCGCACGCCGCAATGGCGGCGGCCGCTGCTGCTAACGCCGCCGGCAACGGTGGCGGCAACTCGGCCGGCCAGGACAGCTGCGTCACGGCGGCGCCAGGCCGCGGCGCGCGCAGCAAGCGGTCCCGCGCGACCGCGGTGGCTGCCGCGGCGTGGCACTCCCTCGTGCCGCGCCACCCGTCGCAGTCGTCGCCATCGTCGTCGTCCTGCTCGTCCTCGGAATTCCCGTCGTCGAACAAGCCGTCGGGGGCGCGGCCGAACGGCGCCAGCGGCAGCCGCGGCAAGAAGAGCCCGGGCCCCGGCGGCGGCGCCGCGGGGGCGGAGGTGGGCATGGAGGGCGGCGTGCGGCGGTGCACGCACTGCGCGTCGGAGAAGACGCCGCAGTGGCGGACCGGCCCCCTGGGCCCCAAGACGCTGTGCAACGCGTGCGGCGTGCGGTTCAAGTCCGGCCGCCTGATGCCGGAGTACAGGCCGGCGGCGAGCCCCACGTTCGTGCTGACGCAGCACTCCAACTCGCACCGCAAGGTCATGGAGCTGCGCCGCCAGAAGGAGCTCATCCTCATCCGCGGCAGCCACCGCGACGCGGCCGCGGCCGCAGCGGCGGCGGCAGGATCCGCTGGGCCGAGGCCGGAGCTCATGTTCCGCGACTACGGCGTGTGTTAATAGCTAAGCCGGAGGAGGCCCCCGGCCGGGAGCTGGCCGTGCATTGCATGCATGGAGCCGTCCGGCCGCTTTAGATCCTTTTGCGAACGAAATTCTGCCGCGCGCGCGTTTTCTTCTTTTCTTTCTTCGAACGATCGGCCATGCGTATTCCAGATATTTTCATTTCTCTCTTTTGTTAATTATTATTAAATTGTTGGTACCTACTACTACCTCCCTGCTTCTAAGTTCTATGAGAGATCAATGAATTCTGTTGGTATAATTGTGAGCAATCATGCGCCTAAAAACGTCATGTATCGAGTACACGGATGGTCCTGATTGTGATTTAGCAAGCATATTAGTTATGGCACGCATTCCGTCCGTACTCCTCAACCGGTACGTATGCGTGTAACTTGTGCAAGTGCCATCGTCTCTTAGGTGAACAATGAAATATCTTCTCAACATTTTTCAAAGAAATGAAGCTCTGGATACTTGTATATCATGTGTTCATCAAATTGTTCGTCGTCAATCGACCTTCACTTTTCTTTTTATTTTTGGGGCGAGATTTTTCGCTGTCTTAGCTGCATTGCTCATTGGGTCGCAAGCAGCAGCTTTCCTCGTGGTTATTACTTCTACTCCATGCTTCTTTTTTCTTCACCGGTAGGCCAAGCTTTTCAATGGAGGAAAAGAGGGGAGGTGAGAGCCGGGAATGGTGGGTGGGCCAGCACGTGACTTGGCCCTATCGCGGCCTTTTTGGCAGGGGAAAGAGTGGGCGATGCTCCGGTCACGTGACAGTGCCCCCCCCCCCCCCCCCCCCCCCCCCCCTCACCTCCTCCATATCTCTCCATCATCATCATCCATCTTTCCTTCTCTCCTCACTTATTAGCATCATGCAATCGTCTTTCTCCTCCGACTTTTCCCGGCGTTTGTTTTCTCCGTGGGGCTGCGCAAAAGGCAGGGCGGGTAAAGCGGGCTTGGGGCCGAGCTCCTGTGGCCATGGAGTGTGTGTGCATGCGACCTCTGCCGACTTCCATGTGGCCGTGGTCTCCGGGGTGCCCGTATATTGTGCCGCGTTTGATTGGCTGTACTGCCCGTACTAAACAATAATGTTCCCTCTGCTCGCAAAGTCGTAGCTATACACTTCTTTTATGCATGGACAGTGCGTTTGTAACTATGTATACGACCCGGCCTTAGCTTAACACACCAAACAGTAGCATAAAAGAAGCTAATCTCTGCCATGGCATCGTGTGTGACTTACTGACTTAGATGCTATAGCAACCATTGATTTTACACAATCACCGATGCCAATGGGAGAGGATTTTTCCAGGTTTCAGAGACGGATGCACCCAATTCGTGGTTCGGTTACAACTTACAAGCAAGATAAGGAAAGCATGTGGGGCAACACTTCCCTTGCTGATCTTAAACTAGCTGCAGCCCTTAGCTTTGACGTGACAGACGTGCCCCATTGCCAGGAACTCTGATGGCTTGCCGGTGAAATGACCCGACGTGCTGCGGGAAGGAACATCGGCGGGCACGTCCAGCGCATGCGGATCGGTCCAACACGAGGTCCTGCTGGATGGACTTGCACGGAGACGGAGATCGAGACGAGACGAGGAGAGGGCTGGTCTGATACGACCCGGAGTAGTTTATCGGCTGTCACGTTGCCTGCGCAGCTGCTCGATTTGACACTTGCCCATGCAGGCACGCAGCCACTTGCGTGCCAGGAGCGCGTGCAGGGAAGACACTTGTCCTGGTCGGCTCTGCCGGCGCCCTCGATTTCTCGTCGCGCCGACGTTGGAGTGCGTGGCTGCGTGCGGCGTCGCACCAGGCTCTGCCCGCGCTCCATTGGCTTGTGCTCGCTGCCACTTCGCTGCTGCAGCAGGGCCGGCTCTAGGGGGAGGGCAGCAGGGGCGACGGCCTGGGGCCCATGGAGTCCGGGGGCCCATCATAGCATAGGTGCTTAATAGTTAGGAATAGTTAATACTACATGTAAACTTAACCTTGGCAAATCAGCCCACTAGCAAATCAACAAATTAGCCCATGAATAGTACAGGAGAGGAAACGATAGCCCATGCCCATACGTACGTACAGCCGAGTAAACGACGTTTAGTTTCCTAATCCCGAATCCCTACGACCAGCCGACCGCCGCCAGTAGCGACGTTTGACGTTTCATCTTCCTCCTAGCTTCTCACTCGGCGATGGCGATCGGCGAAACGGAGGCGGCGAGATGGCGACCGGCAAGGTATTTCAACGGGCCCTCATCTTCTAGCTTGCCCAAGGGCCCTTAAAATTCTAAAGCCGGCCCTGTGCTGCAGTCTGTACTCTGCAGTGCCCGGCGAGGTGGCCTTGAGCTGGGTGCAGAATGCAGCAGAGTCAGAGTGCTCGATCGCTACGAGGACAATGGACTCAAATGCCGCTTACGGAGACAATTCCAGCAGGGAAACAAAAACTAACCAGGCCAGTTGGGCCGAAACGAGGCAAAGCAACAAGGAAGAGTTAGCCCGTTTGTTTGTAGCAATAAATGGGTTTAGGTGAATATGGGCTAACTGTGGCCCATTTGTTTGCCATGCTTGTTCCGATGGTCGTTATGTATGGCACTCGCCTCCTGTATTCCTAGATGTAAACATTTTTTAGATAAGAGAAATTTACTATATTCAAGATTTTTATATCGAGTTGATACAAAATTCTTGAACTACATTCCTGGCCTAGATGTAAACATTTTAATAAATAAATAAAATCTCTATCTTCCTTAAAAAAAGCAGGCAAAATAGCCGTCGATGTCCTCCAACTATCGAACAAGGGTCAACTTCGTTCCCGAACTATAAAAAGTCCAAAATAGTCCTCCAACTTTACAAAAGCAAGTCATTCTCGTCCCTCATCCCATGTGTCGCGCCACATAGGCATGCCATGTCAGCAACCTGCATGGTAGTGTTCATCTTTTGACGTGAAAAGTTCATTTTAGCCCTTTTACTTATGGGTCCACCCCAAAAGGGCTGCATCGGCATACTCATAAGTAAAGTTACATCGCTGTGAGTTTTCCGCTGCTCTCAGCGCGTCTCGGCCTTCGTCCTATTACCGGCAGCCACGTGGTACCGTATATGTATACCTATACTGAATACTGGTAGTGTGGGCAGCGATTTCTTCGCCGGCCCATTCAAGGCCTCCGTCTCTCCTCATTTTTTGGACTCATTTCCTTCGTTGTTTGCTTCTGTGGGCTTTCTCGCTGCAACCGGCCCATTATTACACAACGGTGCTCACGCGCTTGCTGTTCTGTTGAACCTGCGATGCCACACTTGTGTGTGCTCCTGCCCATCCAATAATGACAGTCGTCCATTCCGAGAAATCGAACTGGTAGAAACAAAAGGAGTACCTAGACGTACCTAAACAGAGGTACCAAGAGGTACCAAATCCATACCAAAATAGGAAAGGTACCTTCCGGTACCTCTCGGTACTTCCTGGTACCTTTGCCAAAATCGGAAAGGTACATCCCGGTACCTCTTGGTACTTTTCAAGCATTGTAAAATAGCTCTCTTCTTTTACGTATATGTAAGAGCAGGACACAACAAACACATGCACATGTTCGCGTGTGTTCACAAAATGCCATGTGTGGCTGCCCTTCAGGCACCGCGCCTGCCTTCCTAGTTTGGACTTCGGCCTTCCTGCTCCTCAAGCATGCGCATGCACGGACGGTGTCGGACATAGAGGCCCAAGACCCACATGGACGCAGGAATGACTCCAAACGAGGATATGGCAACGAGTAGAGAACGTGACGCAAGGCAACACAGGACTCTACGAAGCATGGAAACTAGTCGATATTAGGAAAGCACTCGCATAGCGAGGCTTGCCCGAGTTACTACTCGTATTAGACTAGAATTTCACCCTTGTAACCCTACCAACCAGTATATAAGGTTGGGCAGGGACCCCTCTCAAACAAGTTCAATAGTTCATACGAACAAACACTCAATCTCATAGGATATAGAGAATCTCGACTAGTCTCTCTGATCATCGATCGAGAAGACAAGCTTGTACTCATATTCACCCTACGTAATACAAGATCAGCAAAATGATGTAGGGTATTACGCCTAATTGGCGGCCTGAACCTGTATAAATCTCGTGTCACGTAATCGTCGAGTTCCTAATTCTACTGTCACTCCACCGAAACTCTACTACCTTGGGATATCCCTCGGTAGGACTGCCGGTAAAACACCGACATCTGGCGCGCCAGGTAGGGTGATCGTCAAGAATCCCGTGGAGAATTCGATGACTTCAATACAAAACAAGATGGTCCGAGAAGACGCTGCTCTCGGAACCAAGCTCAAGAAGATGATCAAGGACGGTGACTCACTTCAGTCAAAACAGGCACTACCAAGCATCGAGGAGCTCGTCGAAAATTTTGGCGAAATCCAGCTGTCCAATATCATCAAGGGGGAAGCGCTCGAATCAAGATTCCGCGCGGACTCCTCTCAGGAAATTCGTCCCGAATCCGACTCGATTTCGACGAGTGGTTCGAGCACCCACCCAACCCTACCCACTTTCGGATTACACAACTTGGTATCCACTTACAAAAACTCATATGTTCCCAATTTGAGTCAATGATAGAGCAATATGTGGACATCCTAATTCGGATCGGTCTAGAGCATGCCACTTCTTGCAAGGAGGCAGCCGAAGTACTCGATCACGACTCAGATTCGGATGAAGGCTCTGATGGTGCGACCAGGCAATGCCTATTCATAACCTCGACACCAGAAGGAAGAACCGCAGCTTGGAGGCAAACAGACCACTCAACCAACAAAAGTTGCGGCTCACAAATCTCAAGCTTCGATCAAGACAAAGTCCAGACCAAGAATAACAAGATGCAACACGCTCAAGGCCGTACCATATACATGATTGCACTAAAAGACTTCGAAGAAGGCAATCTCTACAAGAGGAAAGCATTCCTCGAGCTCTCGGAAGCACTAAACAGCAACCAGGAGCAAGAAAGGAAGAACAGTCGAGTGGTTAAAAACCAAAGGAGGGCCGAGCGACGAGCTACTCTACGAAGCAAAATGGGCAATGGTAGGCTCACTCAGCCAAGCAAATATTGCAACTCTCCAGCGGCTAACGCCATGGAACTGCACTTCAGGCTATCTCTTTTGCACCAAATGGCTGAAATCAAAAATCTTCTCGGGTTGACCACCACAATCATCAAACAACTTGACGATTATGAGGTCCCGCATGATGAAGAAAGCGATGACTCAGAGGCACATCTGCAAATCGCCGCTGTAGAACAATATGATCCTCAAAACAACTGGAAGATTCAGCCTCAAGAAATCCAGAGTACTCTCAAGAGGAAACCAGTCGAAGACGCAACAACAGTTATCCAACAGCTCAACGAGCTAAAATCAAACTCCGATTCAGCAGCATTCAAGGAAGCGCTTAACAAGATATGCACCTTTCACCCAAATCAAAAGCACTTCACTAAAGAATGCTATACACTGAAAAAGGCACTAGGGATCCCTATGAAGAATCAGAAGACTACTTCGGTTCAGGACATATCAGAAGAACCTTTTACATATCAGCACCACGATGCTATGGTAATGGTGATCTCTCGACCGGCAAAGGAACACCAAGGCAAGAAAAAGACACCTATTTCCAGGCGTTTCTTCCCGAAAAAGACGGACAACAATATTTTCTTCTCAGAAAAGGATCAATGGGCAACATTCTCCGAATCAAGCCCACCACCACTCGTAGTAACACCAGAGATCGGTACACTCAAAACTACGAAGGTACTAATAGACGGAGGAGTCGGGCTCAATCTACTAATAGTCTCATCCCTGCACGACATGGGCTTCGACTAAAAAAAGTGGATGGTACCCGCGATCGCCCCGTTCGTCGGAATCATCCCAGGCATAGAAGCTATGCCAATTGGATCTGTAACCCTTTCAGTAACCTTCAGCGACGACAACAAGTCAAGGACAGAGTATCTAAGCTTCGAAGTAATCGACTTCAGCACTCCGTACTGCGCAATATTAGGAAGACCTGCACTAGTCAAGTTCCAAGCTATCCCAAGCTACAATTACCTCGTCCTCAAGATGCTCACTCGAAACGACGTATTATCACTTGAATGAAGCCTGGGGCAATGCCGCTGCTGTCATAAGGGAGTCATCAGGAAGGTCACTCCCTCAAAGAAGCAAATCTTGCCGAAGGAGTAAAACTACTTCCTTCAAACAGAAGCGTAACCACTCGTAGACCCTAACCTATAAAGAGCATTTCAATAACGAGTAGTTTTTTTTAGCAAAACAGGCTAGATCTCCATATAAAGCTAGTCCAATCATCAAGTAGTATCCGTACAACAAAAATGGGGGGAAATATTACTACAAATGTAACCAAGGATTATATACTATAGACGCATAAAAAAATATCATCGATCGTGTTGCCACGTAAAAAGCTCTTTTTTGCATCGGTCCTTCGACTACTTTATCTATGAAAACCACTCGTAACAAATTTGGAAGGTTTTTAACTCTAAAATAACCAAATTTGGGGGTTTCTTGCTTCTAATTTTCTTCTTTATGGAAGGTCGAAGCTTTGAGGCACTAGCCAAAGAATTAGATAACCATAAAAAAGAAAACAATTCGCATGGTTCAAACGGTGGAACATCCAATCTTTATTCAAAGGACTTGGTTACAAAAACTGTCAAAAAATCAATAGCGTTTACAAGAATAAGGACAGCAAGGAGGCAAGTATTTACAAGAACAAAGACAGCAGGCCACTAGAAGCAACCCTACAAGTAATCAACGTGCCTTTGACCCAAGTGTAGGCTACGAAATGCCCATATCTGGCCTCTTGCAACTTCTCTTCTAGCATCAAGGGCACAGGCGGAAAATCTGTGGAGGGAACACGAGCACCACAGTAGACCAGGTCACAAAAAAACCGGACCGTCTACACGCAGCACAACATCGAGGCACTAGACCAGACAGTAACCGGCGTTACCGCATACTTCCGTGCCAAGATCAACAGAACCTTTTAGAAGGAAGTAGAGGCCAGCACCGTACCATCTACACCCAGCCTGGCACGAGGACGTCGTGTCTGGACCCTGGTGACCACCTCCTACCACTCCTTTGTAACCACTCTTCTGGCATCAAGACTTCAAATATAACGATGATCTTGTTCGGGAGGACGAAGAAAGAAAGAGGCTGAGAAGAAAGCCAAAGCAACCATGATTCTACAAGCGTGGAGGCAAACCATCAGCAACTCAAGGCCAATTTATAGAAAGCTGTGTGACAAAGACTTAAAAGCAGATCTCCGGCAAATCAGCCATCTATTTGCTACCAAAGAATTACAAGATTTCACACGCCCTCAAATCACGGAAGACAATCAGGGCCTATTTATAGCCAGAAGGCGGTGCAATCAAACAAGAGTTCACTGTTTACACGTGAAGCTTTCAAAAGCAGAAACGACAAAAGATTCAATCCTATCCAAAAAGCAAGATGATAGCGAGGCGTGAATCCGTGCCCAAATCACGGTCTCAACAAGCAGAAGGATCACGACAATGAATCGCGACAATCAAGGACAAGGACGAGACTGCAAAGACAGAACTTTCTCAAGAGGGACGCATCTCGTCATAGAGCTCTTCGAGTACTGGCAAAGCAAACAAGACCAGAAGAAGACTCAAACGAACTCAAGGATTGTCTACCATCTCTCAACAAGTTCACTTGGGAACAAGAGACACCCACCAAACGAGTTCAAAAAGCAAAAAATGCTTATTATCCAGAACCTTCAAGTGCTTATTTCCAAAAGAAATAACTTAAAGCAAGAGGTAACCGAATAGGTACGCTTGGCCTTACAGCAGCAACTCAGAAACTGGACCAGATAACAAAGCTTAAAGAATGGAACAACATGTCAGGCAAACCACTCAGCTAAACTGATCTCAGAAAAAGCAATCGGATCCATTCCGAGTACTTCCAAGAGAAGTACAATTATTTCAGGATCTCCGAGAGGTTATATCCAATGGAAATAAACTCAAAGCGAGAGATTACGGAAGAGGTACGCTGGCCTTACAGCAGCAAACATCTGAACCAAATAGGGGAAGAGCATGTCAAACTACCCTGGTTTCAGAAACAAACTGGACACGATCCAAGTACTTCTTATAAGTACATCAAACAGAGCTCAGTCGTCAAAGACAAACAGGCATCTCGATCAATGAGAGTAGGAAAACAAGTGCGTAAACAAAAGCAAAGATTAATTCCACTCTTTACAAAAGATCATCTCAAAAGAGTACTTCCTCTTCATCGAAGAGAATAAAGCTACCCAATGAGAGATCTAACTTCTCTACTACTCGTTCGGCTATCAGCCTAGTGGACTCCAAATACTCTTCAAACTTGGCGTCAGTACAACCGTTTGCTTTACCGCCCGGTACATTGTTTAAACTAAGATCAGGAACCAAGGACTGGACAACAGCGAGGACATTGTTAGCTACAAAAGTACACGTACGACGCAAGTACGAGTCAAAGCAACTTGGGAGTTCTGCAAGGCGTTCAAGAAGCAGCTGAGGGCGAGAGCCAGCGGGAGTTGGAGCAATGGAGTCCGCAACCGTCTCGGCAGCTGCATACAGGTCTTTATAGCGCTTGATGACAGTTTCTTGATCAAGTTTCAGAGCATTGTACAAGCCCTGAAGACTCTTCGACGATCAGCCTCAGTTGATCGATCTCATCAGCGGCTCCTTGCGCATCATCTTTCCACTTGTTGTGGTCGACTTGAAGTGTTGCATAGCCATTCTCCAATTCTAAAAAGAAAGGACAAGTTAGCAAACGAATTCAAAAAGAAAAAGACAGAAAACAGAAGTCAGAGTACTCACTTTGCAGCTTATTCTTCCAAGACTTGATCTCATTGGCATGCTTGGCTCTGACAGCTTCAATATCAGAATAATTATCAATGTTATCGATAATCCTGTCAGTTGCCTCATTGTGATCTCGGATATTCTTCCAACGAGCATCTTCTGACTCCTTGCATCGAGCTGCAAGTTCAGCATTAAGCCTTTGAAGCTCCGTCACCGTGGACTCAAGAGTAAGCACTCTCTCATTCAAAGCTCGAGTCTCACCAGGATCAGCAACAGAAGAAGCCGCAACGATGGTTCCTTCAGAAGAAGTAGACGCTGGTCCAGCAGTTGTATCAGCAGTAGGGCACACAACAACAGAGTTTGACTTCTCAACGACTGGAATACGCAATGTATCCGCCCCCGGACCAGCACCTTCCTTCCTTGAAGAACTCGAGGGCAAACCAGTCGAAGACTTCTTCAAGTCAGAAAGGCGGGCGAAAGCTCTACAAAAGAAGGACAGTAAGGAAAAACCCCCTAAGAAGACTAAGTCTAAAAGCAAGAGTTTCAAAGTCCAAACCTGTTCGAACTGGACATGAGAAGACGAGGAGCGCCAAATACCAGCTTGCGTGGTTTCTTCACAGCGGCACTTGGCTTCCCGGGCAACGAAGATCTCGCGGCCAACGAGTCAACCACGACATCTCCACTCGACTGCCCGGACGACATAGAAGAGGCGGTACTTCACAATTCCACCTAAAGCGGGGGAGGCACTGACCTTCTCAAAGACAGGCCCGGGGGCTGATGAAGATGCAATCTCAGGACCAGCCCTACAGAAGCACACGTCAGAAAAAGAGAGATCCACAAAAATAAAAGGATATGAGCAAGAAACTCAGGGATTACCCAGTCTCAAGCTTCTCAACAAAAGAACTCGGGGGCTCTACCAACAAGGAAGGAGAACCACTCTGCGACACATCGCGGGGGATCTTAACCTTGCGGACGCAGACCCGAGGCTTCTGCCTTATCCCAAAATCATCAAGAAGGGATCCTTCATCTCCTAGTAGGTCATCAACCAGCTCTTTCTTAACTTGAAGAGACGCAGCAGAAACCTACACAGTCGACACATCAGAAAACCACTCTAAAGACAAAAACCAGTCGATAAAACACAAAGACAACTTCAAGTACCTGAGGAGGAGGATGCTCTGATCATAGAGTTGAGGCACATAAGGCTTCTTTACAACTCCAGGAAGCATCAATCGGACCCTTTCCAAGATCTCTTCCTCAGAAAGATCTTCTGCACTCATGCGAGAAGGGTCATCGCGGCCACTATACTCATAGCCAAGCGTCTCTCTCAGACTCAAGGGTTGAATCCTACGCTCAACCCAGTTATACACAATCGAGACAACTATCACCCTGTGCTTCTTCAAGTAGTCAATAGTCTTAAAATAAGGCGACAATTTCTTGGAGCCACCTTGAGTGGAAGCCTCACTCCAGCGCGGCTCGCTTACAGGAGCTCTTCCAGTAAACTCTGGCAAAGCGGGTGGATGGTTCCGAACATACCACCATGACTACCACCACTCGGTTCCGGACGATGACAAAGAGTAGTCGAGGTATTTTTGTCTAGAGCCCAGTCGAAATTGAATAATGGCTCCTCCAAAGGGAGAGACAGAAAATTCTCTCGGAAAGGGGACAAGGACAAACAACTCTCAAAACAAATCGAAGTCTGGGTAAATTCCAAGGAAAGCTTCACAAAAGTGAATAAAAACAAAAGTATGGAAAATCTCATTCGGATCAAGATTCTGGAGTTCAAGATGATAAAAATCAAGAAGATCACGGAGGAAGCGGCAAGATGGAAATCCGATGTCTCTCTCCACAAAAGAAGAAAAAATGTAGATCTGGTCAACTGGATCTAATGGATGATTCTCAGTTGGAGGAGGAACGGACCACTGCAAGAACATCTGATCCTTCAGCAAACCCAAATTTACAAGACGCTCGAGATCGGCATGCTTCACCACTGACTTCTGAACATAAGTCGTCCGCGGCGGATAATGAGGACCATCAACCTTTCCAAACATAGGAGGAGGAAGAACTGGATCTAAACCTGAACGCTTGCGCTTTCTAGATTGCTTCTTCTTCGTGGGTGCTGGCCTCCATGTCACAAGTTTCTTAGAATGCATCGCGATCAAAGGGAATAAAAAAAGGAAAGATCAAGGGAAAGCAAGAAACCGGCGGCGGCGGACTTACGACGAGAAAGGAAGAAGAAGGCAAGAGTCTTTTTTTACCTAAGGAAGGGTAAAAACAAAAACCCTAAGGAAAGGTTATTTTATAACCAAAAACAGGAGATGGCCAAGGAAAAAGTGCCTACTCCGGATAACAGATATTGTCCAGCTTTTAAGAGGAAAAGGCGTTTTTTAGATTTTTGTCTTTTAGAAGAGCTCCTAAAATTCAAAAACCTATTTAACGATCTTAGCCTTTCTTAAATTTGGGGACTTTTCATTATCCATCTATACAAGGCACGTTTTTACCACTCCAAAAGGAGTGGATCAAGGCACGACTACCTCAGATCCTTTTTACCACTCCAAAAAGAGTGGTTCAAGGTTCGGGGGCTACAGGGATCATGGGTCATTTATGAGAAGTTTTTTTGAAATTTCCAACAAAGATTCAAGATTTTTTCAGGACCTTCAGCTCGAATCATCGATTCAAACTAAAGCTCGGAGGCTACTTCATATGAAGTGCGATTTCAAAATCGCACTCCACAAAGACACCGCAGGACTTGAGCACCTCACAACCTCGTCCTTAGAAGAGCAGAAGACCGCAGTCCAAGAAAGCACTCAAAGACCTTAAAGGAAGGAACAGAAAGGACTCGACTCAATAGGCCAAGCACTCTCAAGACAAGGAAAGAACTCGACTATGAAGCGCTCGGGGGCTTGTCGGACATAGAGGCCCAAGGCCCACATGGACGCAGGAATAACTCCAAAGGAGGATATGACAACGAGTAGAGACCGTGGCGCAAGACAACACAGGACTCTACGAAGCATGGAAACTAGTCGATATTAGGAAAGCATTCGCATAGCGAGGCTTGTCTGAATTACTACTCGTATTAGACTAGGATTCCACCCTTATAACCTACCAACCAATATATAAGGTTGGGCAGGGACCCCTCTCAAAACAAGTTCAATAGTTCATACGAACAAACACTCAATCTCATAGGATATAGAGAATCTCGACTAGTCTCTCTGATCATCGATCGAGAAGACAAGCTTGTACTCATATTCACCCTACGTAATACAAGATCAGCAACATGACGTAGGGTATTACGCCTAATTGGTGGCCCAAACCTATATAAATCTCGTGTCATGTAATCGTCGAGTTCCTAATTCTACTGTCACTCCACCGAAATTCTACTACATTGGGACACCCCTCGGTAGGACTTGCCGGTAAAACACCGACAGACGGACCTCAAGAAGTCGCCGCCGTTGAAAATCTCGTTCGCACTCGTCGCTTCGTGGCTCCACCCGTCTCGTACTCTCTCACTCGCTTCGCTCACTCGACTCAACCTGTCTGAGGAGGCAAGCAGGAGGCCGTCGGCCAAGCGAGCAGCGCAGCCGCGCAAGCCAACATGCAGCGACAATGCCAGCGACCAACTGAGCAGGCGCACAAGAGTGTAGCAGCGCAGGCCAGTGCCGAGCGGGTAGCACAGGCTAGTGGCAGTGCACCGTGCCTGCGGCCAGCAGAGCAAGCGCGAAGCCGCGGAGGTCAGCGCTAGATAAGATCTTGATGCTGCTTCGCTTCTCCTTTTCCTCCAATTCCATGGCTGCCTGGAGTCAGGTACGCCGAAGTAACATAGGGGTAAACATGGCATTTCACGCTCGGTTGTTGACATGACATGCCTATGTGGCATGACACATCGGATGAGAGACGAGAATGACTCGCTTTGCAAAGTTGGAGGATCATTTTGGACCTTTTGATAGTTCGGGATGAAGTTGACCCCTGGCTGATAGTTGGAGGACGTCGATGGTTATTTTACCAAAAAAGAAATAGCGTTCTCTATTTATCTCAGCATATTGTCGTTGTTATTTTTATTCTTTCATTTCAAATTATACGTTGTTTTGGTTTTACTAGATTTATAGATTTTTGCTATGCACCTAAATACATATTATGTCTAGATATATAATAAATAATGTAGATCTAGAAATAGAGGGAATAACATTTGACCTTTTTGTGTCCAAGGTCTTTCTCTTAAGTGGTTGTGAATTCTATCATGACTCTTGTCTTAAATTAACGCTTTGCGATAGTTTTCTTTCCCCTGGTGGCCATCAATTCTACCATGAACCTCAAAAGAAAACTATGCTTGTTGTCGGCTTTGTCGTGTGATGACTGACGAGGCTATCTGCCAGAGAAGACTAGAGGTGAAGTTGTGAAGATGGAGAATATAACCTGGATAGTATGACAATTTCTTTATCTTTCAAAGTTCCCAATATATAAATGGTAATGTACTCTTGTTCGAAGATGCATGGGAAAGAAGAAATTCATTAGAATTGATAATATTATCCCGACCTCTTTTTGCAGAAAAGGAGAGGGTATGGTGCAAATGAGTAAATTGGTCCACATGTGCACAGATCCCGGGCATGTTTGGTCGATATACTCAGGTTGGCACCATTTACCACATTTTCTTACCAATCTTGTCTAAGATTACTTCATCAAATTCATCTGCCACATTTTGGCTTGCCTATGAGAATCTTTTCTTTTCGCGGGTATTGCTTATGAGAATCTTGTTGCACCTTTTAAGTCATTGACCCGTGGGACCAACTAGAAGAAAAAGAATTTTGCTATAGTTTGTGGCTTGAACCAAACAATTATTAACTTGGCCTTACTCGCCTAACCTCATTAGGGTTGAAAAAATGTGGCAAGGTCTGGCTTCAAATAAAATAGGCTCTCAATCTCACCTCCAAGGGCAATTTCAGCGCATAGTTTTATTTTTATTGCACATTTACCAATACTGAGAAGCTCTCGTGCCAAGTCAGGAAAATGCTGATGTTACATCGAGACTAGCGTGATCCGATGTCATTTGTCATAGACTGGATTGGGCCCAGTAAGATTGGTCAAAGTAAAAGATGAGTAAGTAGGGCCGAAGATTCCTAAAATCTCACCTGTCTCAATATAGTACATATACATACTCTTATGCGCTTAATACTCATTTCTGAAGGCATATTTTCATTTTTTTTTCCTTTTCACCCATATATTAGGCCTTTGTATGTTTTAATGCATTCAATTAGTAGGGATAAGAGGTATACAATGCCATTTTAAATACAAATTTGGAAGATTAACCAATAAACGAAGATGAGAGGTGGGCGCTGTAGTTACTATAGTATTTACTTCTCTCTTTAGTCTCTGGACAGATCCCTGTGGCGATTTAGACAAGCGTTCGGAAGGAATACTTTTTGAAAATACTACAAAATTTCGAAAGATGAACCCTCTGTTTTGAATTTTTATAATCTTGCCCGCTCCGCGTGGGCTGCCCTTCAATAAACGCAACTCATGCTTGATTGTGTTTCGTCAATCAGCAAGGAGTCAGGCGTTAGAGCAACCCTAGCCCAACCCTCAAAACGGGCCTCCATACCTATTTTAGTCTCTCAAGTGGGAAAAAACAACTCCAGCCGAACCTCTAAATAGGCTACCATTTTATGGAGGCCTCCAAATTTTGATCCAGGGCCCTTAGGAATGGAGGTCCTCTATTTCCACCCACCCGTGGGCCCCACCTCTCCTTTTTCTCTCTCCTCTCTGCTTCTCTCTCTTCCCCTCCCATCCCGACGCGGCGACACGGGGCGTGGCGGCGCGGCTCGGCGTCCTCGTCGGCCATCTTGGCATGCACGGCGAGCGCGTCCACGACCATGGCCTCCAGCTTCTATATCGAGAAGGCGAGCACCTCGTCTAGCGTCTCCGGGTCGTCGCCCGCGGTCCAGATGCCTGTGGCGACACGCTCGTCCCAGCCCTCGGACACGACAGCGGCGAGCTTCCGGATGAGCCGCACGGACCCCGCGACGCTCGAGGTCGCGCTCGCGCCACCCAACGATGCCAGCTTGCCGCGCACCTCGTCGGCGCCGCCCGCCGCCGCCGCCCGCACGTCGAACCCCGTCGCCATGGTGGTGCCCTGCATGTGAAAGTGCATCTATGCACTTAATCTAGTTTTAGTAATTAATGACAATGTAAATTTGGATATAATGCTTTGCATGAGTTGTGCAGGAATAAAATCAAAAGAAAAGAAAAGAAAAGTGAAAGGAAGGTCCCCAATTCTTATTCGTATGGTGACGGATTCTAACGGACGATTTAAATTTATTTTATATTTTGAATTTGAGTATAGAATCACCGTACTCTCAAGGGGGACGTGCTTGATGAGGTTAGGTTGTTAAAGTGCTTATACTTGAGATGACATATACACACGAGAGACACAAACACACAAAAATCCTCCATTCACAAGTTTTCTGTGCGTCGGAACTTAGGCCGGAAGATCCGACCCAAAGTTCCGGGCGGCTCTGTCTGGAATTAATTTTCCGTCGGAAGATCCGACCCTTGCACCGGATCTTTCAACACTTAGACAGATTTTGTGTTTTCTCCTCAGGCGTCGGAACTTAGGCCAAAAGATCCGACCCAAAGTTCCGGGCGGCTCTGTCTGGAATTATTTTTTCGTCGAAACATCCGACCCTTGCTCCGGAACTTACAACACTTAGCCAAAATTCATGTTTCTGCGTCTCTCCCTCAGGCGTCGGAACTTCCACCGGAAGATCCGACCCAAAGTTCCGGGCGGCTCTGTCACTAAGATTTTTCCATCGGATGATCCGGACCTTGCGTCGGAACTTACATCGAAACTTCCACCGGATCATCTGGCCTTGTGTCGGAAATTTCAAGACTTAGCCATATTTCAGTGTTTCAGCCTTATGAAATTCAAATCTCGAAAGATCCGACCCGACGTCGGAAGATCCGGTACCCCTTCGCAGAACACATAACGGCTAGTTTTGGGGGGTTGGGTATTTATACCCCCTCATTAAATGCTGCTGCCTCCACGATCAAACACACTTCAAGAGCATTGATTGCACTCCTCTACTCCACCCAAAGCTTGATTCTTGCATTGATTCACCTAGGGTTTGAGTGAGTGGAAAAGATTGAGTGTGTGAGCTTTGAGCACTTGTGAGCTTTGATTGTTCATCTCAAGAAGCACTTGAAGCAAGCTTGATTCGTCGATCCACGTTTATTACTCTTGGAGCTTTGCTCCTAGACGGTTAGGCGTCGCCAGGTAGCTCCCATTCCTTTGTGGTTTGAGCATCGAAAAGTTTGTATTTCCCCTCTCTTTGTGAGAGCAATAGTAAGTGACTCAATCTTACTTTGTAGTTGATTGAGGGAGGCAAGGGGTTAGTGTACAACCCAGTTCTTTGTGAACCCCTCAACGAGGACGTAGCTACTTTATAGAGTGAACCTCGGGAACAAATCTCGTGTCTCTTTATTCTTGCTATTGTTCTTGTTGTTCATCATCTTATTTGTGCCCGATCCATGTGCTAGGTGTTGTTCGACCTTAGAGATCATACTTAGGTGTTCAGTAACTTCATCTAGCAGCTTTGTATTCAAATAAATCTTGAATAGCTTGTTAGTTTTTGAATCTCGAAGTTAGTTTCCTCTCTGTGTCGGAAGATCCTACACAGTGTCGGATCTTCCGGCAGTCGGAAGATCGAGACTGCGTCGGATCATCCGACCATCTGACAGTTTCGTGAAGAAGTTTTCAGGATTTTTAACAGGCCCTATTCACCCCCCTATAGGCCTAGTGTTGGTCTTTCAATTGGTATCAGAGCAGATTCTCTTGATCAAGGTTTAATCACCTAAGAGAAAAACACTATGGTTCCTTCCGGGGATGGTTCCGGAATTGGCGGTTCCAACAAGGATGATACTCATGAGGTAATCATGTCAAGTGACGATGATTTTGATGTGAGTGATGTTGAAGAGACCTTGGATGAGGTCGAGAAGAATAAGAAGACAAAAGAGAAGCTCAATAAGAAGTTTGATGAGAAGGTAGAAAGAAGAGCTCTCAAGATGGTCAAAGAAAAGATGAAAGAAAAAGAGGTTCTTGCAAGCTTTCACAATGTTCCTCATAAGTATGATGAGACTTCATCTTCCTCATCCAAGAAAGATCTGGATGCAATTTCATTTTCATCGGTCCAATTGGGCAAGTTTCCGCACTTTGATGGAAATGACTACTCTCGGTGGAAGGATGACATGAAGATGTATTTGTATGGTCTTCATCCACACCTTTGGACCGTGACATGTGTGGGCATCGACAAGAAGGCCAAGCCACCCCTCACAAGAGAGCAAGAACATGACAACTTCCGCAATGCCCAAGCCGTCATTATTCTCAGAAGTTGCTTGAACACGTATGAGTATAACAAGGTTAGGGGAATTGAAGTAGCAAAAGAAATTTAGGATGAACTTAGAAGATCACATGAAGGTGAAGAGATCATCAAGGAAGGAAAGATGGATGCGCTTCAAGGAGAACTCGAGGCTTTCACAATGAAGGATGATGAGGACTTGGAAGCCATGTACAATCGATTGAAGCTTCTTGTGTCCGCAATTAGGCTTCTTGGTAGTGATGACTGGGATTAGCACAAGGTCACAAAGAAGATGCTTAGAGCATATGCCCCAAGGGACCCACACCTTGCTACCATGATTAGAGACAAGAGGAAGTTCAAGCTCATGACTCCCACTGACTTATATAACAAATTGCAATATCATGAGTCACATAGAGTGGAGAAGATCAAGGCCAAGGCTAGCGAGCCTCAAGAAGTCAAAGCCATTGCTTTCAAGGCCGAGCCTAGCAAGAAGAGTGAGATCAATGACAAATCTTCAAAGCCCTCCAAGTCTCGCAAGAAGGAAGACTCTAGTGATGAAGCAACCACCGATGAAGAGACCGCTATGATGGTGAGACAATACAAGAACTTCATCAAGAGAAAAGGTGTTAAGAAGCCGATCTCACAACGAAGATGCTATGAGTGTGGTGAGAGAGGGCATTGCATTGCGGATTGCCCTCACAAGAAGGAAGGCATGGAAGACAAGAAGTACAAGGACAAATCCTATGACAAAGACAAGAAGTACAAGGAGAAGAGCAATGAGTACAAGAAGAAGAGTGGACATGCTCATGTTGGTGAAGGTTGGGATTCTAGTGATGACTCCGACAAGGAAGACGTGGCAACTCTTGCCATTCATGATTTTTCACCTACACCAAGACTCTTCAAGAACCTTGATGGTGATGATGATGATGATGCTCCCATGTGTCTCATGGCACAAGGGACTAAGGTACTAATCGATCCTACTCCTCCATCATCTACTCCCTCAACACCTAGTGACATAGAAAACCTAGAAGAGTAAAGAAGCTAAACATGATAAGAACTTAGTAAATGCTTTTGGCAAGAAAGGTGCTAAACATATTAAAAAGCTTATGGAGAAATTGGATAAGAGATAAGCTACTCTTGATAAGCAAGAAGACTTGCTCATCCTTGAAAAGGAGAGAAACCTTGCTCTTGAGAAAGCACTAGATGAGGAGAAGGTTAAGGTGGAGAAATTGGCCGTTGACTCGTCATTGGCTAAGGACTCAAATGAGAGGATGTCTAAGGAAATGACCAAGGCAAATGACTCTCTAGCTAATCTAAAGAATGTTTATAGTGAGATTCAACAATGGCATTCAAGCCTTGAGGTCAAGTACAAAGACCGTGAAGCTAAGTATGACATTCTTCGGAAAAGCATCAAGACCGACTCCAAAGTCACTCTTGACTCCAATGCCTCCACTAGCAAAGGTTGCTCAAGATGTTATAAAATAGATGTGGATGCTTGTGTTGCTAACCTTGCCAAGCTAGAAAAGGAGATCAAGGCAAAAGACACTCAACTCAAAGAGTTGAACAAGGTCATTTGCAAGGGCAAGGGCAAAGCTCAAGAGAAGAGTGTGTTTGAGTCCCATTCGGCTTATCATGCCGAGAGATATCCTAACATCAAGGATGGACTCGGATACACTAGAGGAGAAATGGCAAATGGCACGAAAAGGATCCAAGGAAAAGATGTGCCATTGTTCACTCAAGGTGCCAACCTTTGCGATTTGATGAACTTTGCTCATGGTGTGTCAAGGGAGACCACCCCAATAGCAAAGCCCGTTGTTGTAACCCCTAGCAAGGGTGCGAAGGGCTCAACTTCGAGGAAGACAAGTGAGAAGATCAATGAGCACAAGCCATCTCCCAACTACACTATTGATTATTCGGTCATGTGGGACCACAATGGGAGAATGGTTGTCAAGTATGTTGGTATTCATGCTAAGAAGATGAGGAAGAGAGTTTGGGTGCCCAAGTTGCCTAGTTCTAACACCCATGGACCCAAGCTCGTTTGGGTACCTAAACACAAAGCTTAACTTGTTTTGTAGGCATATTTCTCTGGTGGTTCTTCATGGTTGCTTGATAGTGGTTGTTCAAATCATATGACCGAAAAGAAGAGTATGTTTACCAAGTTAGAAGAATATGACTCACCCATTGAAAGAATTACATTTGGTGATAACAATCATGGTGATGTTGTTGGTCAAGGTGACATTGCTATCTCAAACAATTCATCTCTTTCAAATGTTTATTTAGTTGATTCTTTAGGGTACAACTTGTTGTCGGTTTCACAACTTTGTGAGAAAGGCTACAATTGTCTCTTTACTAATGAGGGTGTGAGCATCCTTAGAAGGGATGATTCCTCTATTGCGTTTACGGGTCAACTCAAGGGAAAACTTTATTTGGTTGATTTCACAACCACTAAAGTGGAACCGAAGACTTGTTTAGTGGCAAAATCTAGCTTGGGTTGGCTTTGGCAGTCGCCGGCTAGCTCATGTTGGCATGAGGAACTTGGCCAAACTTCAAAAGGATGAACACATTCTAGGATTAACAAATGTTTTGTTTGAGAAAGATAGGTTGTGTAGCGCTTGTCAAGCCGGGAAACAAGTTGGTGCTCCTCATCCGCCCAAGACTACATTGACTAGCTCTAGACCATTGAAGTTGATTCATATGGATTTATTTGGGCCAATTGCTTATATTAGTATTGGTGGAAACAAATATGGTCTAGTGATTGTGTATGATTACTCAAGATTCACTTGGGTATTTTTCTTGAGGGACAAGAGTGAAGCTCAAGGAATTATCAAGAAATTCATTAGAAGAGCTCAAAATGAATTTGAGTTGAAGGTCAAGCACATGAGAAGTGACAATGGCTCGGAGTTTAGGAACACAAATGTTGAAGAACTACTTGATGAAGAAGGGATCAAGCATGAACTTTCCGCTCCATATACTCCTCAACAAAATGGCATTGTTGAGAGGAAGAATCGGACGTTGATTGAAATGGCAAGAACAATGCTTGATGAATACAAGACTCCGGATATATTTTGGGCCGAGGCGGTTAACACGGCTTGCCATGCCTCTAACCGTCTCTTTCTAAACAAGTACTTGAGCAAGACTCCATATGAAGCGCTCACCGGTAACAAGCCCAAAGTGCATTATTTTAGAGTTTTTGGATGCATATGTTATATACTTAATAAGAAAACCAAGAGCTCTAAATTTGCACCTAAAGTAGATGAAGGTTTCTTGCTTGGTTATGAAACTCATGAGCATGCCTATCGTGTCTTCAACAAACCTTCGGTTGTGTTGAGGTCACGGTAGACATGAAATTTGATAAACAAACGGCTCCAAGTAGAGCAAGTTGAGAATGACTTTGTAGAAAATGAAGAGCCTCCAAGCGAATCCATTATGAGAATGGGTATAGGTGAAGTGCGACCAGCAAGAAGCTCAAGAAAAGGATCAAGTTCTGAGGAACACAAACATTGATCCATCATCATCAACAAGAGTTGAAGCACCAAGCTCTCCTCAAGATCAAGATCAAGTTCATGGTGACGATCATGATCATGGCAATGATCAAGGGGGAGTTAAAGGTGATAAAGCTCAAGTTGATGATTCTCATGACCAAGATGATTGATGGACTCATTCAACGTCAATCAACATCCTCTCACCCAAGAGTACATCAAAGTGTTCAACAGGATCATCCCGTTGATAATATCCTTGGGAGCATCCGAAGAGGGGTAACTACTCGTTCACGTTTAGCAAATTTTTGTGAATGTTACTCGTTTGTTTCCTCTTTGGAACCTCTTAAGGTAGAAGATGCTCTTGGTGATGCAGATTGGATTGTAGCCATGCAAGAAGAATTGAACAATTTCACAAGAAATGAAGTTTGGGAATTAGTTTCAAGGCCCAAGCGAAATGTGATTGGCACTAAGTGAGTTTTCTGGAACAAGCAAGATGAACATGGCATTGTCACAAGAAACAAGGCTAGATTGGTTGCTCAAGGCTACACTCAAATTGAAGGTCTAGATTTTCGGTGAAACTTATGCTCCGGTGAGAAGGCTTGAATCCATTCGCATTATTCTAGCCTATGCCGCCCATCATGATTTCAAGATTTATCAAATGGATGTCAAGAGTGCATTCTTGAATGGGCCTCTCTCCGAGCTAGTGTATGTGGAGCAACCACCGGGATTTGAAGATCTTGACCACCCCGACTACGTGTACAAGCTCCATAAGACGCTCTATGGGCTCAAGCAAGCTCCTAGAGCATGGTATGAATGCCTTAAGGATTTTCTTCTCAAGAACGGATTTGTGATGGGCAAAGCCGATTCTACTCTCTTTACTCAAAAAGTAGACAAAGATTTATTTGTATGTCAAAATATGTTGATGATATTATCTTCGGTTCTACTAATGAAAAGTTTTGTGAGAAGTTTAGTAGGATCATGACCAAAAGATTTGAGATGTCCATGATGGGTGAATTGAAGTTCTTTCTAGGATTTCAAATCAAGCAATTGAAGAATAGAACTTTCATATGTCAAACCAAATATACAAGTGATATGCTCAAGAAGTTTGACATGGCCGAGGCTAAAGCTATCAAAACTCAATGCCGGTGAATGGACATCTTGATCTCAATGAAGAAGGAAAATCGGTTGATCAAAAGGTATATCGCTCCATGATTGGTTCTTTGCTTTATCTTTGTGCATCTAGGCCGGATATAATGCTTAGTGTGTGCATGTGTGCAAGATTTCAAGCCAATCCTAAGGAATGTCATCTAATGGTCATAAAGAGAATTTTTAGATATTTGGTGCATACTTCTAACCTTGGCTTGTGGTATCCCAAGGGCTCCACTTTTGATTTACTTGGCTATTCCGATTCGGATTATGCCGGTTGCAAGGTAGATCGAAAGAGTACTACCGTGACTTGCCAATTTCTTGGTCGGTCTTTGTTGTCATGGAGCTCTAAGAAACAAAATTCCGTTGCGCTATCCACCGCCGAGGCCGAGTATGTTGCGACCGAAGCTTGTTGTGCCCAACTCCTATGGATGAGACAAACCTTGAGAGACTTTGGTTGTGAGTTCAAAAATATTCCACTCTTGTGTGACAATGAGAGTGCCATAAAGCTAGCCAACAATCCCGTCTAACACTCAAGAACCAAGCATATTGACATTAGACACCATTTCCTTAGAGATTATGAAGCCAAAGGAGATATCGCACTAAGCCATGTAGGGACCGAAAGTCAACTAGCCGATATCTTCACAAAGCCTCTTGATGAGCAAAGGTTTTGTTCTCTAAGGAGTGAGCTAAATATCTTGGACTCTCGTTACTTGGCTTGACATGTTGCATGCACCTTGATTGTTGCCTAGAATAGATTTAAAATGGCTTTTTGTGTGAGTTTTTCAAAATATTTGGATTTGTGATCGTTGGATCATTTCTTGTTTCAAATTGGTCATGGTTATGTAATGATGATTGTGGCTGATCAATTTGGGGCAAGTGTTCTTATATGTCCATAAGCTAAATCTCTCAAAATCATCGTTCGAATCTCATCTAGAAAGTTTCTGATTTCCTGTCCACCGGATCATCCGACCCATCATCGGATCATCCGGTCCATATCAGCCAGCCGGAACTTACCCAACATCTTCCGGTGAAAATCATCTCGTCGGATCATCCGACCCATGGCCGGATCATCTAGGTCTGTATCAGTCAGCTGGATCTTACACAGCATCTTCCGGGAATCTCTGCTCCGTCGGATCATCTGACCCTACAGTTGGATCATCCGGCCGGTGCTTCAAGTATAAATATCGGGACTTAACCGTTGGAACCCCAGTTCTTTCTTTTCTCTCTGCTGACGCCCGATCTCTCCTCCACGCCCCCGCGCTCAGCGATTTCGAGATTCAACCAAGGGATTCGTGATCTTCAAGCACCTTTGGACTCCCCAAGCATCGGAGGTTCGATCCCCATCGGATCTTCCAGAGTTTTCGCGGGAAATCTCAAAGGAATCTCATTCAAACCTCATTCAAACCCCCTCTCGCCTGATCTATCAATGTAGGAGGTTCTAGTAGATTTCCTTTGGTGAATCATCTTGAATACATGCCTAGAACTCATGCCTAGAATCTTATCTCAGTTGGTGGGCTAGAACTTCGATTCCATGAACTTTAGGTTTTGCTCGAGGCCTGTCGGATCATCCGACGCATAGCCGGAAGATCCGACAGGGCTGAGAGCATGACAATTCTTTCTAGTCTTTCAAATTTGCTTCATCTATTGATCCTCGATTCTTATATCTATCCAGATGGGTCGTACCAAGGTTCCTGGCAAGAAACCACCTCCAGCACCTTTGAAAAAGCACAACACTCAAGAATCGGAGACTGAGTCCGATGAGGAAATTAGGGAGATTGGTAAGAGCAAGAGAACTTCTCAAGGATCGTCTTCTAGGAGTGTACGTGGCAGGGGTGCCACTAAGGGAAATAGCAAGGAGCTCCGTACCTATAGTAGATCAAGATCAAACACTCAACAAAGACAAGAGGGGTCTCTCTACAATGACAACATTGATCTGTCCTTTTTAGTTCAGAACATCATCGGTGTTGGGATTCCTAGCCGTGCTCATGATGATCCACCTTTGGTGAACTTCCGGCTAGCGGTGAACAGTATGAAACCTCTGAGATTCAGTGAGCATGAGGACCCCAGATCCATCCCTTACAAGCAGCTCAAGGGGGATCCTCGCTTTTGGCTTCCGCATCAGGCCGATTGGTATGAGTCAGTCATTTTGCACATTGGTCACATTTGCACACTCATGAAGTGGGTTGATTGGCACTACATGGATGGCATCACCGGTCCCCTTGAACCGGTGATACGGGATGTGCATAAGAGATGTGTGGAGATGGATGTGGCCGACATCATGGGTTTTCAGTGTTCATACAATGAGGAGATAGTGGCTCAATTCTATACCACTCTTTGAATTGATCAAGCTAGAGATGAGATGCATTGGACCACAAACGGCAAACATTTCTCGGTGACCTTGTGTGAGTTTGCCGGGATGTTTGGACTAGCGGAGGAGACCGCTTATGCTCATACTAGGAATGATCATAGCAAAGTGGATCTCACCATGGCTTGGATCTTGAGGAGACCAAGATGATCTTTATGTATGATGGTGATTATAGAGATGTGCAAATTGGTAAATATCATGGTCTCTCACCTTTTTACAAATTGCTCAATCAACTCTTTAGAGGCACACTGTATCCTAGAGCGGGAGATGCGGACAATATATCTAAGAGAGCCAAGAACTTGCTATTCCAAATGGCTCCCGGCAAGCCCAAGTTCAAAGTTTTCAATTTCATTTGGAATGAAATCATCTATTGGTCTCATGATGCCACTAGCGGATGCCACTATGCACCATGCATTTTTCACATGATCAAGAATGTCAGTGGTGTCAGTATCTTGGCCGACCGGGTGCATACCCATACCACTCCTCTCCAGGCAAGATTGCTCAACTCCAGACGGCCTGGGCCGGGATTGCGGTCTTGGGAATCGGAGCCCTCTGGTTCTCGGTTCCCCTGGTTTCTGACCTGGTTCGCGGGTTCCCTGTTTTCCTGGTTCTAGGGTGGACTTCATCATCTGAGTTGTACAAGACGAGCTGGGCCTCTGCTTCCTGCGGAGCCCCTTGGGCTTCGGCTGCTGAGGTTGACGGGGCGGTTGCCCTATTTTTCTTTGGAGCTGCCATGGTTCTCGTGGGTTTACTTCGTGCCAAGCACAAACGGTGGGCGCCAAATGTTGGATCTAGGGTTCGGTGGGTCCCCTAAGACTCCAGACGTAGAGGGCAATAGACAAAACTATGGAACAAAGATCCTTGTATTCATCTAAAATGCCGGCCCTTTTACACGCGGTGTAGAGCGCCTTTTACACCCCCTCCGCTCCGCCCTGGAGGGACGGTTATGCCCCTAGGTCACATTACAACATCATAGGCACGCAGGCCTACTCTCGTACATTCACCGCCGGTCTCAACCACCCCGGCAAATCTGACTTGTATTCCTACAGTGCTTCCGTGTCTGGTCAGCCCACCTAAGGCGCCTTCTTGAAAAACCGCTTCTGGTGCCGTCCGCCTCACGCCTCTGGAAGCGGCTCCGGCAGGGTGCCCAGCCTTCATTCCGACCAGCCGTCGCAGCCTTGTTCTGGGGGCCTCTGGCCTATCCCCGCGGGGCCCCCTCCCGGCGACCCGCGGCTCCCGGTTGCTTGCTAGGCTCCGCTGGGCCCAGATCGGAGCTATGCCTCTCGGGTTGCGGCCGTCCTGGGGCTTCGACACCTGAAAGATAGACAAGATTAGCCAACGCGGAGCCGTCGTCAGGGGCTCCGCGCTTCTCGCGATAACTCGCCCCATCCGGAGATGCTCTTTTGGGCATCGCCAGGTCCTCCAGTGGGCATCGCCGGATCCTACAGAGGGGCTCGAGGTGGGCTCCGTTTTGTCGATCCCCAATAGCTCAACTCCTCAAACTCAAGAACAAACCTTATGTGCCGGTTCAAGCCCCATCTTCCCCATCTCGTGGAGCTTCCTCTTCACGTGCACCACGTGCTCCACCTTCTTCCTATACTCCTCCACCTTCTAGTAGCACCAGGAAGAAAGGGAAGCTTGACTCTATCCTTCAAGGAGTCTTTGCTTTGTTTCAACATGTGCAAGCAAAACGCTCAAAACATTCGTGAGACTCGCCAATATTTGGATGAAGAAATGCTTAAGTTTGAGCGTAGGCAAAAGGCAATCATGACAAAGGTTGATCTTCCACATTCTCCCGTTCGTGAGCCTAGAGAGTTTCCTCCACCACCATCCTTCTATAATCCTTGGGAGGGAACTTCTCAAGGCTATACATTTGGTGCTTCTCAAGTTGAAGAAAAAAGAGCAAGATGAGGAAGAGGAAGATGAGGAAGAAGAAGCCGATGAAGAAGAAGAGGAAGAGGACGATGAAGATGACGATGATGAGGAGGGAGATGATGATGAAGACGATGAGTAGCTCCCTTTTTGGTCTTTGATGACAAAGCGGGAGTGAATTTGGGCTTTGGAGACCCTCACCACCATCTTTTCGCTTTATCTATCATTTTATTCTTATTTTAGTTTCATGGACATGTAAGAACTAAATTTGTGATTTGTGTTATGCTTGATGTGTGCCAAGTGAGAACCTTCATTTGTAAGACTTAATCATGGTTGTGATGTTAATGTGATGTTGAACTATTTGTTAAATTCATGGTTGTGATGTTTATGTGTGATGGCTTATTATTTCTCACTTTTTATTATTTTGGATATCTTGTCATATGCATCACGTTGATTTTATCACACTTATGCACATGTGTGCAATGATTAAGGGGGAGTTCTTACATAAACATGAGCATAGGCATTTGAGGCCATTTGATTTGAACATGCACATGTTTAGGGGGTGCTTCGCCAATTCTATTTGGATGAAAAATATGAATTTTATTTCTATGTTGTGAGCCAAATTTGTGTTGTCATCAATTACTAAAAAGGGGGAGATTGAAAGTGCATCTAGGCACTTAATCTAGTTTTAGTAATTAATGACAATGTAAATTTGGATATAATGCTTTGCATGAGTTGTGCAGGAATAAAATCAAAAGAAAAGAAAAGAAAAGTGAAAGGAAGGTCCCAATTCTTATTCGTATGGTGACGGATTCTAACGGACGATTTAAATTTATTTTATATTTTGAATTTGAGTATAGAATCACCGTACTATCAAGGGGGACGTGCCTGATGAGGTTAGGTTGTTAAAGTGCTTATACTTGAGATGACATATACACACGAAAGACACAAACACACAAAAATCCTCCATTCACAAGTTTTCTGTGCGTCGGAACTTAGGCCGGAAGATCCGACCCAAAGTTCTGGGCGGCTCTGTCTGGAATTAATTTTCCGTCGGAAGATCCGACCCTTGCACCGGATCTTTCAACACTTAGACAGATTTTGTGTCTTCTCCTCAAGCGTTAGAACTTAGGCCGGAAGATCCGACCCAAAGTTCCGGGCGGCTCTGTCTGGAATTATTTTTTCGTCGGAAGATCTGACCCTTGCTCCGAAACTTCCAACACTTAGCCAAATTTCATGTTTCTGCGTCTCTCCCTCAGGCGTCGGAACTTCCACCGGAAGATCCGACCCCAAAGTTTCGGGCGGCTCTGTCTCTAATATTTTTCCATCGGATGATCCGGACCTTGCGTCGAAACTTACATCGGAACTTCCACTAGATCATCCGGCCCTTGTGTCGGAACTTTCAAAACTTAGCCATATTTCAGTGTTTCAGCCTTATGAAATTCAAATCTCGGAAGATCCGACCCTACGTCGGAAGATCCGGTACCCCTTCGCAGAACACATAACGGCTATATTTTGGGGTTGGGTATTTATACCCCCTCACCGTCTCATTCAATGCTGCTGCCTCCATGACCCAACACACTACAAGAGCATTGATTGCACTCCTCTACTGCACCCAAAGCTTGATTCTTGCATTGATTCACCTAGGGTTTGAGTGAGAGGAAAAGATTGAGTGTGAGAGCTTTGGGCACTTGTGAGCTTTGATTCGTTCATCTCAAGAAGCACTTGAAGCAAGCTTGATTCGTCGATCCACGTTTGTTACTCTTGCAGCTTTGCTCCTAGACGGTTAGGCGTCGCCGGTAGCTCCCATTCCTTTGTGGTTTGAGCGCCGAAAAGTTTGTATTTCCCCTCTCTTTGTGAGAGCAACAGTAAGTGACTCAATCTTTCTTTGTGGTTCATTGAGGGAGACAAGGGGTCAGTGACAACCCGGTTCTTTGTGAACCCCTCAACGGGGACGTAGCTGCTTTGTGGAGTGAACCTCGTAAACAAATCTCGTGTCTCTTTATTGTTGCTATTGCTCTTGTTGTTCATCACCTTATTTGTGCCCGATCCATGTGCTAGGTGTTGTTCGACCTTAGAGATCATACCTAGGTGTTCAGTTACTTCATCTAGCAGCTTTGTATTCAAATAGAATCTTGAATAGCTTGTTAGTTTTTGAATCTCGAAGTTAGTTTCCTCTCTGTGTCGGAAGATCCTACACAGTGTCGGATCTTCCGGCAGTCGGAAGATCCGAGACTGCGTCGGATTATCCGACCATCTGACAGTTTCGTGAAGAATTTTTCAGGATTTTTAACAGGCCCTATTCACCCCTCCTCTAGGCCTAGTGTTGGTCCTTTCAGCATGGCGAGCTTCGGGGGCCGTCTCTGGTCTCCAATGGCAGGTCGAACTGGTTCATGGACACCAGGAACTCGCCGTTACGCGTCTGCACTGCGGGGCCGATGCCCCGGCCCAGATCTGGCACCACGGGATGAGGCGTCGCCACCTTCCTTGGCGACGACGACTGGCTCGTCCTTGGCGTCACGGGCTGCTTGAGCTTGTCCTCGAGCTTCCCCCATGCGCCTTGGCGACGGCGGCCAGGGTCTCAGTCCGTGCGGAGAGGGTCAGGGGGAGGAAGCACCTTGGCGGCGTCGACGGCGGGGGAGAAGAGGCCGCGCGACGATGGGCCCGCCGGCCGCGACGGCGTGAGGGGCGGGGTACTAGAAGGGGGCACGACCGGCGCAGGGCGCGGCGGCCGGCGAGTCGCGCGCGTGCGGCCATCGCGGCAGGGTCAGGGGCAGGGGAGGGAGAAAGAGAGGGGGAGGAAGCCATGGGACCCACTTGTCACAAAATAAAGGCTCATATTTAGTCTTTGGGTTGGAGTGGAAAGGGAATTTAAAACCACTAAATTTTAGATGCCTATCTTGAAAACGTAAAATAGAGGTCCAAACATAAACATAAGGGCTGGCTGGAGTTGCTCGTAGGATTCCGTCTCCTCCCTTAGGCATGCGAGTATGCGACCTAACGCATCTGGAACCGCAAAACCTAGCCCGACGGCCAAGCCGGTGCCTCCCACAGGCCACAGCCATTTCGCTTGCCCCGGTTCCGTCCTGACTCTCATAAACTCGGCCTGACGCACCGACTCAGCTTACGCCCTCATCGCATCATTCGCTCTCTCCGCCTCGGCCGCGCTCGCAGAAGCAGAGACCAGCAGCGATCCAGCCCTAGCTAGCATCGCCGCCCGCGTTCCCCGCTCCCCGCCGGCGGGATGGTCCCGTTCAACTCCGCGGTCGCCGCGGAGGTCCGCGCCCTGATCCAGGGCGCCGACGAATCCACCTTCGACTCCATCTACCGCGAGCTCTGCCAGGTAACACTCCAGCATATGCTACCCCGCCCCTACCCTAACGCGCTGTGCTGTGCTTGCACGGCCGATTCGCAATTCGCTCGTCAGGATGGGCAAACGATATGCCCATTGATGGTCCCCTGCTTAGAAACGTCTCTAATGTTAGGATTAATCTAGGGTTTTTGTATGATCTGTCCACTGTTGATCCCGTGCTTAGAAACGCCTCTAAGGCTTTTGTGGATTCATCCACCTTAAGTTTATTTAACATGTGAAACGCCTCTTAGCATGTTTCTTACAAATTACTATTGTTTCAGCTTGCGGATTGCAGCCCTGATGGGTGCCTTTTGTTGCTTCAAGTTTGTGTGGGCGAAGTGCTGCTGAATGTTGGCGGGGCAAAGAACCCAAAGCATGACCTTGTAGCCACCATCTTCAGATATTGTTTGGATAAACCCTACTTCAGCACCAGCTTCAATGAAGCACTGAGGGCAATACCTGTCAGCGATGGTTTCCTTGGAACACTGTCCAATGAACTTGAGCTATCCGCGGCTGAGAGGGTTGGAGTTGGACTTGCTCTGTCAGATTCTGAAAATTCAGACTTGAATCTGGAAGGTAAATAGCTGGATTTTGGAAAGTTTTTCTTTTAAATATTTATAAACTGTTAACCCCCATCTAAATGCTTATCTAATTCTTGCACTGCAGGGAGAAACTTTACAATTGCTCAAATTGAGGAGTTATGCTCAAATCATGTTCATTCTGTATCAAACGAACGAATTCAGGAGATTGCGGTGTTTCTTCTCCAGACTGAAGGCCTCTCAAAGCATATGGACTCTTTTACTAACATTATTTCCCTACTAAATGTGAAAGAGAGGCCATTCTATGTTCCTTTCTCATTTCAGGAAGCCAACAGCAATCAAGCAAATTCTTTGAGGTTTTCATAGTTACCTCATTTATATATATTTGTTTCATGTAGCCTGTTGCCTTATTCACGCATTTGGCTTTGCTTTCTTTGTGTCGTGCAGACTTATGGACATGTGCATTGGTAGCTTAGACGATGACTTTGATTCCCTTCTATCTGAAATTGGAAAACAGATGAGCCTGCCCGATATTATCACTGAACTGGGATATGGATCTGCCTCTGATATTGCTCACTGTAAAGAGATACTATCGCACTTTGAGCCTCTTGATGATATGAGAATATCTAAATTACTCGGCGCAGTTGTTTGCACTCGTATTGGTGTTGGAGAGACTCAAAACACATATTCAATATTCCTTTCCGCTTTTGGGAACAACCAAACAATCGATTCATCTCAGTTGGCTTCCTGGAATATAGATGTCCTTGTGGATTCAATCAATGAAATAGTAAGCCTTTACTATCTTTGTTTTTTGCTGGTCTTGTTGTTTCCCTTTCATTATTTTTACAGTACTTGCAAATGCAGGCACCTGGAACTAACTGGGCACATGTTATGGAAAATCTCGATCATGAGGGTTTCAATATCCCCGATGAAGCAGCTTTTCGATTATTGCTGTCTATATATTCTCGAGCTTGCAAGGTATATACAATTATTTCTTGTTCTTGATACTATATTTCGAACAGCTCAGCTGATTTGTTCATGGAATCATGTAGGATCCATTCCCACTTCATGCAATCTGTGGGTCATTGTGGAAGAATACAGAAGGACAGCTGTCATTCTTGAAGCATGCTGTGGCTTCACCTAATGATACATTTACTTTCGCACACTGTACCAGGAAGATGGTACTCATCCTAGCTGTTCACCTTTCACTTTATTAATAAAATATGCGTGTATAACCTTTCTCGTTTTTTCTTTAGGCATTTCCAGATTTGGGAAATCTTAACCAAGGCAATCAGGCTTGGTACTGCCTAGACCTTCTTGAGGTGTTATGTCAGCTGGCCGAACTTGGCTATGCAAAGCCAGTACGAACAATGCTTGACTATCCCCTGATTCATTGTCCTGAAGTATTACTTCTTGGTGTTAGCCACATCGATGTATGTTCTCTGTCCTTAGTATTTATGAACTTAATCATATGTGTTGGCCACGGCCTTGAGAAATGCATGTTTTGTAACTATTATGAACTCTAATAATCTTTTGCAGACTACATATAATCTCATTCAGCATGAAGTATTGTCTCATGTTTTTCCTGCTATGCTGAAGAACACAACGCACAGCCGCCTTATGAACTACCTCTGGCATATCAACCCTTACCTTACCCTTCGAGGATTTGTTGATGCTCATTCTGATATAAATTGTCTTCTGAGAACTGTTGAGATATGTGATGACCTAAAGGTAACACAGTAGTGTGAACCTTAATACTTACGTAGCAAGTTGGCTAAGGAACAGCCCTTTTTATAGTTCTCTTCTTTTTTGGAAGTTAAAATGTCTGCCCTTTTTATAGTTCTCTTCTTTTTTGGAAGTTAAAACGTCTGCCCTTTTTATAGTTCTCTTCTTTATTGCGTGCATGGTGAATATTTATACAAAATAAACTTCAAACTTGTAGTTACCACATGGATATTTTCAATTGGATATGCTAATGGCACCTTGGCTGCTAAACTTGTTTGCAACACTACAGAAAAAATATTAATGGAAAGCAAATGAAATAATAACTTTAGGCTTTGCTAAACTAATTAAAGTGGTGGTGAGGATAGGACACTATACAAAAGTCATTAAAGTTTAGACTGCGGACAACCTGCAGTAACACAATGATGATGTTGATAATATATTTTACCCGCGAGAATCCAGGATGGCTTATTAATCGATAATATATATCACATGAGAGGGAATTTTCTGCTGAAAGAAAGTCCACATCAGACCATTTTATAAAGTTAAACAGTTCACAGAAACAAATTTGGGTTGCCATTAACTGTTTGTAGTGGATTAAAGTCCTAAACATTTAATGCGATATAGCAATTTCTCAATTATGTGATGTTCTGTTTTAACTATTTCTTACATTAGCTTGATTATACAATTTCTTTAGTTGGATATTGCTGTCATATTGACTATACAAGAATAACCTTGTCTGATACTAATAATTTACTGCTTATTTCATTCCCTTTTCCATTTCCCCCCTGAAACAGATCTTGGCCACTGTCCTTGATTCCACTCCGTTTGCTTTTAGCATTAGACTTGCTACTGTTGCCTTTAGGAAAGACCATAGCAATCTGGAGAAATGGCTGACTGAAAAGCTGAGTACACAAAGAGCGGCTTTTCTTGAGGTACCTCATGATTTTTCCTTGTATTATGCTATGTAGTCATGGATTTGCTGCTTTTTGTATCCTCAGTTTGGCTTGGCATTATGATTTACATGCTTACACAGTAAAACTATACTCCCAGGAATGTGTTAAATTCTTGAAAGAAATCATGATAAGCACAAATTATGGTGTTGCGGAAGGTTCCATTCAACATCCTCAAGCTACTATTTCAAATATCTGCCAGGACTCTTGCCCTGTATTTATAAAGGTTTCATCTAACTTTTTTCTTTCTTTTGTGCCTTCGCTGTGGTCTTTTGACTTACTTTTTACGTGAATTTAAACATTAATAAATGATGTCATTTACAGGTTCTTCGTTCTCACTCGGGGCAGCTGTTGTCTAACCAACTAGTGGATGAACTTAGGAGAGTTGAAGCAGTGTATGAATCAAGGAATGATGTAGGAAGGGACATGGCCTCTCCTGATGGAGGTTCTGAAGACATTGAAGCTCAGTCAAATATTTATTTTCAACAGATGTTTGCTGGACAGATAAGCATTGATGCTATGATTCAGATGCTTGCACGCTTCAAAGAATCCAAAGACAAGAGGTGCTTTTCATTTTTTGACTTTCCATACTTGATCTTGGTTTCGCTTAATCTTTTGCTTCTCTGACTCAAATGTGTGTATCATAAAAAAAACTAATTGGAAGAGGGAACTAAAAAATGATACATGATGAAGTGTTGTGAAAGCAGTATCATGGGCACACTGGTGTAGTGGCTTTAAATTATCTCCTTTTGTTCCTCAGGCTTTATGTATTTGTACTTATTAATGTAGCCAAGATCTTTATTTTGACATGGCGCTGCTATGTTTATAGGCCAATTCTATGGAAATTTTAGTTTTTCCTAATGAGCTTTGTAATTGGTTTAGCCATTATGTTCTCACATTGGAATATGCCTGTGGAGACCTTTGAGTGAGGGAGCTGGTGGCGAAAGTAGTGCCCCTTTTGTCATCATTTTTGATTATTTTCGTAGACAGGGCAATCATGTAAATTAGCTGTCTGAGTAATATTCCGGAAATAACTGACTACATAATCTTTTGTTTCATTCACGATTTTCAACAATGAAAGTTGAATTCTGTCTTCTGTTTGTTCACCTACTGATGTTGATTTGATAATATTATTGTTAAATAGGGAGCAATCAATTTTCAACTGCATGATCTCAAATTTGTTTGAAGAATACAAGTTCTTCCCAAAGTACCCAGATGCACAACTTAAATTAGCTGCTGTGCTTTTCGGTAAGTGTTGGTCTTTTTTTGCTTTGTGTTGCTCAGGCTATCCAGAATCACATTGGCATTGAACTGTACATTATTTACTCATCATTGCACTGTTTTCCAGTATGTTGCTGTTTTGGTTTTGCCTTTTACTTCAGCTTCTGACTTCAAATATTTTTTTGATGTAAAGTTGTAAGCTAGGTCTTGGTTCTTCGTGACTGCATTTTTATTTTGTTTAGTATTTAGGAAACTACTGCTGCACTAAGATATAGATTGTTTAGATTATTTCAATTTTTTCGCGACTCTTGTGACTTTTCGATACTTTTTTTTATCTCATGGAAGAAATGCTTGTATCCATCTGTGTCGTTTAAGTTGGGTGGTACTTTCCAGCATTGTTTGTGATGATCTTTGTAGGAAGTTACCTGATTCTGATTTGCTACGTGTTACCTGGTCCATGACCTATCTAGGTTAGGTACTACAAAGTAGAATATCACATGATTGTCTTGCATGCATTGCGTGAAATATGTTCTGCTGAAGCACTAAAGTCGCTATCTGTTGAAGCACTAAAGTCACTATCTGCTGAAACAAGCTGAATCTGTTTTTTCTGTTTGGAAATAGGCTCTGTCATAAAGCATCAACTTGTGGCCCACCTGGCACTTGGAATTGCACTACGCGGTGTTCTTGATGCCCTGCGTAAATCTATTGATTCAAAGGTTGTCTATGGTTACTTTCTTCGTTCAGTTATCTCTACTCCCCATTTACCAATTTATATATGGAACTTTAGATCTGATGGCATAATGGTTGCAGATGTTTATGTTTGGTACAACAGCGTTGGAGCAGTTTATGGATCGAGTAATTGAGTGGCCACAGTATTGCAACCATATACTGCAGATTTCACATCTTCGTGGAACACATACTGAATTAGTTTCTGCTATTGAGCACGCACTTGCCAAGATATCATTGAGTCAAAATGAGCCAAATTTGGGCCCCATGCTTCCTGTGGATCAGCGCAGTTCTGGTTCACAATCTATTGAAAACATAGAGGTACACTCACATCTCAATTTTGGTCTGTTGGTCCTCTTTGTATTACAAGAGAAGTCCAGCTGGAAACATTCAACTAGTTTTAGCTGACAGAAGCTTCTTTCTACATGTTATTTTGCCACTTTACTAAGCTAATAAGATTAATTGTCATCCTCCCGCTCCTCGCAAAAAATAAAAAAATGTCAGCCTTCCTCATTTCCATGTACATCATCATCAATCCCTTTTCTGAAACAAATGCATGGTGCATGCAGTCTTCTGAAGCATCGTGGCAGTTCATAAATTCAACGCCAACCCAACTAGATAGGACAATATCTTCCTTTGCGCTACAACAGAGGAACCAGGGTTTCCTAGGGGAGAGGTCCAAAGGCTCTACTAATACCAATCAAGCAAAAACCATGATGCCTATTGGTCAGCCCCCTCTCGCTTCAAGTACTAGTGATCTTGGTGTTAATGCAAAGGTATTGGATGTTACATTTCCATTGCTGTGTGATGCTTGACAATTGCAGAAATCAGTACTTCTGCATCTCTTGAACATTAAATTTAACATATGTTTTGCTTAATCTGTTGCAAAATCTGAACGTGTGCAGGCTACTGTGTCACTGTCCTCTCAAGCTTCTCCTCATCATTCTTGCACTGCATCAAGTCTTTCACAACCTTCTGGTTTTCTACGACCTAGAAGTTCAGCTCCATCAGGTTGTTTTCTCGGTCACATATGGAGTAAATTTATCAGGAAATTGGTAGCTAACTTCAGTTGTTTCTGCCCTTAATATGTGGAATGTCTGGATTTGTGATATGCCCCATTGTTTTCCAGGCATCCTTAGACAACCTTCCTACACTACAGGATTTGGAGCTGCTTTAAATATTGAGACTCTTGTTGCTGCAGCTGAACGAAGAGATACACCAATCGAGGTCTGTTCAGTTTTAGGGTGAATTACACCATTTGTCCTTGTAAATGTGATTGAAAGACCTAGAGGGCACAATAGATTCGTTTTAAGAGCATTGAGTATAGGTTTTTATTATTTATTTGCAGTCACATTCTGTAAGATAGTGAATAAGTTTAATTCTAGACTGACTTTTCTGTTGTCATCTAGGCCCCACCATCTGAAGTTCAAGACAAAATTTTCTTCATGATCAATAATATTTCCACTTCTAACATGGAGGTTAAGGCGAAAGAGTTTAATGAGGTTTTACAGGAGCAGTATTATCCATGGTTTGCGCAATACATGGTCATGAAAAGGTACACATGGTGATACAATTTTACTTTTCCTTTACTTAATTCAACAAAATGTGTTCAGTCGCAGAATGGTGCGCATGTCTTTGCAGGGCAAGCATCGAGCCAAATTTTCATGACCTGTATTTGAAGTTCTTCGACAAGGTTAACTCAAAATCCTTGAATAAGGAAATAATGAAAGCTACATATGAGAACTGCAAGGTCATGTTCACCCATATTTGTCTTTATTTTATTTCAATTCATGCTCGGCTTGAAAACTAAAAGTTGTTTTCAACAGGTCTTGTTACAATCAGATCTTATCAAATCTAGTTCTGAAGAGCGTTCATTGCTAAAAAATCTTGGTAGCTGGCTTGGAAAATTCACTATAGGCAGGAATCAAACATTACGAGCCAAGGAAATTGATCCGAAAATCTTAATAGTTGAGGTAAGCCTCGATTTAAGTCAGCTTACCCTTTTCCCCCTAGATTCTGTGATTCTATGCCATGCTCATTCCATAATCAATTTTGGCTGCTAGTTGCTGCATCCAATCTTCAAATTTCTGAACTTCTTTACTTTCGGTGTATCTCTTGCTGTATTTTGCATTTGCAGTCTGGATTGAATGCTGTATTGGTGGTATTTTAAGTTTCATATATTGTGCAATGATGCTTGTCAAGCAGATGCAGCAGTATTTTGCTTAAACACAATGACCTGACCTACTAAATTTTGATTTCCCCTTTTCAGGCTTATGAAAGGGGTTTGATGATTGCGGTCATTCCATTTACCTCAAAGGTGCTGTTCTTTATCCTGAACCTCATTTTTTGCGAAGAAAGAAGCATAACCATTACTCTGCTTGTCATTGTGATACTGTTTTTCTCCCCCCCAGATTCTTGAGCCTTGCCATTCAAGTATAGCATATCGTCCTCCAAATCCTTGGACAATGGGTATTCTTAGTCTACTTGTTGAGATATATAACCTACCAAACCTCAAAATGAACCTGAAGTTTGACATTGAGGTTTGTGTGCATTCTAAATCGTGGTGCTAAAGGATATATTCTGCTTAATTGAATGGTTTCTAATTCTGATTATTTGGGGTCTTAGGTCTTGTTTAAGAATCTTAGTGTGGACATGAAAGATGTAAAACCATCTTCTCTTCTTAAAGATCGGATTCGGCAAGTTGTGGGTAATCCAGATTTTTCAAATAAAGATGTTAGTACATCTCAAACATCGGCAGCTGCAGAGGTCTCTTCTGGTATCGTTCCTTCAATGAACCATGCTGAACTACAACCTGAGATTAATAGCACTTCACGTGCTACAAGCCTTCCAAATATGCTTAACCAGGTTGGTTTACTGCTCTTGTTGTCAGTGAATATTTTTGTGTTTTAGTATTTTGATTCACGTAGAGTACTTCTGTTGTGCAGTATGCAGCACCTATTCGCCTACCTCCAAACAGCATGGTTGAAGACGATAAGGTTGCTTTAATCATGCCTGAACAGGTTTCCTCTCACAGCCTGACCCAGGTTGCACCACCTCAAACACCATCGCCGTCCCCGTTTTCTCTGAGTCAGGTTGTCACCTGTTTCTTTTCTATGGCCCCTCCCTTTAATTTTAATACTTGTATACTTATTCCCTTGAGTGAATTCTTTACAGCTTATGGCAGCAATTCCACGTGCTGATATATATTTCAGAATCAATGAAAAGCTTAACTCTCTTGGCCCACAATTGCAGTATAGCAAGTATGTTTCTCTACATAAGATTTTTTTCCTAAAATTCTTGTAGAATCGAGAATCTTGTATATTATAGTTTCTCTTACTCATAACTCATTACCTACAGAATTATGGATGTGGCTTTGGATAAGGCTATTAAGGAGATTATAGGCCCTGTCATTCAAAGAAGTGTTACGATAGCTAGCCGAACCACCAAGGAACTTATTCTAAAGGTAATATTTCAGTAATCGCCTATCAGCATTAAATATAACTGGTGGATTTGTTTGTAACATGCTAGCATTTTTTTGCTTTCGTTTAGGATTATGCGATGGAATCTGATGATGGTACCATATCCCGTGCGGCACATTTGATGGTCGGTACATTAGCAGGAAGTTTAGCCCACGTTACTTCCAAGGTATTTTATTCTGAAGGCCTATTAGATTTAGTCGCATTTTTTTAAAAAAATAATAGGACTGGCCAAGCAATGCTCAAGTTCCATTTTTTAGTCAACTTGATTAGTATTGTTCTGAATGGATCTCATAAAAGATTATTGAACTGTTGTCATGGATTGCAGGAGCCCCTTCGCGTTGCTTTGTTATCTCATCTTCGAAATCTTGTTCAGAACCTGATTAGTAACAGCGAAACCACTGAGCAAATTAGTCAAATTCTTGTTAATGATAATCTGGATCTTGGATGTGCTCTAACAGAGACTGTGGCGACACGCAAGGTAACTGTTTGGCATTCATCGATTTTTTTAGGCTTCTTGGCGATGCAGACATTATTTCTTTTGTCCTTTATTTATAAGTTCTACTTTTTGGTAACTTGTTACTTCTATATGCTGACGATATGGCATAATGCAAACTATGAGATTTCGACTGCAGCATCACAACACCAATGGTATTATTGCAGGCCGTTGAGATGATTGATGGAGACATCAAGCAACCTTTTTCACAACTCAGGAGACAAAAGGAACTACAGGGCTCTGCGTATTTTGAGGTTTCCCCTTATACTCAAGGTCTTACACGGGTCCCAGATGTACTTCGTCCTAAGCCTTCTGGTAATTTGTCTGCTGTCCAGCGGCGAGTATATGAGGTGAAGTAGCATATTATAAATTTCTTCACATTCATCATATTTTTTTTGGTTCACCTGCATCTTATGCTGCTAAAGAACACCTGCATCTTATTTCATTGTCAATTTCAGGACTTCATCACTGTCTGGCATAGTCAGAGTAGTCAAAATGCTGCTGCAACAACTGCTACAACTGTGGCCGTTGCCCCAACCGATTCCAGTATTGCTTCAGTTCATGGCCCAATTTTAGCACCATCAGCCTCCAGTAGTTTCTCAACTCTCCAATTTTCCCCATTCACATCTGCAAATCAGTCAACAGAATTAATACCTGATAAGACGGATCCTGGTACTACACAACTTTCTAGGTATGGATTAGGACTTCCCTATTTTCCCCCTTACCCGTGCACGGAAGCACCTTGTTCAGATATATATTTCGCCTTTTGCAGTGTTTCTCAAGTTAGCACAACCGACAGTTCTGGCCAAGTTTCTGGAATCACAAATGTTGCATCAGTTTTCCCTCCTATGGCCTCTGGTGACATTGTAGTGGGTGATTTAGCAACTACAGCTAAAGTTAGTAACTTCTAGTCTCGTGTTCAGTCGTTCAGATGAAGTGTACTGAAGAGTGTTTGATTAACCTTTGCATAACTTTGCTCTCAGGATATAGGTGCTGCAGTACAGCCTTCGCCAACTGTTGCTATTAATCGTCTAGGATCTGCTTTTCCGGAACCACTGAATACTGGTGACGCGTTAGACAGATATCAGCATGTTTGGCAGAAGGTAATATTACTTTACATTGGAAGGCAACTGTATTGAATCCAGTTTTTTTTTTCTTTTTTTTTTTAACTTAGAATCCAGTTTGTATCATAGAGGTGTGCCATGATCTATGTTAGTGTGTTAGATACTAAAGTCAACCCAGAAATGGAGTAAGTTCTTGTGATGTTTGTCCACATGTTCTGCTGACAACTTAGGAACATTGTTGTGGCTTAGTGTCATTCCTTCTCTCTGGTATATGCAAAAAAATCTTCAGCCACAAGTCGTATACTATTAGACCTTGTTACGGTTGCTTTGTTTGTAGCTGCCATCTGTGTTAATGTCTCGTTCACTTTTTGGGAACCACTATCGTTAATCAACCTCCCCGTATTCTCTATCTTCAGCTGGAAGCCTTGATTGCGAATAATGGGAAAGATGTGGAAATTCAGGTCAGCTTTGCGGATACACATTTGAATATTTCTTAAGTGGAATTTCATTTTATCTTTATTTTAATTTCATTCTTATATTGGTAGGTTAGATACATTTCTCGCAGATTAATCCTTCCTTGACACAGTGGTATTAATTTTGACTGTTGTTTTGTTTAGTCTGTTATCACGGAAGTTACTGATATCTTGCTCAGATGTGTCAGTCGGGATGAAGCTGCGTTAGCAGTTGCACAGAAGGTGTGCCATCATTTATGCTAAAAGTTTACATTTGTTCCATTTATTCGCTCTTTCCTTGAGTTTTTGGGCTGTTCTGTTTCCAGGTTTTCAGAAGTTTGTATGAAAATGCGTCAAAGAGTAATTTTGTCACATGGCTTCTAGTAACCCTTGTTGCAGTGCGTGATGTTTGCAAACTTGTCGTGAAAGAGTTAACGAGCTGGGTATGTTTCTCTGCAGTACCCATCACCTTTTTGTTCTAAAAGTAAAATGTGCTCCTTGTCACTTCTAGCTCCTAGCGAAGATCTGTTTCTGTTGTCTTTTCTTCTATTCTTGTGTTGTTGATTTATTTACTGCTGTATAACTCAGGATAGTTCTCCACCCATTATATTTGAATTCAGTGGTAACTTAAAAAATGGTTCTAGATTTAGAGCATGTTTGGTTCCTCGTATAGATTTGCTGTCCTTGCTTTGCTCAGCGAGGCAAACCTTGCCTAGTGCGTGAGACAAATTAGCTCTCCTGAGCCAGTGAGGAGAATACTGGAACACAGGCCCTGAGGTAGCGTAGCTGAGGATTGAAACGCTTGACTTCTTGCGGAGCCAAGGGAGGCAAGCAGCAGCAATAGATCCATACATGCTGCGCCGGCAACATGCGTGGCCACTGTATCTCAGGCAGTCTACAAAACAGCTTCAAACCTGATTGTTTTCCCTCGTGATTAGGCGACTAATCATGATAAGTTGTTGCTGATCAGAGTGCTAGCTTTCTAGTCGCTCAAACCTCTTGGTGGCCCTTATCAGCGTCAAGGGGCGATAAGGTTGACTAATCGTGAATAGTCAGATGAGTAGATAACATTGCTATGAATCCTACAGATCGATCTGGATAGCTAAAATGATCCATGTGGCATCCACAACCACCTTCTGGTCAGATGATTCCTTATCTTTCCTAGCTGCTATAGGTGTAGTACTGTAGTGACATGTTTTCGTACGCTAATGAATTTTAGAACAATCTTTTCTTGTTCTGCAAGGTAGAATTCAGGCGCCATGTTCATTCGGATTTGTTGGATAATTTCTGTTGCAAATTATTATTATTATTATTATTATTATTTGAGGGCTTCTGTTGCAAATTATTTCTGAAACCTTTTGTGTTACTAATTATACTTTATGTGCAGGTAATATATTCAGATGAAGAGAAGAAGTTTAATATGGACATAATTATTGGACTTATTCGTTCTGATCTGCTTAATCTTGGGGAGTACAATGTTCATTTGGCAAAGCTGATAGATGGTGGAAGAAATAGTAAGTTGAAACACAACATATTCCTTTTGCATGTAGAATTTAAGGATGATATCGAAAACACCTTGCCTAATTGGTGCTCCTTCTGTCCTGAAAAATAAGACATCCAAGATTTCAGGATAGATTAAAGGAATGGCAAAGAATGCATGTACCCCTGAGTTATATAACTTGTGGATTAGCTGTTATGATTGTTGGCCAGGCCCCTGTAGCATTTTGGTTCTGAATTAGCCATAAATTTGGAATAAGTCAGATGAGAGCTAGTAGAGATGATCTAATTAGGATTTCTTTTTAGGAACTTAGAGTTAATAGATCCAGGTTGGTTCTATAATAGTAGAAATTATTATCTTAGGGATCAAAGCATGTAATCCGTATATTTAGAGGGTTAGCAATCATCCAAGAAATAAACAAAGTTTAGGACCTCCCTTATCAGTCTCCTGGCGCTCAGAATCGAAGCCAGTGTTGATGAGGCCGATGTCTTATCCTTGTCTTCAGACTTTTACCCTAGCTTTACTCAACACATGCTTATGATGGGCAACTGTTGGATCACCTGTTAATGGACAATGAAAGAGAACCTGTGTATTTTAATCTGGTCTATCTCCCCGGAAGTTTACATTGTTAAATAAAATTTCTGCCTGCAGTGAAATATTTGTCATGTTGCTATTTGAAAGAAAAAATCACTGATAAAATGACAGCAATGCCCTAGGATGCCTTCAGCAGTTATGCTTTATGCTCTGGATTTGAAACATGTTGGAAACTTGTGTGCCTCTTAAATATTTAAGTAATGTCTATGCTGCTGCATACTTTTTAATTTTCTGACCACTGAGTATTTGTGGATCGCATTTGCTTGTTCTCAGAGGCTGCAACCGAATTTGCTATATCACTCATCCAGACATTGGTTACCCAAGATTCCAGTAGCGTCTCTGAGCTTTTTAATGTTGTTGATGCCTTATCGAAGGTATTTATGTGTCCATGTTTTATGTTACGGTCTTATGATCTTGTCTTCTAGTTGGCTTCCCACTGATGGTTTTGTATGCTGTGTAGCTTGCAACGCGGCCTGGGTCACCTGATTCATTGCAGCACTTGATCGAAATTGCGAGGAGTACCTTCAACAGCAGTGCTAATTATGCCGCTTCAAAGGATGAAAAGGTTATTCAATCAAGAGAGAAAAAGGTCTGAATGACATAATAAGTTGTCACTAATTTCGTAACAAATGTTCTTTCTGACATTAATAAATTGCTCCTGAATGGTAGCAGGTTCTATCTGGTCGTCCTTTGATGAATAATGAAGAAGATAATGCTGATGGCCTTGCTTTTGCTAACGCTGCTGATTTTCAGGACAAGGTTTATAAACTCATCGAACTATCTTTCTTTTATCAGGCACCATTCATTTTTTTTTTGCAAGAGTTTATTTTATCGTGGTGTTGCAATAATCCATAACGTGATCCAGTGAGCCTTTTTGATATTTTTCAAGTATAAAATAAACTTTGTAGTTGAGTATTCCTGTTATTACTTTGTATTTGATGGCAAATATGTAGATTGGTGTATCTATCATTCAAAATTATTTTGATATTCAACATTTAAGCTTTAAACTTCCTAGAGAGGTAAAATGCTAATTTATTGTTTGGTTGACAGGTTGCGGTCTTGTTTTCTGAGTGGTGTCAAATATGTGATCATCCCGCTATGGGTGATTCAGTGTATAGTCATTACACTGTGCAGTTGCAACAGCATGGTTTGCTGAAGGGAGATGATGTGACTGACCGTTTTTTCTTTAGTCTGACGGTAATTATTTTACTCTTGTTCTATATTTCGACTGGTCCACATGATACTTGAGTTCTGATGTTATAAAATTGTCCAGGAACTTGCTATCGCTCACTCCTTATTGTCTGAGCAAACCAATGCACCTGGTGGACTATCTCAGCAATTATCCCAGCAACAGCAGATTTCATATTTTTCAATTGATTCATATTCAAAACTTGTTGCTTCAGTTGTAAAGGTATGTTCAACTCTGTTCAATTTGTGCACTCATAAGCTCTGGAGTGTAGGTTTCTGTTCATTGAGTATCCTTTATTAGAGGCACATGAGATTTCATGATTATAATTTTGGTCAACTCATGTTGTTGTGCATATATGTCCAATTCACTATTAGTGTACAATCAGCTTGAACATTCTGTCTAATTTCTTGAGCGTTGTTAGCAGCAAGCTAACTTGGTACCTTTTAAACTGTTTATGTGAGCAGTAAAAATCACTTAAGTTGCTTCTACCAATATTTAATTACCAATGAAAATATCACTTGTGAAGTCGAATTTCAAATGGAACTAGTAAAGTATGGATATTCGGAAAGGTGGTTATGTGACTCTACATTTGGAGAAAATACATTGTGAATTGCATGGTCATGAAATCTTGCCGGGTCATAGAACATCCCTTGCTGTCAGTGAATACTTTTGGGTTGTGCAAATATTTCTTCTTAATTGCCTTCCTGGATTAGGTAGTTTTAGTTTGTTTTACATCTTTGAGTAGCTTTATTGATTTAACAACTATAAATCTATATATCAGCATCAAACATGTTCAATCCTGTTGCTGAACTTGTTAGGATTGGTTTTATTCACTAAGTAATTGCATGGAACATGTTTTAAGTTGATTTTAGAGAAAAAAGCTTTTATTAATCACTGAGCAAGGGTTTGTTGCTTTGTATTCTTTCAGCAGTCAGTGGATTTAGGACCAAATAAAGGCAGTCTTCTCCATAAGGTCAGTGGTTACCTGAGTAAGGATTCTCTTGGGAAATATGTTTTGTTGTCTCCTTCAAATTTGTCCTTGATTGTTGTGCGCAGATCCTCGCTGTGACAGCTAGGATCATTCAGAAAGATGCTGAAGAAAAGAAAGCCTCTTTCAATCCTCGGCCGTATTTTCGTTTGTTTATAAATTGGTTAAGTGAGCTTACTACTTCTGACCTTCACCATGACGGTGCTAATTTTCAGGTACATGCATAATGTGGCATATATATGTTGCTAATTTGTATGTTAAAGCAGTTTCACATTTCCAACTTGTTTCAGTGTCTGACACAGTTTGTTTTTTCCAGGTTTTGACTGCATTTGCCAATGCATTCCATATTCTGCAACCCTTGAGAGTTCCTGCTTGGAGGTTTGTTATACCGTTTTGATCCCACTTGGCAGTTATCTGAATTCTTTGATTTCCTTTTAAAGAAACAATAGCTGTCACTGCATGCTTATAGGCACTAAATACTCATCAACTAGTCAGAATGGTGCGCCATGCATGCCTCTTTCCAAAATGTTCATGTGAAACATTTATTGTGTTCAAAATACCGCTGTATTGATATATTGAGTTCAGTTGTTAAATTAAGTCGAGAAACCAATAAAAAAACAATATTTGAACCTAAATGCACTCCAAGTTAGCTATACTTTATGCTGTACTATTTTTTTGAGTGGTGTATACTATTTTTCTTGCATGAGAATTCACCAGCTTTTTAGATGTTTAACATATGTTGCATTGATTCATAGTTGGGATAGTAAAAATGAAAAAAGGGAATTAGTTATAAATAATTAGAACAATTTTGAAAAAAATGTTTATTTGAAGAATCAATCAAAAATTTAGCTAGAAGAAATCCAAGAGCCGTAAGCTAGTAGTTTATTTGAAGAAACAAAATAAAAAAAAGGTAATTACAATATCATAATGTAATGATAGATTGAAGAGAAAAGCTGAAAACCATAGGGCATAGGCTAGCACAGTCGCCAGGTTGGGTAGCTACAACATCACAATATAACTGATAGATTGTAGAAAAAAATCCAGTGTCAAAAACTAGCACTTAGAGAAAACGACATTTTTTAACTACTGAAGCTGCGGGACCTGCAAATAGCATTGCCCCCCCCCCCCCCCCCCCCCCCCCAGGCAGATTAATAGTAGGTAGTAGATGCCTGATATCGAAATTTAAGAAATTTTAAATGCTATTTAGCATTTGAAGAAGTTGCATGTTACTACATCACTATATTGTTTTTGTTTCTCATTAACCAATTATATTTTTCATATAGTTTTGCTTGGCTTGAGTTGGTGAGCCATCGATGCTTCATGCCAAAGTTACTGATGTGCAATTTGCAAAAGGGCTGGCCATTTTTCCAGAGGTTGCTTGTTGATTTGTTCAAGTTCATGGAACCATACTTAAGAAATGCTGAACTGGGGCAACCTGTAAGTTTGGTTCCTGCATTTTCAGTTATACCTATTGATTACTACTTGCTGCATTGTGATTTTCTTTGTTCTTTTCTTTTTGCAGATTCTCCTTTTGTACAAAGGAACCCTAAGAGTGCTGCTTGTGCTATTGCATGATTTCCCTGAATTTCTCTGTGACTATCACTTCAGTTTCTGTGATGTGATTCCCCCAAGCTGCATTCAAATGCGTAATGTTATTCTTAGTGCTTTTCCACGTAACATGAGACTTCCAGATCCCTCCACTCCTAACTTAAAGGTACTTGCCACTTGTTAAGACTTTGTGTTCTCATTGCTCCAGTCGCATTCTTACAGATGTTTGATCAGTTCCAGTTGTTTCTTGTGCTATAGATTGATCTGCTAGCGGAGATTTCAATAGCTCCTCGAATCATGACTGATGTGGATGGCGCTTTGAAAGCAAAACAAATGAAGGCTCAGGTTGATGAATACCTAAAGGTGGATGACAAGAATCTCTACTTCTGTATTTATGTGCCTATCATACTTCTGTATTTCTCTGGTGCAAGGCCGTTATATGCAGTATAGCTTCATAATTATCTATTTTTTTAGTGGATAGTGCTAGGTGCCTTCTTGACTGATCTGTTGGATTCATCAGAAAGTATAGTTTTTGTAATTTAGAGGATGGATAGGTAACATAATATTTCTATCCTTTGCATCTGCAGAGACCAGAAGGCTCCCTCTTCTTAACTGATCTAAAACAGAAGTTGCTGCTATCACAAAGCGAGGCAAATGTTGCAGGGACTCGTTACAATGTTCCTTTAGTTAATTCACTTGTCCTTTATGTTGGCATGCAGGTCAGTTGGGAAATCCTTCATTTGCTCATCATGTTTTATTGTACAAGTTAGCAAACAAATTGAGCTTTTACTGTATCATGTTACTCTAGATGTTACAGTCTATGCTCAGTTTCATTTTCTTTGTTATTTTTTTTTCATTTATTCTGGGTTATCGCCAAATTGGACCATTTTATTCCTCAAGTTAGGTTCCTCTTAAGCATATTTGAAGAATCTAAGCTGCTATTGAAATTATAAATGCAGGCTGTGCAACAGTTGCAGCAAAATAAGGCGAATGCATCAGCTTCGGCACAGATTAACCAAAGTCCTCAAATGGATATATTTCAGATTGAAACGGCTACTGAGTTGTTCAGAAACCTTGTAATGACTATGGACACAGAAGGTCGCTACCTTATTCTCAATGCCATTGCTAACCAGCTTCGCTATCCAAATAGCCATACCCACTACTTTTCCTTCATCATTCTGTACTTGTTTGCTGAGGCAACCCAGGTAATTAAACCCCCATCCCCTTCGTCCTATTTCTGTTGGATTATTTCATCCATGTAATAATCTCTTTTCTGACAGTACGCAATTGAAACACAGGAAATTGTCCAGGAGCAGATAACTAGGGTTCTTTTGGAAAGGTTAATTGTCAACCGTCCTCATCCTTGGGGATTACTCATTACTTTCATCGAGCTGATAAAGGTATGCTACCTTGACTATTCGACACTCATGCACACATGTGAATTTCGAACTGAAAAGGTGTCTCTTTTCGCAGAACCCACGCTACAGCTTCTGGACTAGATCATTTACACACTGTGCGCCTGAGATAGAGAAGCTGTTTGAGTCGGTTGCAAGGTCCTGTGGAGGGAAAGGCGCGGATGATGGAATTGGTCTTGCAGATGGTGGCCACTAGGGAATCTATTGACTAGAGCTCTGAACATAATGTAGAATTTTATCTGTTGCAGTTTTAGGATATTGTATATAGAACTAGAGCACCTTGCATTGAGTACCTGTCAACCGTGATTCTTATGTGAATCTCCCCTCAAAAGTAAAGCAATGTGCTTAGTTCGTTTCATATCACAGGTCATTTTAGCTTTGTTCTCCTAGCAGGACAAACAGTACTTTAGTACTTTACGACGCTTAGAATGCTACATTTCGAAGTAGTCCGTGAATGGTGTAATGATTTCTTGAGTTTTTAAGCAAAGTACTATTATACACCGATACGAATGATTTGTTTGTGCTGGCTCATTTATGGCCGGCATGAATGAGTCGGTTTATGGCTGGCACGAATGAGTCGAATGATCGATTTTTCTAATAGTGAAAGTATAACTACTATGTATGGTGACGTTTAGAGCAACTCCAGCATGGCATGTAGGTAACTACTATGTATGGTGACGTTCAGAGCAACTCCAGCATGGCAAGTAGGGGGCCAGAACAAAAAAACGTAGCTCTAGCAGAGTTTCAACTTTCTGAGTTAGGAGACACCCAAATCCCCCCTTCTAGCCCCATCTATCACGGGTGGAGAGAGAGGCCCTTTTTCGTTGTGACTGTCTCTCTCCTTTCCCCTCTCGCACGCCTGTGGAAGAGCGACGTCGCTGCCCCTGCCCAGCCGAGGCTGCCCGTGCTCCCGCCCCTCCTCGGGCCATAGCGTCGCCGGGCCGAGGCACCTTGCTCCTCGCGCAACACCTTGCCGTCTCGAGCTCCTTCACCGCCGCCGTCGCATCAGGCGCGGGCTCCATCGGCCGCGTCGTCGGCTTCTCCGTGCGGCCGGACGCACACGCCCTCGGCACCTCAGCGCCGCCAGCCGCGCGGCTGCGTGGCTCCTCCGCGCCGCTGCACGAGGCCGCGATGCCCTGCTCCTCTCCGCCGCCCGGGCGCAGAGGTGAGGTCTGTCGTCCATGCTCGGGCTTCACTGCCCCCGCCCGGAGCTCCGCCGCATCCACCTGGAGAGATCAGTCGCCTCCGCCTGGATGTCACACCCGTGAACTAGCAGGAGGAAGCGGTATCTGAAACTATGCTTACGGAGGTTGAAGACGGTAACTAGTTAGTAGTGTTCTTTTGAGTCTACTAGGTTGGCACGTGCCACAGGCATGTGTTATAAAAATAACATAAACTTTTTAAAAAAAATATTTTTTTAAAAAATAAGTATGTAAAATAATGTATACTTTTGTTAGATCGCATATTAAAATTATTCAATAGCATCTCATATTAAAAATGATATATTCATACATCGAAAGCTTGGGCCTCTGGCGGAAACAGAAGAATTTTTGTATAATTAAATATTAAACAATTAGCAACATATATAAAAGAAAATATTCACGATACATGTATCCATGAGCAACTCGGCACCGCAGCCAGCTTTTGATGATGGGGAGGCCGAGAAGGTTGCTCTCCTCGTCGCCGGTGTCGTGGAGCAACGACGCCACGCACTCGACGGCACCGGACACCGTCACAACGCGGAGCGCGTTCCGCTTCTACCTGGCGAGCTTGGACACGACGAGCGTCATGGCCACCCTTGCACCGCGCTCGACGCCGACGCCCTTGCAAAAAAAAATATGAACTCCGAATAAATGATGAGAATGAAGGGAGAAATTGTGTGCTTTGAGAATAAGGAGGGGCTCCTTATATAGGGGGCGAGAGGGCTAAGGAGATGAACCTGGACGCCCACGACTATGGTAAGTAATCGATTCCCTGATTGACTCCCACAACTATGGTAAGTAATCAAGTTTTAAAAAGAAGGAGACACCCGATTGCGTAGATGTCATTCCTTTTTTTGAAAGGAAACCTTGACTGGTACACAACACATATATGGACGCTAGCCATCTACAAAAGGAAAGAAGGGAATTCAAATTTCTTGATGCATAAGGCCATATAAAGAAAGGAAAGCGGCGAATTTCAAAAGGAAGGTGTAGGCGCCTTGATTGCATAGGAAGGTGGAGGAAAGGAAAATGATGTTTTTTTTGGAAGGGAACCAGCGTATCTTTTTGCATACGAATACAACGAATAGAAAGGAAAGAAAAGCGGCGCCTTGATTGAATACCATACAAAGAACGCGATCAAAAGGAAATAAAGGCAGACGAATTTACAAAGGAAGGTGGAGGAAAGGAAAGGGGTGTTTTTTTGGAAGGAAACCAGCATATCTTTTTGCATACGAATACAACGAATAGAAAGGAAAGGAAAGCGGCGCCTTGATTGCATTACCATACAAAGAACGCGATCAAAAGGAAAGGAAGGCAGGCAAATTTACAAAGGAAGGTGGAGGAAAGGAAAGGGGTGTTTTTTTGGAAGGAAACCAGCGTATCTTTTTGCATACGAATACAACAAATAGAAAGGAAAGGAAAGCGGCGCCTTGATTGCATTACCATACAAAGAACGCGATCAAAAGGAAAGGAAGGCAGGCGAATTTCCAAAGGAAGGTGAAGGAAAGGTGCGTTTTTTTAAGGAAACCAGCGTATCTTTTTCCATACGAATACAACGAATAGAAAGGAAAGAAAAGCGGCGCCTTGATTGCATTACCATACAAAGAACGCGATCAAAAGGAAAGAAAGGCAGCGGGTATACAAAAATGCCAAGGTGAGAAAGAATAGGGGGGCGGGATGGCGTCGAGGCGCAAAAGAACGGGGGGGTGGGGGGGGTGACGACCAAACGCGTCTACCCCCCCCCCCCCCCCCCCCCCCCCGGGGCCACCATTTGGCTCTGAATTGTGGGTCCTCTGTGAGGTATAGGAGGGTAATCTTTTGGGTGAGAAACCGTTTCAATTGTGACAATCTTTATAGTATAGATAAGCGGTGGGCCCTGCGTGGCCGGCATTGAGCGACTATAAGCATTGCTCTGTAATGAACGGAGAACCATCTATCTATTATCATAAACAAAACAGTGCGTTCGGGTAAAGGAAGTGTTCTTCCTCCCGTTCATCGCAGATCAACTATCTCTCTCGATTTCTCTGTATGTCTAGCTCACGCTCCCGGAGTTGATCTCGCCTGGTGAGTTTAGGGTGATTACAGTGGTATCATAGACTATCGTTCCTATCCTAGGGTTCGTTCTCGCGACGATTCCTTGTTGCGCGATTCTCTGATTTTCCCCAAATTCTAGAGCCCCACTTCCGGATTCAGTCCAATCGGCGCGGTGTAGGCAAGGTTTCGGCTTACCCGAGTAAAATCCCTAGCTTCACCCGGATCCGTGAAGAAATTCCCCCAATTTACCCAAAATTTTGCAGCTTCTTCAGGGCGAGCGAGGGTTGGGGAACACCTGTTTCCCCGTAAAATTCCGAGAGCTCAATCTAACTTGGCTTGCAGGAGGCGTTGGTGGGAGATGCTCTTCGGCAAAGGTTGTGGAGCACTAGTCTCCATGTAAAATCCCCAAACCGAATACGCATCTCAGGCGTTGGCTGCTTCCGCCGTGATCTACCTTGGATTTGCGGTGTGGAAGAAGAAGGTGAGAGCAGGAGTGAAACAGTTTCCGCGATTGGGAAACCAAGAAGGTCAGCAGCGCGGGCAGGCGTGCAAGCGTTAGCGCAAACGAAGCTGTTGATTGAAGAGATGGACATCAACAGCTCAATTCAAGCAGAGCACTGGCAAGAGCTGGATGAAAGACTGAGTCTGTTGTATTCCAAGATGGCGGCAATCGAGACAAGTCAGCAATAGATGAAGACACAGATGGACATCAATTCACAGGTCCTAGATCAGTCAGTGCGTGACCAATTGGTGATGGCCAAGCAAATAAAGGAAACAGGCAGAGTTCTTGCTCAGTTGACCATCAATCAATTTGGCCAAGAAGAAGAAGAAGAGGACACAAGATCCAAACTTTCAGCTCGTGATGATGCTGAACAAAGCCAACCACCAAGAACAACAAAACGTGATGCAAGAACCTCAGGTACCACAAAGTCGAGCACTTCTTTGCCCAAAATGAATTTTCCTCGATTCAATGGTTCCAACCCAAAGATATGGATTGATAAAGCAGTAGATTACTTTACTATCTTTAACATTCCCAAGGTTTCATGGGTCATCTTTTCAACCATGAACTTTGATGATAATGCTGCTAAATGGCTTCAAGCCTATAAACTGTCACATGATCTGGGAAACTGGGAACAGTTTAACTGCTGCTGTGGAAGCTAATTTTGGAACTTATGATTATAAGAAAGCTATGACAATGATGATGTCCCTTAAGCAGCAAGGCACAGTAGAAGATTACTATCAAGACTTTGTCAATGCCAGATATGACCTGTCTATGCATAATTGTGCTTGGATGAAACATTTTTTGTAAACCAGTTCATTAGGGGGCTAAAAGAAGAACTGAGAGCTCAGGTCAGGTCTCAAGATCCATCAAAAGTCGACCAAGCTCTTCATCTAGCAACAATTCAAGAAGAAATTGTCAACTTGGACAAGGCCAAAGGCAAGACTACAAGGTCAATTTTCAGCTTCAAAGTACACCTCTTCTACAACATCATCTGCCCCCAAAGATCAAAGAGCCAACTCCCAAAACAATGAATTATGGAGAGCAAGGCAGGCCAGGGATTATAGAAAAGCAAACAACCTCTGCTATTATTGTGCTGCCCCCTTTACACATGCTCATTTGGATGTCTGTGAAAAGAGAGCTAAACCACAACTGCATACAATGTCTATAGAAGAGTTGACCACACAAGAATTGAATGATGATATTTTGATACAGCTAGAGCAGGAAGATGCTATCCAGCAGGACTTATTACACCTGTCATTGAATGCCATCTCAAGTAAAGCTAATGACAACACCATCAGACTCAGAGCTTTAGTCAAGAACCAAGTGATGTTAACACTGGTGGATTCTGGAAGTTCTCATTGTTTTGTGAGTACTGCTTTTGTCAAGAAATTGGGTCTTTCACCTAAACCTGCACCACCAGCTCAAGTTAAAGTTGCTGATGGATCAGTAATTATGAGCAACTCATTCATACCACAGTTAGAATGGTGGATCCAAGGATATACATTTAGAACTGACATGAGGGTGTTGCCCCTAGATGTTTATGATGCAGTGCTGGGATATGACTGGTTGGAGCCAAGGAGCCCAATGAATTGTCACTGGAAGAACAAAACTATGGCTTGGACTGAAAATGGAAAAACAGTGCATATACAAGGAATATTGCCACAAAAACAGCTTGAAATACATACAATGCAGCCTGAACAGTTAGTAAAATGGACAAAAGGAAATGATATTGGGCCTGTGCTATTGTGGAGCAGCAACATGATACACCACCAGTGGCTGATGCAGTGAAGCACCTTCTAGCAGAATTCCAAGAAGTATTTGCAAAGCCAACTCAGCTTCCACCTCCAAGAAGTCATGATCATGCAATTCCTCTCCAACCAAATTCTGTACCAGTGAATTCCAAGCCATACAGATATACTCCACAGCACAAAGATGAGATTGAAGCACAAGTCAAAGAACTCTTGCAGGCAGGACTAATTATACCCAGTACAAGTCCTTTTGCCTCTCCTGTCCTGTTAGTACAAAAAAAGATGGAACCTGGATGTGTCATGTTAGTAAAAAAAAGATGGAACCTGGAGGATGTGTGTTGACTACAGAAGGTGAACTCAATGACAATAAAGAACAGGTTTCCATTACCTATCATAGATGAAATATTGGATGAATTAGCTCGAGCAAAATATTTTACTACTCTAGATATGAGATCTGGTTATCACCGAGTGAGAGTGAAGAAAGCAGATGAGTATAAGACAGCCTTCAAAACACATCATGGTCACTACCAATTCAAAGTAATGCCTTTTAGCTTGACCAATGCGCCAGCAACATTTCAGTGCATCATGAACACAGTTCTGGCTCCTTACCTTAGGAAATTTGCTTTGGTTTTCCTTGATGACATTTTGGTGTACAGCAAGGATTTACAAACTCATCTGATTCATCTCAGAATAGTATTGAATACACTGAAGGAAAACAGGTTTTACATCAAGTTGTCCAAGTGCTCTTTTGCTCAACAAGAACTGCATTATCTGGGCCATATCATCTCAGGTAAAGGAGTAGCAACTGATCCCAGTAAAATCGAGGCAATGCAGAAGTGGCATGTCCCTGCCAACTTCACTGAATTAAGAGGCTTCTTGGGTCTGACTGGTTACTACAGGAAATTTGTAAAGAATTATGGGATTTTGGCCAAACCCCTCACCAATCTGTTGAAGCACAAGCAGTTTCTATGGAGCCAGCAAGCTGAACAAGCATTTCACCAACTGAAACAAGCCATGGCAACTACCCCAGTTTTGGCCTTACCTGATTAATCTGAGACATTTTACTTAGAGACAGATGCATGTGACAGTGGCATTGGAGCTGTGCTCATGCAGAAAGGCAATCCCATAGCTTATCTCAGTAAACCTCTGGCCAAGGCACATCAGCATCTGTCTATATATGAAAAGGAGTTTTTAGCATTAATTATGGCAGTTGAAAGGTGGAGGCCTTATTTGCAGAGAAGGGAATTCATTATTAATACTGATCATAAGAGTTTATGCTACTTAGAGGAACAACATTTACAATCTGATCTCCAGAAGAAGGCTATGACAAGGCTAATGGGCTTACAGTTCAAGATCAACTACAAACAAGGCAAAGAAAACAAAGCTGTCGATGCCCTGTCAAGGGTAGCTCACCTCATGGCAATCCAAGGTTTATCCTCAGCAAAACCTTTATGGATACAAGAAATTCTGAACTCCTATGTCACTGATCCTCAAGCTCAGCAGCTTTTAACCCAGTTGGCAGTCCATAATCCAAATGAACAGGGGTACAACCTACAGCAAGGAATTATCAGGAAAGACAGCAAAATCTGGGTGGCACACAATTCAGCAATTAGAACCAAGATCATAGCAACCCTCCATGCATCTGCTCTTGGGGGTCATTCTGAGATTCAAGCTACTTACATCAAAATTCACAAGTTATTTACTTGGAAGGGACTGAAACAAGATGTGGAGAGTTTTGTTAAGCAATGTTCTGTCTGTCAACAAGCCAAGCATGAAAATGTACACCCAGCTGGCTTATTGCAGCCTTTGCCTGTTCCTCAGGGTGCTTGGCAGGATATTACAATGGATTTTATTGAAGGCCTCCCAAAGTCTGACAGATATGACACTATTCTAGTGGTGGTTGATAGATTCTCCAAGTATGCTCACTTCCTTCCATTGCATCATCCTTTCACAGCACAATCAGTAGCTCAGTTAGTATTTGACAATGTGGTGAAACTGCATGGCCTTCCTAAGACCATAGTGTCTGATAGATATAAAGTTTTTACGACCAATTTCTGGACTGAGCTCCTCAAGATCATGGACATTAAGTTAACCATGAGCGCTGCTTATCATCCTCAAACTGATGGTCAAAGTGAGAGAGTTAATCAGTGCTTGGAGATGTACCTTCATTGTGTTGTTCACAGTTCACCAAACAAATGGAAAAAGTGGTTATCTCAAGCAGAGTTGTGGTACAACACAAACTATCATTCCTCTTTGGGTTGTTCTCCATTCAAAGCTCTGTATGGCTATGAACCAGACAATCTAGCAGTACCTTTGGACACAGAGTCTAACAATGTTTCAGTCACAGAATGGATTAAAGAAAGAGACACCTACAATCAAATGCTACGTGACCACTTGTTAGCTGCTCAGAACAGGATAAAAAATCAAGCTGACAAGCAAAGGTCAGATAGGGAATTTCAGATTGGGAATTTCAGATTGGAGAACAGGTACTATTGAAGCTTCAACCATATGCACAAAGCTCTGTAGTCAACAGATCATGTCCCAAGCTGGCACTGAAGTATTATGGCCCATACAAAATTCTTGAAAAGATCAGTCCAGCAGCTTATAAACTCCAATTACCAGACAACACTCTTATTCATCCAACCTTTCATGTTTCTCAGTTGAAACCATTTCATCCTTCTTATACACCAGTGTACTCTGAATTACCAAAAGCAATCAACCTTGACACAGAGCAATTGTAGCCTGAAGCTATTTTGCAGCGAAGGTTGGTGAAGAAAGGAAACAAAGCAATTGTACAGTGGCGCATCAAATGGTCTCATCTGCCATCAGACTGTGCAACATGGGAAGATGCTAATGTCATTCAACAGAGATTCAAGGGATCGCCTGCATGGGGACATGCAGGTTCTCCAGGGTGGGGGGGGGAGGTGATGTCACACCCGTGAACTAGCAGGAGGAAGCGGTATATGAAACTACGCTTACGGAGGTTGAAGACGGTAACTAGTTAGTAGAGTTCTTTTGAGTCTATGAGCGGTGGGCCCTGCGTGGCCGGCATTGAGCGGCTATAAGCCTTGCTCTGTAATGAATGGAGAACCATCTATCTATTATCAGAAACAAAATAGTGCGCTCGAGTAAAGGAAGTGTTCTTCCTCCCGTTCATCGCAGATCAACTATCTCTCTCGATTTCTCTGTATGTCTAGCTCACGCTCCCGGAGCTCAACCACCCTCCCGTTGCTCCGCTGCCCAGGTCGCCGATCTGGATCGGGACAGGGAGTGGGACGGGAAAGTTAGGGAAGAAAGGAGAAGGGAAAGAGCGGTCCCACATTTCATGAAAGAAAAGAAAACTAGACACTGAAGTTTGGGTCCCGCATGTCATAACAAAGTAGGGGATATCTGTAGGGGCTATTGCTGGAGTTGAACACAAAAACAAAGCCCCAACTTTCTGGGGCCGGCCCCTACTCCATAAAGTAGGGGCTCTAAGTTGGAGCTATTGCTGGAGATGCTCTAACCTATTCAAAGTCATTCGTTGGCCTCTCTTAAAGCACGAGTTAATGACAACGCACGACTCTAATACTCTTCATCCAACAAATATAAAGTACGAATGGTTGAGCATTGGTCGTGCGACTCGCGCCTTCGTGCATTGCTGTTTATGTGACCTACGCACGTCCATTCATCGCCAATCCCTCTCATCTGTCTATTCACCGCACGGAACGATGCGATCGTTCGATCAGAATGCCTCCATATGACGTACGCCTCCACCTCCTGAAACTCGAAGCCTCCGAAGTCCCATACGCATCCTTCCATCGTCTTCTCCCTCACCATGGTCCTCGCCCTCACCACCGCCGTTCCACTCTCCAACCCGCCGTGACAATCTTCCCTGCGCAACTCAGTCACCATCACCTTCGCCTCACGGCTGCCGCCATTGCCCTTGCATTGACTTCAAGGTTCGTTGTGCCATTAATGTCGAGGATTGGCCATCGTCGCCACGAACGGGAGGACATCTGGGCCGCCAGGAAATCCGGCTCAAGTCGTCTTCGTTAGGGACGGGAGGCCATCGTCGTGAGGGATCGGGAGGACATCACCTTCTATAACATAGACCCCGAGAACACCGCTTGCTCCTACATTGACCCGTCGCCCGAGACATTGTTGTCCAATGCATGAGATCAACGGCAAGGTAGAAGGACATTACGAGGTATAGTTATGGCACCACTTCAGCCTCTGCAGGGAATGCAAAATCTCGCTCACTTTTGTCTTTGTTACTACCTGTTTTGAGCTACCTCCTAGGTCGCCAGCTCCTATCCATCTTTGTGACATGATATAACTTTGGGTTTAGTTTCAGAACTAGAAGGTATGTTGATGAGCTACCTCCTAGGTTGATGACTTCAGCTTGATAATATTTTTCTTTGGTATCCTCCTACTCGTCTAAATCACCTATGTGCATTGTTATGAGTTATGACCAATTCAAATGTTATTAGCCCTATACTCAAATGGCCAGAAATATTTCAGCATATCTGCTCTTAGGTTAGTGCGAGAACTCGACTCTACTTGGTTCTTTTAGGGGGCTCAGCACCCATGGCCAGCTGAAGTCAAGCGTGAAAACGCACAAAGAGAGGTGGCTAGTGACTCATGCCTTAGCCGAGGGAACGAAAGACAATCATAAAAGAAATGTCCTTTTACTTTCCGTTGCAGATGTCCTATATGCACTAATTTACAATGATGTTAGTTCCCTCTTCTCTCTCTAATCTATACTGCAAGATATATCATTACCTGATCTTGTAATGTCCTCTGCATAGTTTTGATGCTGGGGCGTCAGAGTTTGAACTAACCGGATTGAGGATTTCAGGTACTGTAGCATTGTTTTGGTGTGCTGGTGAGTTTCAAGAATCATATCATGCACTGCATTTCTTTAAAAGATCAACTAAGTGAATTTCAAGAGCATTCATTTCAACTTTCCATTTAAAAATAAAAGAAAAATCTAAGGATACTACATGTCATGTAATGGCTAAATATATTGATCTTACAGTCAACTAATCGCAACTTAGCATTTAGCAGGAGTGTATATATTTAGTAGGCTGCAGTTAATATTTTTGGATTCTTAGTTAAAATATGTTTTGTTGTCCCGTAGCAACGCTCTGACACGATGCTAGTCCTCTAAAAGGGAAGAATTATGTTGCTTTTGTTCTTAAGGTACATCCGTCTCTAAATATAGTAATACTCTTAGACGTTGCTACCATGAATATAGATGCCAGTGGACGGTAAAGGGAGCAAACCTTAAACACGACCGAGTTGGGCGAGTCTCAATGCACAACTTTATTGTACAGTTATCAGAATTAATTATAAATTGGGTAACCGAGTGAGATGAGTATTGCAAGAACAAAAATCCCCTATGATCTATGTTATAAAGGTCGAAACCTTTGTATGTTACCGTCAAAACATCTTACACGAGACTTATGGTCCCATGTTAACCTTTTTTTTTGAGAACGTGCATAGCACGTTTTTTCATTAGGCGGAAGAGAGTTTTACAATGAACCAACTTTGAGAGAACCCTCAAAGCGCATAAAACACAACGACAACAACAAACGAAAAAAGAAAACAGACCAACAGAACCTAAACAAGCTACCGAACGACAGGAGCGAACATAGCTAAAAGAGCTACCACCTAACCCACAACCCTGCCAAAACAAAACGAAACGAGACTAAACTTCTAAGCCTGATAGAAAAACAACACCGCCAAGATCGCCTAAGATCCTCTAACAACAACTGTAGTGGCAGAACATCCACCAGACACAAAGACATGGCGGACAAGCATCCGCCCGGAAGCAGCAGAGGTGGCCAAGTATCCAAGAAACGATGACAAAGAAGCCGCCAGCATAGAGAAGGGTGACAACCCTCCAATGGACGACGACCAAAGGCAGCATCAGCAGTGGCAAAGCATCCACTGGACAAGAAGCGTCAAAGTGGCAAAGCATCCACTGAACAACGGAAAAGCAGTCGTGAGCAAAGCGATGGGCGGCAACGTATCCGCCAACTGACGACGACCTAGGCAAACATGGCGATGTAGATGAGACAAGACGAACACAGGCGCAGAAAAGAGACGACGACCATTGGTAGAACCCGACCAAAAACATGCAGGAGGGATATACACTAGGGATACACACACATCACAGAACGACTAACAATCCAAGCCGAGGAGGTAGGGCGAGAGGGTCATGCAGGATGATGCCTTCACGAAGGGAGCGACGTCTACGCCGCCATCGTCCGACTGCCCAAGGCGGAACAGTCCAAGTCTTCACCTGGCGAGACCATTTGGGTTTGGAGGCCAGAACAACGCCTCCAGCAAGGTAACTACGTCAAAGGACGCAGCCGTTGTTGGCACCGGCGAGTACCGGCCATGGCTTTCGTCAAAGGCCTCCAAATCCAGCTCCCCACGGCGGACCGCCAAGGTTAGGATGCAACCCAGCACGATGGAATGGCAGCAGGTAACCCATGATGACGGTGAATATGAAGCACATCTGCAGAAAAAGAACACGGCAACCTTGACACTAGCAGCAGCATGACCTTGGCCTTGGGGAGGGGGCATGGCGACACCCCCATGACAGACTCCCCGATGTCAGAGAGGTGGCTACCGGCGACCTCGGCCCATGAAGGGGGCCCACCACCACGGAGCCCCGGTATGTGCCTCCGGGCCCAGATCCGGCGACGGCGCTGGCTCCCGGGCCCGCATCCAGCGGCGGCGCGGGGTCCAGGGCATTGAGCCCAGACCCGGCGGCGCAGGGCCCCAGGTCCAGATCCAGCGCGGCGCGGGCTCCTGGGGGCCGTGGCAGGCGAGGGGGAGGCCGGCGGTCGGGGCCAGATCCGGGGGTAGGAGCCGAGCCCCGGCAACCGAGCCCAGGCGTCAGACGACGGTGATGAAGAGGGGAGTCACCACCTCCGCGCATGGTGATAGGCGTCGGCCTCGATCCGATGACAGCGGCCTGCGTGGAGGAAGGAGCCAACTGGCAAGGCGTCCAGGCGAATCCGGCGAAGAGGTCCCCGCCGGCGGCCGGCGATGAGGGGGGCGACCAAGAGACAAAATGACCTAGGGTTAGGGTTTGGGTGAGGTGCGATCGGGGGAGGAAGGGGAAGGAGGAGGGTGGGGGACGCGGGCCGCCGCCGCCGCACGCGGTGACGACGACGGCCGCCGGTGACGAAGGTGGGGAGGGGGCTCGGGGCGGCGGCGTCGGTGTCCGTCCGAGCCGCCTCGTGAGGAGCGACGCGAGCGGCATTGGGTGCTAACTCTCTTCAGTCTTCTCGTTGTGCATATGTTAACCTTTCAAAAATTTGGTCGGACTCCATCCTAACCTTTCGAAGAACAAAAACATCCAAACCTTTCACAATAGGTCGCAATGGGTGTGCGTTGTCTATTGACCCTGAAACCGATGGGAAGGATGCACGCCCGCACCGCCATAGCTCCATGGCAGCGGCGAGATCCACAAGCATGAGCCCTCTTTGTGCCTACCAATCTACCATGTGTATAGTTGGTCATTTGGCCCGAGGCCCATGGGCCTGCCCATAGCACGACGATTTGGCCCAACACGAGCACAAGACCAGCACTGAGAAATTTTGGGCCCGAGCCAGCCCAACACGAGATCGGGCTGTGCTTAGGGCGCACCGGCAACTCACCGTGCTGGCCCAGCACGGCACGAAATGGGCTGGCCTGAGGCGGCACGGTGGGCGACCCAGCGGCCCAACGACCCAAGTGGCCCAACGGCCCGACATATAAAACATTCCCACCCCCTCTCCCAACCCTAGCTGGCCTCTCAACCTCTCACGCCCCGCCCCCCACCCATCTCCTCCACCCGCACCTCCTGATCCAGATCTCGCCGTCGTCGGGCCTCTCGCCCTCTCCCACCCCGCTCCTCCCGCCGCCGGCGTCCCTCTCCCTCCTCGTCACCCTGTTCTAGCCGGTGGTCCGCCATCCCACCCCTCCTCCAATCGGCGCGAGAAGCGTCCGGCGACAGCAAGCCGGCGGCGCGCGAGGAGCGTTCGACGACAGCATGCTGGCGGCGTGCGAGGAGCTGACGGGCGGCGGCCATGGCGAGCCGGACAGCGCGCGAGGAGCTGGAGATGGCGTCGTGCTGCGGGCTGGCACGAGCACGAACGGCACGCTGAGTCGTTGCCATGCCATCGTGCCGGCACAGCACGGAAAACAGCCGCCGTGACCGTGTTGTGCTCCCAACGCGGCATGTAGTGCCGGCACGGCATGACACGAAGTGCCCTCTGTGCCGCGTCGTACCGTGCTGCGCTGTGCCGTGCCAGTGCCAGTGCCATGCAGGCCCAATGGCCATCTATAACCACTAGGCAGGAGGGCGCGCTAACGCCACGCCAGATGAGTTCTTCTCTGTAACAGATCATGGATAGTGATAGTATTATACTGGCATAACTCGTAAGCAAACTCAATGGTAGTAAGGCAGATGTTCTCGACCATGGAGAGGATGGTCGTGTTGACATAGAGTGTGCACCTAAAAGGGCCTTCTGCCACTACGGCGCCAGAGGTACTGGGAAATAAGGACTGGGGCGACGCGAAATGATGTTGTTGGCGAGCTAGCTGACAAATCATAAAGAGAGGGGAGAGGAAAATCTGGAGGTAGGAACCGTTCAACGAACTCGTCTGAGAAGAAACGGTGGTCGCGGGTTTCACATGTGAGGCCAGTGAGCCCGGGGTGGACGGTATCTCCCTCCGAGGCAGCGACACCACCTCTGATCCAAACTGGGGCTCGAGAGAAGGGACAGAGGAGGCGAGTTGACACATGATGCGAGAGATTGGGCGAGCAGTCGAGGAGCACAATATTTGTGACACGTGATGGAGAAATTGAGTGAGTAGCTGAGGAGCACGATGTTTGTCATCTTTTCAACTTCGTGGGGAGGCAATGACGACTCTCTAATGTGCAAGGGGCACCACGATTTCATTTGCCAACAATACAAAATATTAATACATGACGACCGAGCAATTGCATAATAACGCAATGCTAGAAGCCTGGAACAACGTGGCAAGCGAGGACGCACCTACTCTCAGTGGGCTCGCTTTTTTCGGCGACATGGTTGTACCTATTTCATTTGAAGACAATGCCGAGAAGCAGCACGTAAAACGCAACGTTAAGAGTTGGGAATCACGTGTCAGGTGAGGATGTACCAACTCTAGATGAAGACATTTTTTTTGACGTACTTATTTTCCTGGAGACAAAATTAAAATAGTATTCATATGTAAAAAAGCAAAAAAAGAATAAAAACTGCTAGTAGTGAGGGATGCTGGGAGGGCGCCAATCCTCCCGGCGTTATAGAATTCATATGTAAAAAGAAAAAGAATAAAGAATAAAAACTGCTACAGTAGCGAGGGACACTGCGAGGGCGCCAATCCTCCCGGCGTTATAGAGTTACTTATGTGTGTCGAGCCGTCGTGCTGGGTTTTTTTTCTGTAAGAGATCAACGGTCGCGGTGAGCCGCGACCCGCCGCAGCGCTCACGCGGTGGCCCAGCCGTCGCGTTCTGACCACACACTAGAAAAAAGAAGGGCGCGCTTCACCGCGCCTGTATGGTCCGCATTTGAATAATAAATTCTTATGTAATATCTAGTTAAAAGTGAGCAAGTAGCAATGGGTTTTTAATAAATTTTTTCTGATAACCAGTCTATGAGTTTTTTTCTTATGTAATATTTTAGTGCAGTTAAAATAATGGCTTATTCAATTTCAAAAAAAATAATGGCTTTGATTGTTTCTCTTCTGTTGATATGAAATGAGATTGCATAGGCACACATTGCTTATGCTGTTTGAGAAAAAACAAATCGAATGCATATAGTTTTGGCCTTCTGCAGTCCGGTGATGTTTGCAAGATGGGCCAAAGGTCATCTAGCCTAGTTGGTTAGAGGGGCTGAGGACATGGTCTCATCAGTAGATCTGGGTTTGATTTCTTGTTGGAGCGGATTTACGGAGTTATTTCTTTAAAGAAAAATCCCCTCGCCGGTGTAGCCAGGGTTCAGGGGTTTTCTAGGCCTCGAGAAAGTTACTTCTTCTTAATGAAAAAGTGTGGAGCTCTTTAACCCACCGGATCTAATTTATCTTTGCGAGATGGGCCAAAGATCCTCCTAGCCTAGTTGGTTAGGGGGGCTAAGGCATGGTTGCACCAGTAGATCCGGGTTCGATTCATTGTTAGAACGGATTCACGTGGCTGGGTTTTTTTATAAAAAAAATCCCCTCGCTGGTGGTGCCAGTGTAGCCAGGGTTCAGGGGTTTTCTAGATCCGAAGAAGGTTACTTCTTCTGGGTTCAACCCACCGGGTCTAATTTATGTTTGTGAGATGGGCTAAAGCTCCTATAGCCTAGTTGGTTAGAGAGGCTGAGGCATGGTCGCACCAGTAGATCCGGGTTTGATTCATTGTTGGAGCAGAATTATGGGACTGCTTTTATAAAAAAAAATCCCCTCGCCGGTGGCGCTAGTGTAGCCTGGGTTCGAGGGTTTTCTAAACCCAGAGAATGTTACTTCTTTTTAATGAAAAATTTTGGAGCTCTTCATCCCATCGGGTCTAATATATGTTTGCGAAATGGCGGAGGACGGCTTTGCTAGAGAAGGTTCCTGCTGCAAGACAACGGCATGGTTGAAAGTGTGATGGCACTGGCACTCACCGCTGCTGAAATTTTGAAATTGCTGAACCATGGCAGAGCGAACTCACAGCTAAACTTTCCAGATCACCGGACACGGACGGGCCGCATGCTAAGATTAACATGAGCCCAGTTTATTGAAGCCCAAGAAAGCCCACCAAAATAATAAAGCACAAACAGATCCCATGCCGTTGGGTTGAGGAGAGGATGGTAAAATTGTGTAGTAGGACCCACAAGGTTGCACGTGTCAATCACCGATAGGATTAGAAGAGGCAGTTCGTTCTCGTTGCCTCCTTTTCTTCACGCATAAGAGTATAGTTATAGTTATATTATATTATTATTATATATACTACACCCACGCGCACACCGCCACCTGGCTTGGCTACGCGGCATGTGAGACACGCGGTCCATGGCCGCCTACCTAACAAAGAAATTGATCCAACTGGAAATCAACTAAAAATATTGGTTATAGAGATGTGTTATAAGGGTGAAGGAAATGTATGTATGATAAATGTCGGTGTTAGGTATCACCGGACAAGTAATTTCTCGTATTGCGCGTTGGCCACGGAGGGTTAGCGGATTTGACACGGGGTTTATACTGGTCGGGCTACCCGGAGGTATAATACCTACGTCTAGTTCGATGCTTGTGTTGCTCCGCTAGGGAGTTTGCAGTAGGGGGATACAAACCGCGCGAGAGAGGAAGGGGACCTTAGTCTCTGTGCTGAGTATGAACTATGTGTGAGTGTCGCTAAATCGAGAGAAAATGTGAGTGGGATGGATGATGAAAAGCCTGAGAGCGAGACTGAAAAAAATGTGAGACAGAAAGGTTGGGGTGCCGTTTCTTTTATACTCTAAGGGATGGCACCGCCTGTACAGTCTTGGAAAAAAGAAAAGAAAGGAGGAGTGCTCCCGAGACTTCCTTCTGAAGAGGGGCGTCGTCCAGTCCAGGACCTTGTGGGGCCCAAGCTGACGTGGTCGTCGAGGTCGAGGGCGCCGCCTCATCATTCTACTGCGGCGTACAGTGTTCATCGTAATCCCACAGTGACGTCGTTAGCTATCTCCCATCGTCAGCCTAGCCGTCAGTGAGGGGACGGGGGGCTATGCTGCAGGTAGTGGGCGGTGCAGCGCATGCTGCCCGAGCTACACGCCTGTCGGCGATGTGGGCAGCCGTATGCGGCGGCCACGGCCTCGGGCCGGATCGTGGCTTGTACCGCAAGAGAAGCGGTGATGTCTTTCGTATTACGTCACTCAACTCCGCGGGGGTCGGGCGAGGCGGATATCTTGGTGTTGTCGTGGCCCGGCCCTGCGGGGGGTCGGACGAGGCGGACATCTTGATGAATGACGTGTCCCGGCCCCGCGGGGGGTCGGGCGAGGCGGCCATCTCGGTGATGACGCGGCCTGGCCCCGCGGGGGGTCAGGCGAGGCGGACATCTCGCTGATGACGTGGCCCGGCCCCGCAAGGGGCCAGGTGAGACGGTGATGCGCATGTTGAGCTGGTTATTTTGGCTGGATCGTTGGTTTAGGCATAACCGTGGGTACCTTTAATATTGGTCCCCGACAATAAACTTTTGCTAAATAAATTTGGACTGCATCTTTATATGCAGAGTTATCACTCATCTGCTGCTGTTGGGCGGTTAAGTTATTATTAGTTTTTGTAACCATATTGACATGTGTGCCACATGTGCACGATACTAGTATGATGAAACTCGTTTTCTTTTTTACCCTGCTAAGTCAACAAATTTATTTTTGAGAAAAAGTCAGCAAAATTATTAATATGGCTTTGAATTTAATGTTGTGAAACTTTTTATGAAACTTTTGTTAAGACTTCTTATATGCGGCCTAAAAAGCGTCAACGTGTAGAAAAAGTATAGCTACGCCAACGAACAAGCTTGGAGAAGGACAGACAGCAATGGTCCATGGTGTCATAGTCTTGCTTTTCCCAAGATTAGATTTGATGAGATCAGATCATATATGGGTTATGTTCACCCTAACTAATCAATGCGGGCAGCACCGCGTGGTCCATGAAGAAAGGATATGTTTGTCTTTGGTTGGTCCATGCTTTGCAGCAATGCAAGAGAGGAAGGTGTTGTTATCTTGGAAATTATTGGAGACGGTCACAAATTGTGTCCTCGCGCTGCATGTGGTCCCTTGCGGAACCTTCGCTGGGAACAGTATTGTAGGCTAATCTCCAGGTAGGCTGTGATGTCCCAGCATGCTTCGCTAGGTACAGTACGTTCTGTTGTTCGATCCAGATGCTACTGGTACCAGCCAGGTCTGACAAACCATTTGATGCAGGAGGCGAGGACAGAGCTGGGGGACGAGCTGCACCGGAGCCGTTTGCGCCATTGCTCCAGACTTTTTACATTTGCTACAAAAACTTGTACCCTTTCTTTTGTTTTGTCGTAGTGAAATGTTTCATGAACTGAAAGCAAATGGCATGCATTTTTACATATTTTTTTTAACAAAATACGGTACAGATATCCTGAACGAGGATTAAAAGAAACAGAATCCGTGTACTTAAACCAGTGGGCCCAACGAATTATTATTCTTCGATGATGGTGAGTGCACGGAAGATGCATGGGGATAACGGTCGTCCTGCATTTTCGTGATGTGCAGTTGACAAGATATGGGCGAGTGCACTACACGCTCTGCTTTCCTTGCGTGTTTCACTTCGACGACACCTGAATAAAAATAAAAGGAAAAAGTGTTGATTATTGCATTTGTGTATATTACACCCCTACACTCTTAAACGGTGTACTTTTGACCCTAAACTATCTGAACCGTGGAGATTACCCCCTTCAGGCCTAAAGACCGGTTCAACTAGTTAATCATGATTTTTTATCATCTATTGGCCGGATAATTAAACAGTTTAATTAGCCGCACTGCTAGCTTGTCCTGTATGGCGAGAAGCTAACTAGCATTTTCAGTTCGTGGTGGCCATGGTATGGTGAACTTTGGCAATATTTCAGATGCACAAAACGAAAAGTATAAGCCTTGTACGCATATTGTGGATGCCCGTACGTTAGGCATTACACACACATTGGACGGAATGAGTGTATGCCTGGCACGATAAAACCTATAGCATCTATTCCTCCATAAACAGTTGTGGTAGCTTCATCCTTTTTGTTGCTGGTACTGCAGGTCGCATATTCAGGCTTTTTGATCCTCCTGAATTGCTCTTAGAAGTTGATGCCCTTTTATTCCTCTTTGATCCTCCTGGATTACTCTGCTGGTACCATGAATCACAACCTACATTATTTTACAATTTAGTTTAGCACACTTTGCACAGACGAACATGTGAAAAAAAACGAACCATGCCCTGCTCCAGTGTTTAGTTCAGCGCGTATCGTTTTGTTGTGTGACCAGTTTAATTATCCGGCCAATAGATGATAAAAAATCATGATTAACTAGCTGAACCGGTCTTAGGCCTAGAGGGGGGTAATCTTCACGGTTTAGATAGATTAGGGTTAAAAGTACACTGTTTAAGAGAATAGGGGTGTAATCTACACTAATGCAAAAGTATAGGGGTGTGATCAACACTTTTTCCAAAATAAAATAAAGCATCTTGATATAATTTGCATTTTTGCCATATTAGTAGTTATTTGAGGATAATGATCGGGATCATATATGAGCTATATAGAGAAACGCTAGCTAGCTGGGCAATACACAATTTACGACACACGTGCAGTTGCCAAAGTGCCATCCGGCGATCTGGGTTTTCCAAACTAGTGTGTAGGGGCCGGACAGCAACATGGTTTTATTTAAGAGTCCACCTGTGACTTAAGGGCAGTCCCAACCCTCAACTAGGATGGTTTCCATAGCATTAATTAGAGTGCCATGTAGGACTTTTAGCTTATGTGGCACCATATTAAAAAGAAAGAGAGTAGAGAAAGGAAGAAACTGGGTCTTGCATGAGACCTAGTTTCTACACGAGAACCTATGCACTAGAAATTACCAAATTTTGCATTGGGAGGTGATAGTTTCTTCATGATAGATGAGGAACAAATATGATTGGTAGAGAGGAGAGATGATACATTTATTAACAATCCACATTAAGAAATCATGTATTGTGAAGTGTAGTTTCTACAGGTGGTTTCTTGCTTATGTGGCGGCATGGAAACTATCCATAGACACTATGGGTTGGGACTGCCCTAAGAGGTCCTGTGGAACAGTTCATAATTAAATATGTTAAATATCATCACAGACAATGGCCTTTTCAGCCAACACTATTTAAGAATTCCCCATTTGACACAGTAAAAGATTGTTCTATCCTTATCTGTACCCAAGACTGATCTAGGACTGGTCGCATAGGAGGAGCACCATGATCGTGTGCACAGGCCACTGGCTTTACACCCGACCAAATTTGAACGGGCTCCAGCTATATATTTATCCAGAAGGAAGTCTTGGCGGGAACCAGCTATAAGAGATGATGGATAGTTTGACAGAAGAAGAAGTCGATGGATAGTCCTTGAATTGAATGCTGATATGACGGCGCATGAGATTAGCAGCGAATTTCCAGTTGGCCTGGGATTGTGATCGTTTCGAAATGATGGCAGAATGATCCGGTGGTCCTGAAGCAGTATAGAGCATAGATGTTTCGTTATCGACCAGCACGTAATCTATCACGCAGAGAATAATAACATTATTAACTTATGAAATAAACCTAAAAATTGCAATGACACGTGCTAAGTTTCACTCAACCCTAATTGGACAGATGAGTTATCCATAATAATTCCCGTTGCGATCACCTCGAGACTCGTGGTGCCTTATCACACGGCCGGCCGTTCAATCTCATCAGACCGGCGTATATACATGCGCCACGCGGAGACGGGCAGCTAGCGCCCATCCCCGCCGAATCCGGGAGCAGTGCCAGGTCGCAACAGATCAGAGAAGGGCAACAGCACGGTGATCGATCAACAGGCCAGCCGCCTCGGCGCCACCACTCGATGTGCCGGCCGTCCGGCTCCAGCCTCCAGCATCCATCCATCTATCCACGCTGCCGACACACACCGGCCGTTAGTAATCATCACCGAATTAACCAAGGCGAGCTGATCGAGCAGCAAGCAAGTACACTCGGCCGGCCGTGTGTGTGTGCGCCGATGGAACGAATCGAGCCGCCGGCCGTCATATGCGTGCAAAAATCGCGCGGGAAACAGCGCTGGGCACTGGAGTCCGCAAGTACTACGATGGCCACGGGGATTGGGAGAGGTGTCCGCTGGCGCCACCGTGGCCTCCGGTCGTGTGGACGCCGAGGCCGCTACGTGCACGCCTCCTCCTCACAGAGCCCCCCGTGCCGTCCCTCTCGCTCCCTGCCCCCGCCTCCTATCCACGCCGCGCCGGCCCATCTCTCCGATCCCTCCCTCCCTCCTCATCATACCATACACACACGACACGAGCGAGCTCAGCAGCCCACGCCCAAATGATGATGCGCGTTGTTGCATGGCTCCGCCACACACGCCCGAACCCACCCCACCGCTGCATAAGTATCTCCGCCGCCTCCTCCTCGCGCCTGCTTTGCACCATACACCTATACGCTGCTGATACTACGCTCTATAGCTAGCTAGCTAGCTCTTGCAGCTTGACCTTGACGACCGGCTCGATCATATCGATTGGCCAGCCGGCCGCCATCGCTACCTTCCGAGCGCCGTCCCGCTGTCCGTCACCAACCGTCGTGTCCGTGCTGCAGGCAGGAGGCCGGCGTGCAGTACACTGCGCGACGTGAGCCGCGCGCGCGATAACGGGAAAAGGAGATGAACCAGTGCGTGCCCAGCTGGGATCTCGACGACCCGGCCGCGGTGATAGCCGGCGGGGGGCTTAATAACCATCCGGTGCACGCGGCCAGCGGCGGCGCTCACCGTGACGCGGTGCCCTCTGCGACGACGACCGGCGCCGGCGCATTCGCGCCCGTCGTCGTGCCCATGTCGGACCAGTACTACGAGGTGGCGGAGCTGACGTGGCAGAAGGGCAACATCTCCTCGCACGGGCTCCTCAACCGCCCGCCTACCAGGCAAGCAGTACGCGCCCGCCGCGCCGCCGTCGCAGCAGCTACACGGCATCGGGGGAGGCGCCGCCGGCGGGGTGGACGCCGGGGACCGCGAGACGCTCGAGGCAGTGGTAGGAGAGGCGGCGGCGCGGTCGCACTTCCTCCTGTCGCAACACCCGCCGCCGGTCGCGCCGTGGCTCGGCGTGGCGCGCTCGGGCGCGGACGCGCTGGTGCCGTGCGCCGCGACCACAAGGGTGGCGGCGCCGGCGGTGGAGGGGGGCGACGCCGCCGCGGACGCGTCGAGGAGGAAGCGGGCGCGGGTGGGAGTCGTCGGCGAGGACGGGCTGGTGTGCGCCAGCCAGGGGAGCGCGGCGCCCGGCCGCCGCGGCGAGAGCGCGCAGCTGCTCGCGCTTGACGGCTGCTGCGGCGGCGCCGGGGCAGACGACCTGTGCGGGTTCACCACGACCACCACCAACAACTCGACGTCGCTGGACCGGCACGACAAGGGCTCCCCGGATACGGAGAACACCAGCATCGGAGGAGGCGCAAGCGACTCTCGCTGCTTCAGCCGCCGCTCACAGGCAGGCTACCTTACCTTCTCCATCACCATGATCGACTATATTTGTGTTCTGCTAATTGGTCTATTTGCAGACAGATTATTCCGTAAGCTTATTTTTGTATGAATCCATCATATGCATGCATGTGTCTTGGCGAAATGGAAAAATCAAAAATCAAAGAGAGACGGCTTGTGCGACGAGGCGGAGAACGTGGTGATCAACGGCGACGGGGCGGTGAGGTCGTCGATTTCCACCAAGAGAAGCAGGGCTGCTGCCATCCACAACGAATCTGAGCGCGTAAGAAATAAAAATTCCCTTCTCCTTTGTTTTTTCTATTCTGCAGTCACCAGTCATACGACTGCTACGACCTCGTTTAATTTTTCATGAACTGGATAGGTACGTGGTAAGTGAAATGCATGGTCCAGCGTCGTGGTACGTGCACACTTCTGTAGTGTTTTTTGGTCGAGAGCGCTCAGCCTTTCAGATTTCAAAATCATGGGCCATACGTCAAACAGTTCTCTATATATTGCGTATATATAAATCGCTTCTGCTATCGTGTTATATTGTAAGCCACTTGATATTGGACGGGATTTACTCCAAGAATACAAATAAAGCTAATTTTGTGTCCACCAAGAGCCCCAAATTTGTACATTTTATCCAGCGATGTAAATTGTCATTTGTCCAATTCCCCTTGATGCCGTTGTCAAGGTCGAGTTGTCAATGACTTTCTGAACTTAGATATGGTCTTAAAACAACCCTTGACTTTACCCAATCATTTCTATTATTGTATGTTTAGCTTTACTCATCAATTCAACAAGGTACCCTAATAGGATATTTCAACAAGGAAAAAAAAACTAGAAAATATCAATTCTGGTCCATACGTGCGCAAAGCGTATAGCTAAGAAGACATGTACAGATTTTTATCGAAATTGGTTGCACGTGGTTAAAATCGTCCTTTTTCTCTTTACCAGAGGGATCGGAATAACATAAAGATTTAGGAACATTCGAATATGTTTGGGGACAGACCTAGCCAACTAGTATATTCGGGTTGTCTGTCTGTGTTTCAGTCCTGTTTTACACTTTTGGCTTTACGTTACTATACTGTAGCCATGGCTACTGTGTGGGATAAGCCCCACATAGCTATCGAACTGTTCGTGGTAGCTTTTTGACCCAGTCGCCACGGAAGAATCGTCAAGGTTTCGAAGCTTCCTAGTGAGGCAGTGGTGACTAGCGGCTACGGCCTCCAGATAAGATGCAATACGCCATGGCATTGGCAGTTTGACGTCTGCGTCGTGCCGCAGTTTTTTCTTCAGAACCTTATGCTGCTGTTGGTGGTTGAGAGACTTGAGACTGAAAAAGAGCACTCAAACTTCCATATATGGCCCATGGGCCAAAACCAATGCAATATGACTTGAGTTGGGCCAGCACCCTATCATTAAATGAGACCAAAGAATCCATGGCAACCATTCTGATCAAGTTCACCCTATAATGTTGCGTTTTGTTTCAGAAACGAAGGGACAGGATCAACCAGAAGATGAAAACGTTGCAGAAGCTCGTCCCCAACTCGAGCAAGGTGAGAGACAATGCAGCCGGCGGATCAAATCAGAACATGCTCTTTGTGTTCACCGGACCAGTCATTTCTAAGATGAGTTCTGACACGCTGTTTCGTCGTCGATGGATGGCCTGATGGATGGGAGCAGACGGACAAGGCGTCGATGCTGGACGAGGTGATCGACTACCTGAAGCAGCTGCAGGCGCAGGTGCAGGTGATGAGCCGGATGAGCAGCATGATGATGCCCATGGCGATGCCGCAGCTGCACATGTCCGTCATGGCGCAGATGGCCCAAATGGCCCAGATGGCACAGATGGCCCAGGGCATGATGAACATGGGCTCCCTCGCGCAGCCGGGCTACGCGGGCCTCACCCCGCCCATGATGCCCTCCTTCGTCCCCGCCATGTCCTGGGACCCAACCGCCGCCGCCGCCGCAGCCGCCGGCGTCGTGGGTGCTACGGACCGCGCGCCTCAGCCCGCCGGCGGCGTTGCCGGCGCCGTGCCGGACGCATTCTCGGCTTTCCTGGCGTGCCAAGCGCCGCAGAACGGCCAGGTACGTGCATTTTCCAATCTGTACGTGCAGTACACAGGCAGGGTACGTGCAAACCAGATCTAAGTGTGCCTGCCACGGCGAATCCATCTGTGCAGCAGCAACCGGGCGGCATGGAGGCGTACAACAAGATGGTGGCACTGTACCAGAAGATGAGCCAGCAGCAGCAGCAGCACCAGGAGGGCCAGACCAGCAATTCATCCAAACAGTAAGCAGCATGACGTACGGAAAGTATGTAGCGGCTCTTTGTACAAGTACATCCTCTTGTTTTCTTCTTTGAACCAATTTGTAGCTCCCCTCATCGCATCTGTCCAGATTTTTCCTCTCCATATGTTGAGGCCCGGAATAGTGCAGCAGAGGAGAAATCAAGCCGTCAACGCCGTTACCTGTAACGTCACCTGTTGATTTTGCTTTTGACCCGTGTAGTCTACTAGCCTTGTATATATGGTTGTGTAAAAAATTGGGTGGGGTTCGCATCAGGCACTTCATCGACTTGAAACTGACCCAAATGTCCTGATAGTTTTAACTGCTGAAGGTGATGTTCAGGTAAGACTTTTTTTTGTTTTGTTTTTACTATCTCGAGAATTTCCTTTGTTTCTGTCGGCAAATGAGTGCGGACTGAAGACGCACAGAGGACGGTTCAGGTAGCAGTGCAGTACTGCAGCCAACCATTGATCCCTTTTCAGATCATTTTCCTGCTCTCTCGTTTGTTCATCTCAAATTCTCAGCCCCGATCATTTGCTGCGTAGATATTTTTCGCTCAGTGCTCCAGCACTCAGGCTGGCCGGAGAAAATTGAGCTGGGTTCGCATCAGGCACTTAATCAACTTGAACCGGACCCAAATGATGCTGCTAGTTTAACTGATGAAGGTGATGTACTGACGTTCAGGTAAGAATTTTTTGTTTCTGCCGGCAAATGAACGTGGATAGAGAAGATCCACAGGTCACACAGGACGGTTCAGTAGCAGTGCAGTCAACCAATGATCGTTTTCAGACTGTTTTCCTGCTCTCTCGTTTCCCAACTGAAATTCAGCACCGCCTCTTTTCGAAAAAAAAAAATCTCAGCACCGATCATTTCCTTGGTGATATTTTTCGCTCAGTGCTCCAGCACTCTGCCTGCCGGAACCTGATGACCAAGAAAGTATCGATTTGTAGTGTGCTCGGTGGATGGAGCCGCTGGGCAGTCCGTCTCCGTCTATCCAAAGGGCGCGGGCGCACTCAGCTCATCTCATCTCAGGTCAGCTCAGGCGGCTGACAAGAGAGAAGGAGCACGTCGTGCCGAACGGATTCGCCGGACACATGGCCGGCATCCATAGGCTGCATCGCGACATGGAGAGGGACGCCGTACAGGCTAGTCGACGCCGGGTACAGGAGCGCTGCTGCAGCCTTTTGACCCCATCGGGCCGGGCACCGGGTGGCCATTGTAGAGGCGCACATGCCGCGGACCGCGGGGATACAGCTCGATCCCCGGCGGATAAAGAAAAGGCCGAGGCTGAGCCGGTGAGGGGGAGAAAAGGCGCGTCCAAAAGAAGACGGATGTCTGTGTCGGCCAACCACCCGAGTACTCAGCTAGTACGGTGTTACCACTACAGCCGCCGTGGATCAGTGATCGAGTCAGGTGATGATGCTTAGTGCTGGTAATTAAGTAGTACTAAGATTATGTGCTCAAGCCCCGAGCCCGGATCGAGCAGTTTGCTCGTGGCACATTGGCGCTGCCGGGCTTGTCCTGCGCGGCGCCGATGCTGCTGCTGGGCTGCCGCATCGTGCAGGATAAGATGCCGGTGGCGGGAGATCTGGATCGCGGAGGAGCAGGCAGCTTCGCCAGCGAACCCGCCGATCCGACCCACGCGCAGCAATAACTCGGAGCCGCAACGCGGGCGGACAGCTAATAGGGGTTTGAAAAGGGCCGGACGGGCCGGCGGCGATGGGACGAGATGGGATGGGGGGGCTTTGGCTGGACGCGCCTTGTCAATCGATGCGGGCTCCGTTATTGCTCGTCTTCGGCTGTTCCGTTCTGTTTGACCGCGTGCAGCCAGGCCGGGCGCTTGATTACGCATCGAATTGGCAACCCTGGTAGCCGGCTAGGGGTGATAGGCTGATAGGATTAGAAAAGAAAAGGTTACTAGTAGTAGTAGCTAGTGGGAGTAGGAGTTTACTACTACAAGCTTTACGGAAGCCCGCAATGCATGCAACTGATGATGGGTGAAAAAAGAAGGGTAAAGGAGAGAGTGGCCCGTGGCCGGTGGGTGATTTACCACTTTACCGGCACCCAGTCATGGCAGTAACCGACTGACGGAATCTCGAATCTACTTATCCACAAAAGAAGTGGCGGGCGTAGTAAAGTGCGTCTCTCCCGGATAGGATTTGAATTATAAATTTACCGCGCGCGGGAAGGGTGCTCGAAGCGCTCTAGTTTTGCTTTCGTAGCCCGCCAAGTACAACTTTCAGGTTAGCTGGGGGAAAGGATCAGTTTTCTTGTAAAAATTGCCAGTTTCATTCCGCGAGATGCTCTGATAGGAAACTGCAAAGCGCTAGGCCGCTAACTGATCATTCACACATCACAAGAGCAATGCACCGAAGAAACACAAGAAGAGATTACCAAAACAGGGAGAAATCCCTGGTCTGCTAAGCCCACGCAAGCTCCGGAAATGGCGTTTATACATTACAATATACTTTTTGTTCGATTAATCACCGATCGAAAATGAAGATGATGATTGATGATTTATAAATTATAAAGCTTCAGTGGGCGGGAGAGCGTACCTTGTACGCCTACCTCCTCCATTTTCCCACACGGCTTTGCTTAATTTTTTTTCCCCTTCCCCCTCCCGCTCGAATGCAATTAGGGTGGCACACCCAACATCACGTGCCAGCCTCACCCCAACACAGACACCCTCACATGACGCTCCACCTAAAAGCGCGCCGGCCCCCAATGCAACAACGACTCACTCACTCACTCCATGGACGACCCTACCCACGATGACAGTGATGATACACGACTGCAACGAACACGATGACCAGAGAGACACCGACGACTAGCCGTTCCGTTCCGCCGTACTAGTAGTAGTAGTCTATTGGTAGTAGTAGTGTGCCAGCCAGCCCCAATTGCTGGCCCGGCCCGGTCGGAGATGGCCTAGCTGTTGTACTGGACGAAGGAGCGGTAGAAGGTGTTGGGCCTCCAGTTGGCCGGGATGACGTTCTTGGCGGTGAGCGTCTTGCCGGACTCGTTGCGGATGCGGATGGAGAAGGGCGCCTGCATGCGGTGGTTGGTGTCCATGCGCCACACGTTGCCCCAGGACTCGCGCATCGGCGTCCACCGCCCCGTCGGCGGGCCGTGGGCCGTCTTCGACTCCATCAGGTCCACCTGAACCACGTCGCCGTCGCCGTCCTCGTACTCTACCAGCACCGCGAAGTAGACGGGGTTCGAGTACTCCTCCACGTGGAACCCGATCTTCAGGCCAGGGAACTCGCAAGGCACCCTGCAAGGCATCACAGGCATTTTTAGTTTAGCCAACACGAAAACCGCATCACTGCTGCTGCTAATCTTGTCATCTTATGGAGCGGTTTGTAGTTTAGCCTAATCCTGCTGCTGCAAGGAATCTCTCTACTCTTTTTTTGTTTTTTGTTTTTTCGGCAGGTGGTGGTACAACCGAGATAAAGAGCGCGCGAAAGGGGCAACGGGTTGGCCGGTGGCGTGTTGCAACAGTGCGCGCAGATACGTTGGGCTTGTGCGCTGCAAAAGGGGTGCGCCCACTAGTAGCCAGAAATGAGCATGTTGGGGCGCGCTGTGCGGCAGCGCAATAAAAGTGACCTTTGTCAGCTGTGCCACTTTGCCGCACATGCGGTGTCCGGGGGCGGCCAGGGGCAGTTGGGTCCGACGGATGGCCCCCCCGCGCTCTCCCGCTACCAAACTTTCACTTGCCGTCCCGCCCGCGCCAGGAAAATTCAACAGTTTATTTAAAAAAAAAATTCAACAGCGGATTTGGAGGGAAAACCAGTACTACAACCAGTGAAGTACTGTGAAAAATTGGGAGCTACACTACCGAATCCTGGTACTACACTACTGCTAATGACTAGTGTACTGCACTGTGGGTGTGAGGCGTGCCATCTACTTGCAGTGGCAGCAGAACAGAAATACTAGTACTGCAGAAGAGCACCGGAACAGACCTGGTGAACTCGATGTCGATGATGCCCGAGTGGCGGAGCTTGTCGTTGAGGCCGGGCTTGGCGAGCCTGCCGAACGCCGTGCCGCTGAGGTCGAAGTGGTACTTGGACACCGGGTAGTAGTTCATGTCGGTGATGATCACCGTCTCCGCCCTGCCGGAGCAGGACTTGTCCTTGGTGCACCGAATCTGCGAGATCCGCAAGCGAGCAAGCGTCAATGCACAGTAAATGACGCCGTCACGGAGATCGAGTGAGGGACTGAGGACGCGCACATGCACGCGGGCCCCACTCGCAGCTGCTTTGCGGAGGACCGGACTGGACTGTACGGTACCCCCGTCCTACCTTAACAGTTACGCCTACTACTAGCCTCCTACTATTACTCTAGATTTTTTTTTAATTTAATATTTACACGAGCATTGTTTCCGCAAAACAAACTCATTTTTTTTCATTTGCTTCAGACAGAAGTGGGTACAAAAGAATCCAAATGCTGTTTTTATTTACCTTGTAGCAGGAGCCGCATCCCTTGCCGTCCTTGAACAATGGCTGGTTGCCGCAGGAGCCCATGGACAAGAACGGGTACTGGTTGGTGTGCTTGAAGCCGCACGCACCACCTGCGCCAAGGATTCGAGAGGGATCCGTGAGCCGCATTGCCCAGATCGACGAGCGAGGAGCCAAGAAATGCAGAAAACGAAGAGATCTGGGAATGCCGGCGGTGCTCACCGTTGTCGTCGGGGCCGGCGCCGTTGGGCTGGCCGTACCAGGTGGCGCGGGCCTTCTGCCAGGGGCCCCAGTACACGGCGGCCTCGCTGGTGTTGAAGCTCTCGGTGCCGTCGATGCCGGCGTCGCCGACCTCGAGCTGGGCCTCGCGGCAGTGCCCGCCGGCGACGAGGGCCAGGAGCACGAGCGCCGCCGTCGCAGCAGCGGCGGGGAGGGAGGAGGGGTCGACCATGGCTGCCGTTTCCCCTCTCAGCTTCCTTCGTCCTCTCTAGCGGGCAGGGGGCAGTGGGCGGCAGTGGAGTGAGTGCGAGCACTGGTGGGTGGTGGTGGCCTGGCCGTGGTGCCGTGTGGGCCTATTTATAAGCCAGATGGGCACCGGCACGCGAACTAGATGGGGGTGAGACGGAGAGGAGAGGAGACCCCTGTTGTTGTGTGTGCAGTGTGTACGCAGTGTGGGAGTGAGCAGAGGGAGAGGAGCGAGGGAGAACGTGCCATGTTGGGGCGCACATGGCCTGGGCTTGTGGGCTCACTGGCTCAGTCGACCGAGCCGGGCCCGAGCGCGCCCCGCCCGGCCTATCTAGCTCTCTGCTCAGCTCACTCTACTGCCTAGTACTCGTCTTTGCCACGGCAGCGCGTATTAAAAGCTGGCTGGTGAAAGTTGGGTCCGGCCGGTGGATGGATGGATGGACCGACCGACGCACGCAGAACGGGCGAGACGGCGCGGATCGGCTCGCTCGGTCGCTAGCTAGCCGCCATGCCGCGGCTGAGCTCACCTCACGTCCTCACCCGCCTCGCCTTCGCTGGTCAGGTCATGGTCACGCTCACGCCGTAGGCGCAGGGCGGAACAGGGCAAAAGGCCCGCGCTCCCACCTCGGCTCCGGAGCTTCTCCCGAGGAAAGATGACTTGTTCGGGGTGTCGGCATGTGCCCCCAGCGCCACGGGGGTGAGTGTGAGACCACCCTGTGCGCAATGTGCATTGTCTGGAGCGCGTTACCGCGTCTCGTTAGCAGATTCCTGGCGCTGGTGTGGTTCGTTCACCTTCGTCTTTTGGCCGCTTCCTCGCGGGCACGCAGCTTTCTTCCTGAAGATGGACGGATGCGGGAGATCATGCGTGTGGGTTTTGCTTCTTCTGCTTGTGTGGTTTGGATCTTTTTCCCGTTGAGCTTTGGTCGCCTGGATTGGCTGCATGTGACGCGAGGAAAAAGGCCCAAATGCTCCTGCCGGGGCGCGGTGTTTTCGCTTCGCTGATTGGACTTGGCATTCCGGTCCGTTGGCACACAACAATAGATCGAGCAGGGGCGCTGTACGCATTGCTTGGGCACCGATGATTCGGAGATCTCTTTCGTGGGCGGGCACACGTTTAAGGCTCGACGAAGGTCAGTAGTTGTTACGCCGTGGGGTGCTGGCGCGCATCCGGTTCGCTCCCGAGCTAACCCAACCCGCTCGTGTTCAGGACACCAATGCAAAAAGTTTCAGAACAAGAACCTGACAGCTAGCTTCCCGCGTCAGTGCTCGCCGCCTAAACACCCCCCCTTTTCCCCAACGTGCTGTGCTGGGCTGCGCTGGGCTCGCGCGTTGCGCTCCAGTTCACGATCTTTCCCCCCGCAATAATTCGCGAGCCCTTCCGCGCTAATCCTTGCCCAAATTCGATGTGACAGATGCGCCGATCGGCGAAAGTGGGGGAAAAAACCCGCAGGGGTCAGTGCCCTGCGCGCTAGAGCGCACCCCCCCCCCCCCCCCCCCCCCCCCCCCCCCCCACGCCGCCTTTTGACTCCGTTTGTCCTTGATCTAGCGTGGCATCCCACATGCATGCAGCGTGCCCGTAACAGACCGCAACGCATCTTTTGACCACCACTGCCACCAGGGACTTGATTTGGCTGGCAAATTAGACGGTAGCATCATTAGGCGGACGATTTCATTCATTTGTCCCGGCTGGACGAACTAGATGCATGGGAATTGGGATAGCATTCGTGCATCACGCATGATGCCGTGATGAGCTAGCAGATTGTTTGTTTTTTTTCCTGAAAAAAAAAAGATGAGCTAGCAGATTGGCTACGTACCCCCTCTCTACGACGCTGCAAGTACCTGGGCACTGTACGTGCGTGTACTCGTAGACCGTAGCAGGGGCCGGTCTACAAGAATTAATGGTTGCCAACCCTCTAAAACCGGGCCGGCCGCGGCGCCCCATCCGACCCGGCAGGCCGGCATGGGTGTGGTCTAGCCTCCACGATGCTTCAAGGACACGCACGGGGGACGGGACGGGATCGTGATCGACCAGAAAGAAGCCAGCTGCTACTAGCTTATTAGCATTTCACCGGCCAGCTACAGGCACGATGATCGTCGGCCGCCCTGCCCAAGCAAACTTCGATCACGGAATTGCTCGCGAGCGATCTTTGCATGTATAGCTCGTGAGCATGTGTGTCGGCTAGGTCACTTTCTTGCTTCCTTTTTCGGGAACGATCGATCGGTATGATCCGGCCGGGTGGGTGTGCCGGTGTCCGGTGAGCCATGATACGGCCGTCGTCTGAGCGGATCGCACTGCACACATCTAAACGCTACAGTCTTCAACGATGCTCTCACTGCTCGATAGCCAGTGGCAGGCTAGAATTTACCAGCTGGTTGGCGCCGTTTTGCTGCTTCAATTCGTTCGGATGATCCGCCGTCCATGTGTGATCCCGGCAGTGGAACGTAAATCTCCGTAGCTGCGACCGCAACGTTCTCTACCGGCCTGGCAAGTGGTCTACTGATCGATGGGCTTATTGAACTACTACTGCTGGTTTGGTTAGATCTGGATACCTACCTGCCTGGGTGCAGATCAAGACGGGAGGCGGAGGAGCAGCGGGGAATAATTGGACTCTGGTTTGGTCCTCGGTGCATGCGAGGACTCCTTGCTGGTCGGCGGCGGCAATCATGGAGGACGCAACGCGGCCGTGTCGCGGCGAATCATGCCACGGCATGGCTTGGGCCAGCGTGCGTCCGGGAATAGTATCGATTCCGACGCTTAAAAAAAAATACTGCTAGCGTAGGGCTCTGCTGCACTGCACCGGGCAATGATGCACGGCGGCACACGGGCACAGCCCTTGATATCCACCTACAGTATGCTAAGCGATGGATCCCTTGCTGCGGAATTATGCAACCGATCCAGGCGTGCCGGTGCATCAACACCCAGCTAGCCGCCTCGTATCATTGCCGCAACGGGGCATGGCCAGCAGCAGCACCCTACGCACGCAATGACTACAGGCCGGCCGGGATCGCATAGGCGTGCATTTGTTACAGGGGTTTCAATTCCTCAACGACTGCGCTGGCATGTTCTCTGCCATCCGAAGCATTTCTACGCGGACATGATGATTGCGACGGCCGAGGAGGAAAGGCGAAGTGGGGAAGTGCACATGGCTTCGCTGCGATGGTTGGGTTAGATAGGTTGATACCTGATCGATTCGCACCGCCGGATGCGTCCAGTTCATCCGGGAAAGCGGTGTTTTAACATGACGGGGGGCAGATGGGGCATGTGACGGGCCAAACGACGATCCACATGACGCCTCCTCATCTCGACGCCGACGGATTCATCTGCTAGCGGTAGCCAGTGTCCAATTTTGTCAACCTGACATATAGCGTGGCGGTGCCGATCGGCCGGTTTTTTCTACGGTTTAACAGTGCGGAGGAAATGCTGCGACACTCACTCGTCTGTCTCAGCAGAGCAGCTGGAGGCAACCACACAGCTGGTAGAGGTCGACAAGATCGTGACAAGTTCAAAATTTCAACAGGTCGCGGGCTACCTTTGTGTACCCATTTCTAGTGCATTGTACAAACTAGTACATTATTCTCTGTTTGATTCGTTTTCAGTTAAGCAGCGGCAGTATACTTGTAGTACTCTGTACTCGTGATCTCTTGTGCTGAATCGTGATCTCACCACACGAGGGACGGAAGGAAACTCTGGGCGTGTTTACATCGAGAGAAAAACGATGATAAGTACGAAAAATATTGTTTCTATAGAAACGTGCAGAGAGATAGAAATGAACTGACACAATTCTCTAATGGATAACTTTTCTGAAAAGGGGGCGTGTTTTCTATAGGGCCTCTGTCGTCGCTTCCCTCTCCGTCGCTACGAGCCACCGGGTTCCCGAGACTGGAGGAGGATGTGGTGATTGCCGCCGCTGGTTTCTGCTACGGTTTAACAGTGCGGAGGAAATGCTGGAGGCAACCACAGCTGGTAGAGTTCGACATGATCGTGACAACTTCAAATTTTCCACAGATCGTCGCCGGCTACCTTTGGGTATGCAGTTCGTTCTTGTGCGTGTGTACATTTTTTTGTTTGGTTTGTTTTCAGTCAAGCAGCACTAGTATACTGGCGGCAACCAGCTGGGAGAAACCGTAGAGTTTGACAAAACCGTGTTTCGAACTCCTCTCCCAAGTAGTCGGGAGTGGTAATGTGTTATGTCGTGTGCGTTTGTTCTTGTGATCGGGGGTTCATGTAGTGGTGTCCGATTCGACGCGTTATGTACGAATACTTTTTATTCTTATATGACATAGCAGTGCTCCTGCTTTAATTTTTTTTTAAAAGTTCAAATTTCGCTCAGATCACGGGCTAGCTTTGTCTACGCAGCTCAGTTCCAGTGCATTGTACAGACCAGTAGAGTCTTCTGTTTGATTCTTTTTCAGTATAACAGCAGCAGTATACTACTCTTGATCCCTTCTGCTGAATCGTGATCTCAGCACGCGACGGACGAAAGGAAACTCTGTCGTCGTCTCCCTCTCCGTCGCTACGAGCCACCAGGTTCCCGGGACTGGAGGAGGTGGTCAGGTGACGGTGGTTGCCCCCGCTGCGAGCTCGCCAGGCCTCGCATTGAATCTTGTCTTTTGGGCGCAGGGGCGCAGTCGGTAACCGTAACCGGAAGCATTGAATAATGGCGATACGCAACAAAAGGATGTACTATGCCGGGATGCTTGCTTGTCCTCCCATGGCGGCATGCGCCCACTCCGCACCCCTTGCCCCTGCTTGCTCTCCTCGTCCCTCGAGGCGAGGGCTGGCGTGACAATTTTACTCCCCATCCACTGTGCCTCTGCCGGCGCGCGAGGCCTCACGCCGCCGTCGCAGGGCTCGAAGAGGACGTGAGCACAGGACGGACGAGCTCGTCGGGCTCGTGAACGAATGACTGCGGGGACAAAGTGGCAGTGTTTTAAAATTTTCCAATGGAGTGCAGGACGCTCGAATTGGCGTGCCGAGAGAATGGGCGCGACGTGCTCGTGGTCGTGGAGGCAGACACTTCACTTTCTCCTCGTTTCTCCGGGAAAGCAGGAGCAGAATAATGCGATGTCAATGGGGAGCAAGAATGAATGCGACCGAGGTGTGCTTTGCCATGGCCACCACGGAGCTAGCATTTGCACTTGCACTGCGCCGGGGGCAAGGGACCTGAGCTAATGAATACAGAATACTAGTGCTATACTTCTGCCGGTACTAATAACCTGCGAAAAGTTTTTTGTTATCCATTGCTTTGACTTTACCCAAACATCCCCAATTATGCGGCCTGATCAAAGGACGGCAGACGGCATAACAAATATTCTATCTGCCCGGATGAAATCGCCGCAAAGGCCAAGCAAGTTCCGAAGAGCAAGCCGGGACGCGATGCTTGGAGTGGATTATTGGGGCATCTCGAGAAGGCATTTTCCTCCGTTGGGCCCAGCAGACATGCACCAACCCCCGCCGTGATTCAAGGTGCGTCTGCCTGCAGCAACGAGCAAGCAGATCAAGCAAGGCAATGGCCTCTTTGCTTTACCGGGCCGTCATGAGTGGGAAAATCCCCGGAACCGATAGCCGCGGCCCACATGGCGGTCACGCAATGGGGCCAGCCGGTTTGGCCAAGGCCATGATGGCGCGCCGCAGGCAGGGTCATCCTGCTCGCTGCATCGGACGGCTAACAGAGGTCCGGAGCAAGCGTCTGGGGAAGAAAGCAACGGCGGATACATGCTCGGAGACCGGGTGGCCGTCGCCGGCGCCGGTCCACCACTAACGGTTCCCTTTTCTAGGGCCGGGCGCCTGCGCCTGGGGCCTTTATCCTGTTCCCACTCTAACGAGAAAAACTGTCTCAACGCACGCCGCTCGCTGCCGGCCACCGGCTCGCCAGGCCCACCGGTAAAGCCAGGCCTGGACGTGGTACTGTGGTAGAATAGTAAAAGTGACTGATCGCAGTGCATGCGAGTTGCGAGCTCACTTCTGCGCCCATGCTAGAGCATATTTATGGCGGTGGCGAGGTGGTCTCGCTGCTCCGCCGAATAAATTCGGCCATCGGTGGCCGGTGGCCGGTGCACGGCGTACGGCCGCCCCCGGCGGTGATCTGGATAGTTCCCTGGCATCGGGTGCGTACGTGTCGGCCCGGGTCTGGAGAATAACGCCCTTAACAAATCAATGTGAGTGCACTGCTGCCGCACTGGGAAGGGATCTCCTGGGTTTTAAGTTTAGACGCCCCAGCTAACACATTGACCTGTGCCGAGTAGATTAGTTTCCCGCCAACAAGGGCCAAGCGTGTCGTGGTGCAGAGAGAAAAGATGACCCTAGAGCGCGAAGTGAAGAACAAGAGAGGGTTTTGTGTGAACGGGGTCCTCTGCGCACGCGCCACGTGAGTGCACGTTGGGCGGGAATCTTTAATACCTTGCGCACACGCATCTAACGCGGGGGGATTTGATTGTTGGCAGCCGGCATAGCTTTACGAGTCATGTAGTAAGCACATATTTTGCCGGCGATGTCTCGCTGACAGCGCGGTCCACGGATCGGGCCCCTTTCTTATCCGAAGCAATAGGAAAAAAAAAAAGAAATGCGAGCCGTTGGGCCGGCGGACACGTAGCCGGAGCGGATAGGATGGCGCGCGGTGCGGGCGGCCTCACACGTCGGAGGCTTTGGTTGCCGGACGGAATGGATTGGGATTGGGATGGCCCCGGTGGCGCGGCCGAGTGGCACTGTGGCAGCAGCCAGCAGGCAGGAGCAGGACCCGCGGCAGCGCCGCGCACGCACGGTCACATGGGGCACCGGCGCGGCGGGGGCCATGTGGATGCGGTGGGGTGCTTCCGCTTCTGCCTTGCCTTTGCGTCCTTGCCCCTGGCGCCGGGATGCGAGAACGCGATGGCGAGCGGAGCGCAACGTGGTGGTTGCTGCGACGGTGTCAGCCGTGCGCATGTGAAAATCATCGTGCCCGCCGGGGGTGGAGGGGGACCCCCTCTCCGGGCTTGACTTCTTTCCTTTGCGTTGGTTTCCCGCCCTCCCAAATGCTTGTGTCGGGGAGTATGTTTTCAGCTGCCTTTGTGTCTCGCTTCGCTTGCTCTCCCCTCCCGTCCTCCGTCCCGCCAAATCATTCAGGGCGGCCACGCAGATTTCATCCGATCCCCGGAACTCGACCCTGCCAGGTCGCTTTCAGAATTGCCGCCTCCGATAGTCACAAACTTGGCAGGGCCATTACGTTAGGCACTCGCCCCTCGTTCTGTGTAATCTTCTGATGGTTTGCAGGCTACTCTCGGCTGCTGATCTCAGGTTCAGGTAGGTAGAGTGATTATCAGGCGTAGTAGTAGCAGCCCTGCGCTGAGATGTGCCCAGTAATAATACGTGAACTCGTGAACTCTCTTTGCTGCTGTTTGGCACTTTGAAGTATCGATTTACTTTCGGGCCGGCCCAGGACCAACTGAGTTCGATCGCTCTCTCTCTCTCTCTGCTGGGTCGCTCATGTTGGGCGATTTTCGGAGCCCAGGCTACTCATATCACGTTTTAGCCCAGGCTACAGCTTCTCTCCTCCACGAGGCCCAATATAATTAGCTTCGGCCCGAGAGCGACATTTGCCAGCTCAAATCACCTTCTTAAATTTCCACACCGGACGCGGCCTTGCAAAGGTAATTTGGGCTACTGGTAGGCCACATGCGTCGCGGCCTTGCGGGCCTCTTTGGGCTACTGTGTAGTTGCGTTGGACGACTAGCCGGATGGGCAGTGGACCACTAGTTATTGGGCCTATTCCAGGTAGATTGACAACAGGTCCATCCTAATTTTATTTTTTGATACTGGTCCATCCTAAATTAAAGTAGGATCATGCAAAAAGGAAGCAACCTCTCCCGTTTCGAATTCCATTTATGCTGATCCCTCTACCGTCTCGTTTTTTTCTCCCTCGTTTTTCTCATATCTATTAAAAAGAGCGATGAAATTTTCGTACCAAATCTGACGTGTTACCCTTACCCCTCCAACACCGTCGGATTTTATGATGACGATCCAACGCTCTAGATTAATCTAAAGAGTCTAAGTTGACGACATTACTCCTACACCGTCAGATTTTATGATGATCGAACGTTGTAGATTAATCTAAAGAGTCCATGTTGACTACATCATTAATTTAGTAATTTTTAAAAACACGTGCATGTGGCACATGCCCTTCTGCTAGTTTAAAAAAACATGAGACAAATGTAGAAAAATGATAGCTAGAGTATTTATTTTTCAAATACATAGTAGGAGAGCAGCACAAATTTGCATTATTAGTATGAGCTAACAAGACTCACGTTAAGTTTAGGGATAATCAGGCTCGAACTGATGACTTCTACCGCGTCAATGTGGCACTCTACCGCTGAGTTATATCGCTTCCCCGTCCCATCAAGAAGGAGAATTAATAAATTCAAAGGCAAAGGGGTGAGAAACTCAAGGCCACTCTTCCTCCGGGTTTTCATTCCGCACTATTATGAACAGTCAAATAATGAAAAAAATATGGATTTAATTGTCAACCGGTCCTATCGAAAATAGGATTGACTATGGATTCAAGCCATATATAGCACATAGTTTTATAAAATCTATACGATTTTTCCGATCTAAATCGATCGGGTTTCCATGGAAAAGATCTTGTTCAATATGTTCTATTGGATACCGATTGGAGAAAAAAACATGACTTGGTATTCTTAAAAAAGAGGGGAAGCAAAACCAAGATGATAAGAGTCGCCCCTCTCAAACTACACTAAGTATTTTGTGGGCTGATAAATGCCCAATTTATTTTGGATCGAAGATTTATGCCCCACGATTGTCCCATTGGCATTAATTGTCGGGTTGCGCTCGGGCTTCCCATTCTTTTTAGTAGCAAAATAACGGTATCGAGTCGGCCTGAGCTTGTTCTGAACAAGCTCGATAGTCGTGTGCGGGTCAAATCCCAACAGCTCGAGCTGGGCCCACAAGTTGAGCCAAATATGCTCAGGTCTCGTCATAGGTTACATGGGTGGGGATAAAAATTTGAATGGAACGAAGGTTAGTTGCAGTTAGGCCAGTTTGAATGGGGTTCATGGGCATTTAATCCCGTTGCACATCAACAATTTTGGTGACATGACAAACTCATTACGAAGAGAGAAGGGGACGGTTTCATCCCCATGAAACCCACTAGGCACACTTGCCTAGTCCCATGAAACACAATAAAACTTACATTGAGAATGTTATGATTTCATCCCAAGACACGTTTGATCACAAAATTATGGAGAATTAATTGATGCAACATGTTTGTGAAACTGTGTAATGAAACTTTCCATTGAGAGCGACAGTTTCATCCCACTGAAAAGCTAACGTGGTAATCTAGGTATCTGTGTAGTGAAACTCACTAGACGAGCCTTATAACTGTACATTTGCACGTGGAGTCGTGCCAGTAATTGTGTGGGCTTTGCTCACCGCTATACCACCCATTAGTGGCACAATTGCACACGCAATAACAGAGCAAGAGCCTCGTCCAGAAATGACAGAGATTCAAAAACCCCTCTTTCACAAGTCTTAAATTAGCATTGAGGGATAAAAGTGTAACCGAAAATCTCGTTTACCGGGCATGTTTTCGAATCGTTTTCGTTTATGTGATATCGTTTCCGACCATTATCGTATTTAAGTTTGGATTTTTCCAAGTTCTTTTATTGTCATATTGTTGTTGCAACTTAATAGTTAAATTGTGAAACCGGCCAAATTTCTAACCGTCCGGCAATTATTTCTGTATAAATAATATCGTTACCGATCGTTTTCGATCATTTTCATCCCGCATTGGTAAAAACCACAATTCACGGGAGACAGTTGCCATAGGCTGGGGGTACCTAGCCTTAACTTAGCATTGTAGATGTTATTATACATCTTTTTATAAACTTAGTTCTAGTTCGACAAATCTTCTATAATATAAAGGACGACGAAATTTTTGTACCAAATCTTACGGGTTACTCTTGTCCCTCCAACACCGTCGGATTTTATTTTATGATGATCGAATGCTTGAGATTAATCTAAAGAATACATGTTGACTACATCACTCCTACACCGTCGGATTTTACGATGGTCTAACGCTCTAGATTAATTTGAAGAGTCCATATTGACTACATCATTAATTTAGTAATTTTTTAAAACACGTGCCTGTGACACGTGCCCTTTTGCTAGTTTGATTTAAGGCAATAAAAAATTGAGTTACCTCAACCCGGATTACTTGAACACTGAACCAAACTCAGGACCACGGAGCCACGGACCACTCTTCATTCAGGATCATCCCGATCACGTACCATTTGATACACCAAACAGTGTCTACATGTTCAACTTGGTGCAAACAACCAAAAACACCATTAAGCATTGGGATAGGAGTTAGGACTCGCGGACTCGGTTTGCCTGCAGGGCAGTTGCACCTCTAAAAAATTGAGGGCCTGTGTTTCCCCGTGGCACAAACTTGTAGGGCGGCTTCTGCATTGACCCTTTCCTTTTCTTAACTGGATTTTGTACTCACCTTGCAGGGTGTGTCTTTGCAACCACCATATGGCTTCCCGATTTCAGACGGGCAGCAAGCAACATGGTGTTGGACTAGTACCTACTTCCAGTAAGTGAAACTGAAACGGATTTGGTACATCTTCCAACCCAGCTCTGCTTAGCAGTAGGCTAGTAGTTACACAACACATTATTCAGGGAGTTGGTACACAGAATCCATACAATGATTACTCGGCAATAATAGTGTTCTCCCATGATTCAATTGCAGGCCTGTCGTTCCATCTGTATCCGGCTGTGCACGAATCTCCCGTTCATAGCACACTCTGGGACAAGAGTCTTAAAAATGCTCCAATGAACACACAATGCCATAAGCCCATAACGGCCAAGAAGCCGTTACTTTTTTTAATACTAGTTCGCTAGTGAGACCCGAAGCCTCTCTTCCTCCCTTGATATGCTCTCCGGAGGCCGGAGCCATGTGACCCCTACCAAAGCAAGTCGGGCGCAACGACCGCTGTGATTGCGATCACGCCGCACTGAGTTCGATTATTCTTTCTTTCCCGGCCTATAAATAACCCGGCAGCGTGCACGTTCCAGGCCATCCCAGCTCACAACTTCTCCTGTCTGCCCGGTGGTAGTACAAGAGCAAGGCTACCCTCCCAAGCTTGCGAGCTTGTCTTGCATAGCTAGGAAGATGGCAATGGCATCCATGATCTCCACCAAGGTAGCCGCACTTGCTGCAGTGATCTTCTCGCTCCTGGTCACGTATGGATCATGCGCTCGGCCGATGAACTTCACCGCCTCCGACTTCACCGCCGACCCCAACTGGGAGGCCGCCAGGGCCACCTGGTATGGCGCGCCCACCGGCGCCGGCCCATACGACGACGGTAAGTATATATTGTACATGATCGCCGATGATCGCCGCCGGCGCATGACGCTTGGCGTTGCTGTTGCTGCGTCCTTGAACGATCCATAAACTTGCATCCGTTTTTGTTTGTTTGCAGGTGGTGCCTGTGGATTCAAGAATGTGAACCAGGCGCCGTTCTCGTCCATGACGTCGTGCGGCAACCAGCCCCTGTTCAAGGACGGCAAGGGCTGTGGCTCCTGCTACCAGGTATAGTAGATTAATTGGTCGTCAAGCGAAGTTGATGTTGGTGCCATGGCACTAATGGAAAACGGAAAGCTGAAGCAGTACAGTTTTGAGTTTTTGACACACGCAGTCTGTTTTGTTGCCTTTCTTCAGATTCGATGCAAGAACCACCCAGCCTGCTCCGGCAACCCGGAGACGGTGATCATCACCGACATGAACTACTACCCGGTGGCCAAGTACCACTTCGACCTCAGCGGCACGGCGTTCGGCGCCATGGCCAAGCCAGGCCGCAACGAGGAGCTCCGCCACGCCGGCATCATCGACATCCAGTTCAAGAGGTGGGTAACATGCGCCGCACGTTGCGCAGAGCCACAGACCCCACAATCTGCAGGCCCCACCTGAACAGAATACAGTGTATCTACTATGCGCTGCATGTGGAGGAGTGGAGCTCTCTTGTAGTTTAGCAGAAATATGTACTAGTACTGTACCTACTCCTAATCTCTTGATTAGGACTCTGGCCTGACAAGAGTCAAGACTAATGGAAACATGCCACATGCAGGGTGCCCTGCAACTACCCCGGGCGGAAGGTGACGTTCCACGTCGAGGAGGGATCCAACCCCATGTACCTGGCGGTGCTCGTCGAGTTCGAGGACGGCGACGGCGACGTGGTGCAGGTGGACCTCATGGAGGCCAACTCCGGCAACTGGGCGCCGATGCGCGAGTCCTGGGGTTCCATCTGGAGGATGGACTCCAACCACAGGCTGCACGCGCCCTTCTCGCTGCGCGTCACCAACGAGTCCGGCAGGAAGCTGGTGGCCAACAAGGTCATCCCGGCCAACTGGGCGCCCAACAACTACTACCGCTCCATCATCCAGTACTAGTCCTGCTGCTGCTGCGCTCTGTAACTCGGTGTCATTGGCTTAATTGTATATCGTCCATGCGTTTACTAGGTAGTAGTAATTAAAGTGAGGTGCCAGAAGCTCGGCAATGCCGTAGGTGTTGTGTTTCTGCAAGATTGGCAGAGTAGGAGATGAGGAGGCTAGTTTGGATGTGCTTTCTCGCCCAGTGTCAATGTATTTATCGATCAGTGTGATCAAGACTATAAATGAAAAAAAGGTTCAATATGGCTTTCAGAACGTCTATGCTTCTCCATACCCTTATGTTTGTGTGACTCCTCTCAATTATTCGGTACAAGTTGGCTTTTAATAATAAACTTTATTCAGCGCAAATTACTTTACTATTCCCTCCAATAACAACTGTGACTTTTTTGGGTTGCTTGTAGCAGTGAATATTCTAAAATCAAGGTGTAAATTACCCCTTTTTTAAAACGAACTGTGGGAGAGTTCCCCACAACATTCAAATAAATTAAATAAAGGGTAGAGAAAAGTCTACTTACAACTTACAACAAATATGTACAGAACATCGGGGAGAGCTGGGAAACAAGAAAGAGCCTACTAGTGAACTGAAAGAGCAAGACAGATAGCGAGAGAACGAAACCAAAGACGTCTAAATGGTGGATTCAATCCAGTTGGAGATGCCAACTCTGTGATCCTCTCTGAACCGAAACAATTGCAATCGCACTTGGCCTTTGAAATTTCCAAACCAGTTTTGAACCGACGGGCACCACAAAAAATGACCGCATTCCGAACCTTTCAAATTTCCCATGTCGCAATGGTGAAAATGTCCATGAAGTAATCCTGGCCAAAATCTTGACGAGCATTCCTTATTCTTTCATGGATATCCAGGGACCTGTCCCACTGAATATGTAGTTTGTTCCAGCATAGATCAGCAAGCTACAGTAAAAAAACAAGCGATATTACCTTTTTGTGTACTGATTTTGGATCTTTGGAAATTACATAAGTAGATTTGTTTTGAAAACTGTTTCATAACATTAAGTTTAGTCAAAATGGTGTTCTGGAGACCATCTATGGCCTCTTGTCGAAAACGTCACTTATCTTCTCCCCCTGTTTAGGAGTCGAGGGTGTATCATTTTTGGTATTTAATTCAGGCCTCGTTCAGTACGTACTCCCTCCGGTTCGGTAAAGGAAGTCGTTTTGGACAAGATTTGAGTCAAACATTGGGAATATAAATCGTGAATAACTTTTAAGTCGTTGAGTTTGGAAATGTGAAAACTACATGAATAGATTTGTGTTGCAAAATACTTTCATAAAAGTATACATATGTTAGTTTTTAATAAATATCTTTGTAAAAATAAGAAGTCAATTTTGTACTTTGGAGACCGTGTCGCTGTCCTAAACGACTTCTTTTACTAAACCGGAGAGAGTAGTTTTCAACTGTTAGGCCAGTCTCAATGGGAGTTTCATGGAGAGTTTCATGGCATTAATTGATATGACACATCAGCAAAAATGCTGACTTGACAGGGTCATTTATGAGGGGAGTTTCATGGGATGTGAGGGGAGTTTCATCTCCATGAAACTCTACTGGCACAGTTACCTAGTTTCCAGTCTAGGTAACTGTGTCCATGAAACTCCCACTGAGACTGGCCTTATGCACTCCTTTTTTTTTAAACGAAATTTCTCCGTTTCGGACACACACACTGTTGAGTGTGGACTGTTTAGACCATTTACCAAGGCTGCTCATGCAGTCACTTCCAAGTTCCAATGACTGCGTGCACCAATAAAGTATTTGAGTCTAGAGTATCTGTGCATGTGGAGGTTCAACAAGAGTCTACAGATTAAGATCAAAGCCATCAACAAGGTGGTCCATGATCATGACGCTAAATGCTTCTTAAACGTAGTCGCACTCGCTGCGAAGCAAAAACACCTGTGCTCCGCCCAGTAGTTGTTCAGCTGTCGACGAGTTCTTTTTTTTTCGCGGACCCAGAGAAGATAAGAGCAACTCCAACCGATCTCTCAAATTTGGACCCCTACTCCATCATATGAGGATCTCTCATACACATTGATCCTCTCATACACATTTCAGACTCCTACTTCTCTGCACACTCCAACCGATCTCTCATATGCCCCTCTACTTCCCACCTCACCTCTATTTTTATTCATATTTTGCAACTAACAAGTCTAACTGTTTCAACCGTTTTGCAGATATTTTTGCATATTGAAAGCTATACTGCTGAGATAAATCGATGGGCTAGTTCAGTTGAGTAAAAACAATTCAGAGCATCAACACTGACAAAATCTACACACAACAGCAAAATGAAATCTGCAGTAGAAAAATGGGATCCCGGACCCTAAATGCAGCAGCAAAAATCGAAGAAAGCATGGCTGTGAGGAGCCAGCAGGGCTGCGCAACAAGCAAAATCAATCCTACGAGTAACCAGTAAGCAACAAGCAGTAGGACAAAATCACAGCACCAATCTCCTTCTCACAGCAGCAAAATCCTTTCTTCTACCAATCAGTAGCGGCAAGCATGCAGCATGACAAAATCGCACCAGCAATCTTAGTCCCAGAGGTAAAATTGACCACGCATCAACAGAAAGCAGCAGCAAATTTTCATTTTTCTATAAATCTCGCTCAGTCTCGCAACAACAAAAATCAATTCTTATCTGTCCCTATCTCCTCGCATGCGGCGGACTGCAGGACTATTAAAAAATCAATCAACCGGTTTGCAGAGCTGCGGATCTGCGAGCCGTGCGGGGGCTGCGCCGCCTCCGGCGGCGGATCTGCGAGCTGCGCCACCGCGTTCCCTAGTTTCTGGATTTGCGAGCCGGCGCCGCCGCATCCGTAGGTGAGCACGGCAGCGACTTGCGAGCCGCACAGAGATGAGGACGCTTGACGAAGAAAGGAGATGGGGTCGTACTCGTACCTGGCGTTGGCACGCAGGTGCGAACACTCCGCGGCGGCGCGGGAGCGACGACGGTTGCTCGCCTGGCCGGATGAGGGTTCGAGTGGGAGCTCCTCCAGATGAGAGTCGGAGGCTGCCAAATGAGAGTCCGGATGAGGACGGGGTTGAGATAAGAGTTCGGTTGGAGACTGTTTTTCCCCTCAAATCTCTCAAAACCGATATGAGAGCCCAAAAAGGGTATCGGTTGGAGTTGCTCTCGACGCAACATAAAAGGAGGGCCCTGAATTTTTCCTACCATTCCTATTCTGCATACAGTTAGCTCAGGCCTCCGGGAAAGATACAAAGGCAACTGACGCGTGATGTGGCCGCGAGCATGTGCGAGGGGCAGCAGGGGAGCTAGAGCCGGGACGCCGACGGCCGCGCGGCGCAGCGCTGCACATTTGCATGTGAGGTGCGGGCCACCGCGCGAGGGCAACGGCCGCCGGGCCCGGCATGTCGAGCGAACCAGTGGCAGGCACGAAGGGTCGCGCAGTGCTCTCCCCATCAGCCGAGCTCGCGCGCCAGATTTCCAGGGCCCGCGCCGTCGCGCTCGCATCCACCGTTGCGCCGGCTCGGCTGGGGCTCGGGACGGCCGGGCGACCCGTGGAGCCGTGGCATTGTGGGGAGTGGGGACGATGTCCTCGGTTGCGTGCGCACAGCGGTATGGGCTGCTCGCATAGCGGGCGGCGCGTGTCTCACGAGTCACGAATAACGGGCCTGTTTAGGGTTTCGCGAAATTTTTTTCGAATATGTCGGGCACACATTTGAAGTATTAAATATAGACTAATTACAAAACTAATTATAGATTCTGTCAGTAAATCGCAAGACGAACCTAACCAGCCTAATTAATCCGTCATTAGCACATGTTTACTGTAGCAATTTATTGTCTAATCACGACCTAACTAGGCTAATTAGATTCGTCTCGCGAAGTACACTTCATCCATATAATGAGTTATTTTTTCGACTACATTTAATATGGCATGCGAAACATCTAAACAGGGCCGTCGCAGCGCTGTGGGGTACGTGTGTGGGGGTGTGAGGGGGGGGGGGGGGGGGGGGGGGGGGGGGGGGGAAGGGGCGGCGACTGGGTTGCACCTGCACGTATCATCAGCCGATCGAGTTGCACTTCGTGAGGCCATCTCGTGAAACTGTGTGATGATTGGCAAACATTATCAATCCGTTTAACCGCAATCCGTTTCAAATGGTTGTGGAAAACTAGTTGCCGATCAAGGTCGGAGTTCTTTTTTTGCCTACTACTCAGGGATAGACTCAATACCAGAAACATTATAAAGAGGAAAAACATGGTTTTACAGAGCTATTGTTGTGTTCTCTGCAACGGGTCCATTGAAAAAAAATTTGATGCATCTTTTCTTTCTCTGCCCTTTCAGCCAAGCCTGTTGGGCTGATCTTGGCATTACTTGGGATTTAAACCTCGACCCTGTGGCAATGGTTATTCAAGCACGACAGGCTTTTGGTATGACATGCTTCAAGGAGATCATGATAACTGCTGTTGGTGTATTTGGTGTCACCGTGACTCTATCATTTTTTATCATGCTAGTACATCTCTTGTTAGATGAAAAGCTCTCTTTAGGGAGGAGATTACTAAAGCTTCTATAGTTCCATACTTCCATTAGAGCGAGAGGTCTTTTTCGTGCTCCATACTACCTTATACTGGTGTTCAAAAAGGACCAGTATAAAAGGATCTAACGGTATAAATTAGTTGTATACTACTAGAACTTCACCAGTAGTATAAAGGTATGGAGCAAAGGGGCTCACGGTGCAGTGGCAAAGGCCACTGGCTGGAGAGCCCCCACCCAGGGTTCAATTCCTGGGTGATGCACAATTTGTAGAAAATAAAAAAATTCCATCGCTGGTCCCGTGTGCCAAAGCACTAGTCAACAGACGGCCCAGGTCGGCCTGAGGACCGTGTATGGCCCAGGTAGGAGTCTCACGGGTTACGTCTCCTAGTGTTTGGGCGGGGCCAGGGTTCGGGGATTTCCTCGGCCTGTGTGAGAAGGCCTTCTTCTTACGTACAATGCCCCGGGGGGAGGGGGGGGGGGGGGGGGCGCTTGCCCCTCGCAGGTCGAGTATAACGGTATGGGTCGAGTAGTATAGTAGTATAGGGGTATTATGGAAAAAATATTTTTAACATGTGGTATAAGATGGTATAGATCGAGTAGTATAGTGATATAGGGGTATTATGAGAAAAATATTTTAATTTTCATACTTATTTGATCCAATATATGTATTTCTTTTTACATATATGTTCAGTTAGGTTAGGACCTTCCAATAAAAAAATATATTACAGTCTAATTACACAATTACACATTCTTTCATAATCCATACTACCATAGGTAGGAGCTGCTTTAGGCCTAGGGCCTTGTACATGTACATATTACATCCCTTTTATATATAAAGAAAGAGCCAGTTGGACCTTTCTCACTGTTCTGCTCAAGCAAAAAAAATTTGCTGCGTTTTTTTTTGAGCTCTTGATGCTAAATTAAAATTCTTTTTGATTTGTGCGGTGGACGAAATGTTTGAGCAGCCGAAACGCGAAATCGGCTGTGCAATTGCCATCCTGCAGAGATCACTACTTAGCAATCATCTTGACAAATGGCCCTCCCGCATGCAGTTCGCAGGCGAGGCATGTGCCATGCAGGAAGAAAAAGGGAGCAGGATCACGTTCGCTCACTCCTACACGCACGCAGCGCAGCACATGACAATTTGCGTTTCGAAAGCGGCCCGAGATGCTGACTAGTACGATACGGTAGATGACTTGCACGATTGCTCGATGTGTAACACATCCAAATGGCCACAAGCATATTATCACCTTCTACCCGCTGCCATTTTGCATAGGACAAAAGACAAAATCGCGGGGCAAGCCATGTGCAGTTCACCGGTTCAAATTATGTGCGGGCCCACCCAATTTTGCATATTAAACACTCATGACAATGTGACATTTGGAATAACGACATTGAAATATGTTAAAGAGTTAAGGGCATGAACTTCACAAAAACTGTCGTGTATAATTTCCTTGAAAAGGGCGAAAAGTTTCACCTTAAAAAATCGTGTTAGTTTATTTTTTTTCTTTGTGCACGTAGCCCAATGCAAAAAGTTTTTCACCTTTAATTTTTACCCTTTCATCTGATCTAAACACCGCCAATTCATATTTAGGAAAAAGGTAAAAACATCCCACAGTCTTATGGCCAAAACGGGATAAAGCTGACACGGAAAATTGATGGGCACACGACGCACGTCACCACTAACGAGACAAGTGAATGCTCTCTTTTTAAATATTCATATTAATTTTTGTTAGACGCTCTAGAAAAATTAATAAATTCTTGAATTTTTCATACAATCCAAAATATCCTGCTATCATAGCTACTAGATCTATTATTTTTTTTAAATACACACCTTTGTCATTATAAAAATAGTATAGCATTATCCTATAAATATATATGTAAATTACCCACCTCTACTATTATAAAGAAACAGTATGAAGTAACCTCTAACCTTCATCAAAATTATGCACATTTTCCGTTATAAAAAATTTAATGTAACCGCCAATTGTACCTAAACTACCCTTCATATGCCATTCTAAAAAGTAACCTAAATTAGTCCTAAATATACAACGATTACCTATACTGTCGTTATAAATAAATCCAAAAGTGCATAAATAGAACGATCTAAAATACATATCATTTTTGCCATTGTTAATTTACATAAATATTATTTTATCCATGTCCACATGTATAAAAGAGATGATGGTAAAATCAATTTCCATGCTCAAATAAACATATACGCGATGCAAAATGAAATAAAACTATGAATATAGATAAAAAATATATAAAATATACTAAAAAAGATCTATCAACCAAATAAAATAACTATAGTACTGTGTTAGGATATTTAATAATTGACAGAGTGCAAGGTAAGTGATTTTGATTACTATCAACATTTTTATCATTTTCTACTATTGATTGCTCTCAAAGTAATAGCCTGTGTGGATGGTGGATGAACTAGTCTTACTATTACTAATTGGAGAATACTTTTGAAGTCTCCATGTTAATATTCACAAAACGCGCTAAAAGGGATAAATCCTAAAATTTCTTATAAAATAAGAAACACCCTGCCATAAACTAATAATTTGAATCATATTAACCATTGGATATATTACATTTTCTAAAAATTGTCCACCAATTCTGTTATTAAATTAGTCTAATATAACCCCTAAATTAATGTATATACCAACCACCTATACCATCATAAAAAAATAATGCAACCACTAATCTTTAAATAAATTACTTACCTATACTATTATAAGAAAACCTATAGTATCCCCTAAATCGCATATAAATTACCATGTTATATAAAAATAACCTAAAGTAACTCTTAAATATGAATTTAAAGTAAATACATGTGTAGTTACAAAAGGAAATTAAAGGTGTACACCAATATATGATTATTAATTGACTAATCTTATAATTGTTAAAATAAATCCTATTTATATGTATTGGTGGCCAATACTGGCCCCACCAAGATTAATAGATAAAACAACGATAAAGCACTAAAATGACATCAATATCCCACGAAGGATATGGCGGGACCCACGTGACTAGGATCCAACGTCCGCCTCACCCGACCCTCCGAGGGGTTCGGGAAGAAGATGCGTGGACCGCGCGTTCTCCGCCTCGCCCGATCCTCGCAGGGCCGGGATCTGGATGCGTGGATCGCAGTTTAATAATCCTAAACCACGGGCTACGTAAGCCTACGTTTAGGCCTTGGCCGCTACGACATGGCCTGGCAAAACCGCACCAGGTGGCGCCATTTACAAACACGTATCGCCCAGGTATCAACTAAATGTCATGCCAACTCCACGCCCGTGGCAACTCTCGTAAATATCAGATTCAACACAAGGGCAACAGCTCATCCTCCCAAGCCGCGTGTTCATATCTTCTCCAACTTCTGTAGCCACAGTGATGCAACAGTGTCTGCCGAAGCACAACCCCCCTACACCTGCAAAAGTAGTCAGGCAGAGGACCCGTGGCAGACAATTGGGGGTCGAACCGATGACATTCCTCTTGTTCTCCGCCTTCTACCTTTTCCCCCCTTATTTTCCTTATGTAAACACCGTCCTCTACTTGAACTATAGAAAGAAAGGTGGCTCCCCTTAGAAGGGGTTCGACTCATCACTCTCGCATCGGCCACATCACACACACAGAGAGACCTGGGAGCCTCTCTCTCTCGCTCGTTTGTAACCCCTACCGTAAACCTTTGTAAGCAAAATGAGCAGCACGAACTAGACGTAGGGCATGTTGTCTGAACCAGTATAATCCCTTGTGTCCATCTCGCTAAACCATCTGTATCCCCCACGCAAACCGAGAAATTTACTAGCCGCTGGCCGAAACGCCGACAGTATGCATGATGTGTGTAACTGCGTAGACCGTGTTTGTACGTATGGGTGATAATAATAAATCTTTATACTAAACAACTAGCTCAACCTAAATGTTCAATTAAACATATATGGAAGTGCCATGTAGAGTTTAAAAAATATAAATGTGGGCAAAAAATTATATAGAAAGCTTGCTAATTAAAGATATCATAACTGGCTAAAGATAAGCATGTATCCGTCCGAATATCGTGTTAGAATATTTAATATATATGAGAGAGGATAAGATAAATATCTTGTTGTTACTAGCTAGTATGTTTCTAAATTGTTATATCAAATTTTAATTCTCCAAAAAATATTAGTTTGCACGAAAGCACAAAAACACGAGCCTAATTGGGGACCTAAAGGTTCTGCAACTAAAAGCAAACCATGTTTTCGTAAATAAGAGCAATTCCAAGAGACCCTCTGAATAATCCCTCTATCGTAAGTTTAGAGATCCAATAAAAAAAGAAAGCACTCCAGCAGACTCTCTACAAGTCTCTCTATTTTGAGGAGGCCTAAAAACAAATCCGCCCTCCATTCGGGGGGGGGGGGGGGGGGGGGGGGGTCGGGTCTCTAAGGAGCTTTCCATTATAAGTTTTTTTTGAGTGATGCTTTCCATTATAGGTTAAAGTTGAGGGCTATCACTGGAGTTAGCTTTCCATTATAAGTTTTTTTTTTCAGTAATGCTTTCCATTATAGGTTAAAGTTGAGGGCTATCACTGGAGTTGTAGCAAATTTTGAAATCCCTAAAAAATAGAGGCAGTCCACATACGTATAGGTTTTTTTTTTTTTGCCAAAGTCAGAAGGGGAAGCCCGCAACCTATTTTTTGCATAATTATTTTTTATTTCAGACCCTTTTAATTCGCTACAATAGGGAGTCAAACCTGAGTAGGCTAGATGTTACTCAGAAGATCTAACTAGTAGGCTAGAGACCCCTTCACATCCACATATAGTATTTGGATAGTCTGATTTAAGGGGCAGTGCTGGAGTTACTCTATGAGTTGCAAAGCACAACTGCTTTGTAAAGGGCATGCCATTGGAGGGGAATAGGGTGATCAAGTCCAGTATGATGCGAAAAATATAATATGTGCTACCATTGTTCCTGTAATTTCCAGTTTATAGCGCATGTTTGACAATGGAATGGTGGCCCAATTGTGGTGTTATGATGAACAAATTTATGTACGTTTTTCTTTTTTTTAAAAAAAACTTGCACTGCACGTGTTCCATTAAGAGAAGCTAGAATAAACGTACTTAAAAGGAGATCATGCATTTGCACGAGTACATCATAAAGATCATTATGTACTAATTTTCCAAAAAGTCTTTTATATACAGTAAGCAAATGAAGCTGTTGGTGGTGGCTCGATTTTTTTAATAGAAAAAGTCTACTACTGTTGGAGAAAGAAAAAAAAATTCATGATCCTAATTAATGTTTCCTAAACGTAACTGCACAGCACTTGCTGTACATAGTACATCAAATGGGGGAAAAAAAAGTAGTAAACGAGACGTGCTATATATGATCTATAAAGCTCCCAATTTTCTTTTCGCTGTCCAAACATTGAAAACAGCCGGAAAGAGACGAAGCAACTGACGCACGACGAATGCAGGCGCATGTGCGCGCGGGCGGAGCCGGGACGTCGACGGCTGCGCTACGTCGCCGTTACATGGCATCGTGCATGTGAGGTGCGGGCCGCCACCTCCGGTCCGGGAGTCCGGGCCCGGGCCGTTGAATACCTGGGTGACGCGAACCAGCCGTTGCGGCCGGCACGCAGAATGAAGTGGCCGGCCACCATCCATCCGCCGAGGGCGAGAGCGAGCTCTAGGCCTCTAGCACCAGATTTCCCGGGCCTACGCCGTGGCCGGCTCGTGTCTCCATGGCCTCTCGCGCGCGGTCGTGGTGTGGGAGGCCGACGGACTCGTGTGAGTCGGAGTCGGAGAGACGTGGCGTTGTGGAGGATGTTGTTTAAGGTTGTGCGCGCGCGAGCACGGCGGCCGGCATGGGCGCATGGCCTGCTCGTACTGCTACTGTAGCTACACTACGGGAAAACTTTACATTGGTGCATTCACGTTAGTGCCGGTTAAGCTGGAGCCGGCACTAATGTTGTACTTTAGTGCCGGCTTCAGAGAACAGTGGCCAAAAAGCCATATTAGTGCCGGCTGGAGACAACAGCCGGCACTAACGTGCATCTCAAAAAAATTTCGGTGGCAATTTAGTGCCGGCTGGTATTTTCAACCGGTACTAAACGACACTGGGACAAGTTAGTGCCGGCTCCATCCACCGCCCAGCACTAATTTTCAGCCCCTCTCTCTCCTATATCTTCCCCGCGCACTGCTCCCTCCCTTATCTTTTTCTCCTCCATCCATTCTGATTCCTTTTTCTCTCTGCTTACCTCCTCTCTCTCGCAGGTTCTAGGAGAGGCCAGGGGCGGCGGCGTGGGGAGGCCAGGCGGCAGCTCGCGCGGGCGCGGCGGCCGGCGACGCAGCGGCCTGTAGGGGCGGCGCGCGCGGGAGGGCGCCGGCGGCTCCCCGGCGGCGGCGCGCACGGGAGGTCCTCCCCCGACGGTGGCGACGCGCGTGGGAGGTCCTCCCCTGACGGCGGCGGCGCAAGGATCCAGGGCGCGCGTGGGAGGTCCTCCCCAACGGCGGCGCGCGCGGGAGGGCGCCGTAGGCTCCCCCGGCGGCGGCGCGCGGGAGGTCCTCCCCCGACGGCGGCGGCGCAAGGATCCAGGGCGTGGCTAGCCGGCGCCGGCCTGGAAGAAGGAGGCGCGGCGGGCCCTTGGCCGCCGGCGAGCGGGAGCATGTGGCCGGTGAGCTAGCTAGCTGCTCTCTTTTTTTTTATAAGGGATGCTTGTGAGATGAATTTTTATGAGATCGTGAGATGAATTTTTGTAAGATTGTGAGATGAATTTTGGTGAGTTGAGATTGTGAGAGAATGTTATTGTGATTGAAAATTTGTAAGATACTGTGATTGTGTGAATGTGGTTGATTGAGAAAAGAAATAAATAGAAAAAAGAAAATAAAAGGAAAAAGAGGGGGTCAGGGGAGGGGGCGCTGGAACCCTGACGGCGGAAAATTTTAGTGCCGACTGGGGTTACCAGCCGGCACTAAATGGCGCACGTGAGTGCCGGCAATAGCGGAGCGTAGTTCAGGCAAAGCTGGGCTACGCCCCCCCCCCCCTTGAAGAAAATCTTCACTAAACAAACAGTAAAATTAGCACTGTAGATGGACGTTTAATGGTAGTTACTATGGACTGCCCCTCCTAATTCTCCGGTCACGCTCCGCCACTGAGCGCCGGTCAAATTGACCGGCACTAACGTGTTGCACGTTAGTGCCGTCAAATTAGTGTCGGTCACAGTGCCCGACACTAAGTGCCTGTGTGACCGGCACTGATAGCAAGTTTTCCAGCGGTGCTACTAGCAAGCTTCACGAGAGTCCAGAGCGACGCCGGGCCAGCGAACATAGCGTCCTCTGCGATATTATATTTTGGGTTGCATTGCACTTGCACGCATCATATATACGCCGAGAACGTATCACGTCAAATGCCATCCGTCCAATAAAGAATTAAGAAACAATTTGCGGCCTATATTTCTGGAGTTGATTGCAAGAATCTTGCGTTTGCCGGTGGACGTACGATGGTTGAACACCGCCTAGCTAAATGGCCTGTGCAAGCACTAGCTCGATCTCAATCATGTTCTGAACGCGCACATGTACACATGCACGCGCCGCATATGTCCATCCACGCGCGAAGAAAAAGTACGCAGCATGCATCACGTTTTCGTACCACGCCCGGATGCAGCACATGCCAATTTGCATTTCGGATGATCTAAAAAAATTGCACTTCGGATTTGGGCGGAGAGGTCCCAAAACTACAGATACATACACAATTGTGGCAGGGAGACAAACCTGCACGGTTGAACAATGTGTACGTGATCGCATAAGGATGGCCACGCCCCGACTCCATGTGTAAAGGAACGTCAGTTGAAGATGGGTTCTATCCGTGCATGTTCAGTTTAATGGCCTAAGTAGCGCATGTATTACCTTGCTGCAACTGCACTGCTCAGGGAAATTATCCAGAGCTTAGACATTTTCCTTGTTTCACAACGTAAGGTTTATTGGTGCACTTAATTAGCACTGATATCCACTTCACGACATCTCCAATTAATAATAGTGACACCTGAGCTACTCACAGTAAGTTCACCTTATTAGATTTTTTATTACGTGGATATATATAGCTACCCTCTAAAATGGACAAAATGTTACATTCGTTCGTACCAAAAGATCATCCCAAACAGTGATAGTTGTAGTGCAAAAGTTGATTTATATGCAAGTGTGTAGCTGGTGCTGTTGGTTATCAGCTGACCAGACACACTTTGGTAAAGGAACCACAAGTCTCTCTGGACATGGGCTATTCCATTGCAGGTTATCTACTCGATTATACACTGGCTCCGTACATGGGCTATTTTACAGAAGCCAACCTCACAGGATTTGGTTGTTGCGGCATCGCTACGCTTGGCGCAGGTGGCCAAGGATTTCTTTACCCCGGCACATGGATGGCGGTCTAGTCTACGGATTGATTGTCATTAGAGTGACGAAGCTTTTAGTTCTTTTAATTAGGCTGTGTGCATGCGCTATGCAGAGGTCGAGAGTGTTTCAAGACATTGTATCAACTCGATGTAATCCTCTTGAAATTTAATAAAGCTTCCTTTATAAAAAAAAAAGTCTCTCTGGACAGCCGTATCTGTAAAGTGCAAAGAAACTTCACAATTCATGTTTTGCATGTCCGATCCCACGTAGCCAACCGCCATGGGCCAAATTTTATAAGACATAACACGGCCTTCACCGTTATCGTCGTACTGTACTATATATATATGTATCAAATACTGGTAGTATGGCGTATCACTTTTCTTTACAGGAAACTTGAACTGCGGAGATTAGGTGCCTCTTCCAACACATAATCAGCGATTTGGTACGCAGAATCGTCACGAACGAATGATTGCACATCACCAATATACCAACAATGATGTCCGTGTTCTAATTAAATTGAGTTCCCTGTATCAGGCTGTGCGCGAATCTCCCGTTCCTAACGCATCATCGAACAGGCCATGCAGGCTGTGCATTTCCGGCGACGAACGCTAAAAAGAACAAAGAGTGCACAGGTACAAGGCACTGTCGACAATACACATCATGGGATAACTGCCAAGAGACCGTTGCTTTTTTAATGGTGGTGGTGCACGCATGACTACCAGAAGTCTCCGCTCCTCGCATGATTTGCTCCCGGAGCCATGTGACCCCTACCAAAGAAACGTCGGGTGCAACAGCCCTTGATGGCGATGGCGCCGCGCTGCGTTCGTTCGTTCGTTCGTCGAGTCTTTTCCTGCCTATAAATACCCGAACAAAGATGCTCTTCCCCAACCATTCCAAACACCGAATCTTGTGTCTGCTCCGAACTAGCAGTAGTAGCTACCACTAGCTTCGTTCTTAAGCTTTGGAGTAGGATTGTGTGTTTGCTGCACTGAGCTAATAAGATGGCCTCTTCTTTCTCTTCCAACAAGACTGCTGCAGTTGCAGTGCTACTCTTCTCCCTCGTCTCTTATGGATCGTGCGCTCGGCCCATGAACTTTACCGCGTCCGACTTCACCGCCGATCCCAACTGGGAGGCCGCCAGGGCCACCTGGTATGGCGCACCCACCGGCGCCGGTCCCGACGACGACGGTACGTGGTATTACCTGCACGATTGTCGGTCATGGCTATATATACGTACAGTGTTATAGCTGAACACCGTAGTTTCTGAACGATCACTAAACTCTGCACGCCGTGGCATCGATCCATCGTTTTGTGTTCATGCAGGTGGTGCCTGTGGGTTCAAGAACGTGAACCAGGCGCCGTTCTCGTCCATGACGTCCTGCGGCAACGAGCCCCTGTTCAAGGACGGCAAGGGCTGCGGCTCCTGCTACCAGGTAGTTGATCGACCATTTCGTCACTGCCGTTCTGAAAATGGATACCAATCGATTCCCGTAGCGTACAGTTGTTAACGTTGTTTCGACTAATTAACTGCATTTTTGTTGCTCCGCTTTCTTCAGATACGATGCACCAACCACCCTGCGTGCTCCGGCAACCCGGAGACGGTGATCATCACCGACATGAACTACTACCCCGTGGCCAAATACCACTTCGACCTCAGCGGCACGGCGTTCGGCGCCATGGCACAGCCTGGCCGCACCGACGAGCTCCGCCACGCCGGCATCATCGACATCCAATTCAAGAGGTGGGGATACCATGCATGGCATGGCTCGTTTGCACAGAGCCACGAAACAGAATCATTAGCTCGCCCGTCTAGCTTACCTGTTCTGTGGAGCCCTTGTACTTTAGCGCTCAACCAATTCTAACGACACGACAGCCCGGTTTTAAATTGTGGGCTGGGGCCCACGTAGATTTTGCAGAAATATTTAGCACTAGTACTCCCAATTCACTCAAAATTTGGAGCCTCTGTGCATGCACCCTGTGGGTCGACAAAAGGTGCTCTGAACTCTGAAGCCTAATCCAAATCCAAACGTTTGCAGGGTGCCCTGCAACTACCCCGGCCAGAAGGTGACCTTCCACGTCGAGGAAGGCTCGAACTCTGTCTACCTGGCGGTGCTCGTCGAGTTCGAAGACGGCGACGGCGACGTGGTGCAGGTGGACCTCATGGAGGCCAACTCCGGCAACTGGGAGCCGATGCGCGAGTCCTGGGGTTCCATCTGGAGGATGGACTCCAACCACAGGCTGCAGGCGCCCTTCTCGCTGCGCATCACCAACGAGTCCGGCAAGCAGCTGGTGGCGAACCAGGTCATCCCGGCCAACTGGGCGCCCAACACCTACTACCGCTCCATCATCCAGTACTAGCTATCACAAGAATCATCATCTATCTGGTGCCGCCAACAATAATTCGGTCATTCATTTCTGATTCACTTGGTACTGTTCCGTTGTTGCATTGGATTGAGGTGCCTTGATTAGTTATATGGTAGGTGAGATATCAGGAGTCTGGATATGCTGGCACTGGCAGTAGTGGTAGGAGTTGTTTGTGTGTGTAAGAGGTGACTAGTGGAGGATAGAGGAGGCAAGTTTGCATGTGCTTTCCCGCCCACTGTTGTCTATGTCTCTAGTATGAAATATGAATGTAATATAACGGTATGATCAAGGATATAAATTATAGACACTATTTTTGTGTAACTAATGACACATCGTAAGCTGCTGCTGTATAACAACGCGAGTTCACTGGCCACGGACCAGCACAGAGTGATTGTCTTGTTCGTGCTCGAGGTTTCGTCTTCCTCTGCTTGGGGGTTTCCTGCTGCCACTGGGCTCAGAACGGATGGGCCTGGGGACAGGTTTCCGGTCCGGCGGCCAAGGATTGTGGGATGCTGAGGCAGGGCACCCCGGCCTAGCGTGGCCGAAGATGATCAGTATTCAGTAGGCGATGCTGTCAGCTACGGAGACAAGAAAATGCCATGGCAAGGCCTAGTTGGCAGGACAGGAGGGTGGGCAGCGTGCGCGTGGGCCGTGGGGAATAGCCTACGGCAGGATGAAGACAGCTCAAGGCTGAAGATGATATCAGAACACTTGGATTAATCAGTATGACACATTGACACCCTACCTATCGTTCTCTTGGTTTGTGGTGTTTATCTTGCCGGACCGTAGAACTTTACCAGTTATATATAACTAGTAAGATGGCCCGTGCAATTTGCACAGGTAGCTAGTTTTTTATATTGATATTTGGGCTCTTCTTTAGATAAAAATAATTTCATTCATATGATTTTATTTTTTATTGTTTTTATTTTGTCCAAATATAGAGTCTAAACAAAGGTAGCATATTCTTTGTTATCGTATTTGTGATACGAAAACCTATATTTATTACAAAAGGATTAAATCATGTCATAGAAACATGTATTTTTTATTGAAAGCAATATGTTTTTGTCTTATAATGTGAATTTTTGTTAGAGGGTTTTAGTTGTGATGATAAATAGTTCTTAGGGTTTAAAAGAAGATATGGGTGGATTATAAGTTTTTATAGCCCGTTATTGATAGAAGATGTTGAATGTTGTCCATCCCTACTAATCAGCCAATTATTATGTATTTATGGTCAATTGGGCTAGTTCATAGTACTTTTTTCGAACCATAGATGTAGACGCTCACATACATTATGCATATTGAACTTGTCTCTTCAATGTTTTTATTGACGGATTCATTAATTTGCAAGTTAAACACACTGTATCTTCTTGACACGGAGGCATTGTGTCTTCACTTATTATGTACTCGTTTTGTGAAGAGGTTGTCCTCTTTGAAGTTCATCCACTCTTCTACTCCGCCAATCCTATTGTCGTATCCATTAGTTGGTCGGTTGCTTCATTCTCTAAGGCATGTTGTACTTTCCGGTCAATATGGTAGATAGATCCATTTTTCATGGGCTACTCTGTTCAAAATTTTAATTTTTTTGTAAACTTACATAAAAATTAGAATCAATGATTTTATTACTTATGAAGAGAAAAATTGTTGTAAACATACAATAGCTAAATTGTAGATATAGTGTTGGGTCATCTTGAATGTCTTTAAGTCTTTATAGAAACTTACCTATAATGATCTGAATCATTCTTAAAACTTTTCAGTTCTTCATCCATGGATGCATCCAAGAATGCGTATATGTCTTTGTTGACCTATCCCTATCTGCTTTCTTTTCTTTTCTATCAGTATTACAATGGAATAAATGAAGAACAACATACATGAACATAACATATTACTAGATTTATTTTCTTGTCCATGAGTTGTTCTTGTCCTTTACCATGTGTGTCAGATTTCTATTAGTATTAAATCCGAGTAATTTTAAGCCCAATCCTAGCCCGCCCAGTTTTCACCCGCTCACGACTTTTTGTGGAATGGGCTTGGACACAGAAAATGAAGTCCAAAATTTGTTCGCATCGAGCTATTGTTTTAAATTATTTTTGCACTAAAAATAAATGGGGAACTCGATCCCAATACGATCAGAAAAATAGGCATGTTGCTTCCTATATGTGGGACGGGCATGGACACGAATTTTCAGTCTAAACCCAATCGAGATTTTTTAGGCCTGGCCTTGCCCGCAGAATGTTCAAATCTAATTAGTATTAGCGTAAAATAAACGAAACTCAAACAACCGTGAAGCATACTATTAGATAAATTTCTCGTCCATGAGTTGCTCTTCTCTTTTACCATGCATGCCAGATTTTGAAATTTGATGGTGAAAAGAAACCATGATGCTAGATCTTGTTGTTCGAGTATTGATGGCCTCCTTGCCCTCAGTTTGGATGTGCTTGCTTGCTTGCCTAATGCTTGTGCTACTTTGGCTATAATCCAACTTGTCGCGGCGCACAAACTAATGATGACAATAGCTGCCATGAACGGATGAGTAGACTGCCAGTCGAAGTAAAATTATTTGACCACGTCAAAGGGGTTAATCGTCATGTATGAACTTCTAGTTCTAGAGCTCGTGCCATCAAATCAAGGTGCGCCATTCTAGAACTTTTTTTATTTTTGGTGGCATAGCGAAAAGCCAAACACCCAAGATGTGTGATAATCACAACATTGCGTGGAGAAGCATTGATGCATGGTTGCCAGATCGACCAGCTATGTATGACCATATGAGGTGATGTAATGTCGAGAGGTGCAACATGTCAGTCTGTTGGTTGTGATGCCCCTTATTATATAAGGGGAGATGTATTTACTTAAATTATATTTCAGAGTTGAATTATTATAATTGTATTTGGTATGTGGTGTCTTTGTTACCACCATTAGATCGTCATTTAAATCAACAACTCACATCATTCTTCTCATTAAAATCAGATGCTAACGTGGATTACGTAAGGAAGTTGTGTATTTAAATTATATTTTTGAATTGAATTATTATGAATATACTTAGTATATGACATCTTTATTTGTTACCACTATTAAATCAACGGTTCATATTATTCTTTTCATTAAAATCATATACTAACGTGGACATGTATTCTATTTTTTATTTTAAAATACCAAATTTATATATTTATTAGTTGTATCAGATATGGACTCTTTATATTGCTCTAGGTCGTTAGATCTTCATAAAATCCAACGGTCTAAATCCTTCTCCTTTTGGATTTTCTTATTTTAAATATTCAATTTATATATTTATTAGTTGTATTAGACATGGACTCTTTAGATTGCTCGAGTCCATTAGATCTTCATAAAATCCAACGGTCTAAATCCTTCTCTTTTTTAGATTAATATGAGATTTTATAGGTCCTCTCGGTGAACCTGATGGCTTCTTTTGCTTCTGTTTTAATAAGATAATAGATGCCTCTGGTTGCAAATAACTGACCCATTATGGGCATGTATGTGGTCTCCATAACATAATTATGAATAGTACCTTTTTTAGAGGAATAGTCTACGCAAAAAAAAATTCTCGCAAAATTTTGAATAGTACCTTCTGATGCTATTAATTTGTAAAACATTGCTAAAGTAATAGTTTTATGAAACTAATTTTCAAGAGGAACAATCCACTCTCATATTATTTTTAAACATCTATATTTATAACACATAAAAAGTAGTATGTCAATAGAATTTGAAATGGCTGACGACGAGCAAGCTAAAATATCACTTATTCGTGACTGGATCTGTCATTGATATCTAAGTGACAAACCCTATTTGAAACGTGGGAATCGTTTTGATTCCAATGGAAATTGATTTGTTTCCTGTGAAATTCTTTTGTCGCGAATAGTGCCTACAGGACTGGTCTGTGTGTGTCCTGCGAAATTCTCATTTCCCAAATAGTTTTTTCTTTGCATTTCCTGGATCTTCATTATTCAGTCCAAGCGCCAAGAATGCACCAGAGGAATCTGATCCTGACATTGTAACCGACGGCAGTCTTGGCTTTGGAAAGATTTTCGAGCCCTGGATGAGAATATTTGGATGTTCAGAAGGGGCAGCATTTTAGTGCAGACGTTCTGTCTGCTTAGCACGGACCACCTTTCTGAACTGTAAAGCGAAAATACACTTGGAGAGACAGTTAGAGGACTGCGATTGCATAGCAGAGGTTTCTTTCCTGATGAGGCCTTTTGCTTATGGTACTCCATTCCAATAAGATACGGCAATCCTGCAAAGGAACGTACAGCATCATTATCCATGCACCGGCCAAAGCCCAAAGCATGCAGTGCAACGAACGAGGTATGAGTACTTAACGACCAGTGCGTTGGTTGAACGCAAAGGATGCTCATTCTGTAACCATATATCTGTAGAATCATTCGTCGCTTTTCGCTACTGTGAGAACCTGCCGGCCAAGTCAACCTTTAGAGTGAGCTAAACCGAATTCTTGCCGTAATTACTGGCGTCAAACCCTCACTCCAGTCACTTTCCATGACCGCACCAAATCAAGGAGAGATACAGGGTAGTAAACATGGCTAGATCTACATATAACCATTTCAACTAGTTGCGGGTGTTTGACAAGATTTCCCTGTCTAAACTGTGGCATCAGCAACTAGGTTTCCTGAAAAAGGGCCGGGTCAAATAATGCTTCTCGAGCTGCTAAGCACCAAGCATCATTGCGCTTGGTGTACAACAGAAAACAGTGTGCTCTGTTCGTCCAGCAGTTCAGCTGTCGACAACATTTCTTTTTCTGATGCATAAAGAGAAGAGAAGGGAGGACCCTTGGGTTATCCATTTAATTTTGGCACGTCCATGCAGTATCTCCGGAAAGAGACGAAGTAACTGACGCGCGAACGAATCCAGGCGCATGTGCGCGCGCGGGGAATCGGATGCCGACGGGCCGGCGGCCGCGCTGCGTTGCTCGCATGTGAGGTGCGGCCCGCCGCCGGGCCCGTGCCGCCCCCAACGAACCAGCGGCCGGCAAGCGGAACGCCGCGATCACCACCTCCCGTCGGGCTCCCGCACCAGATTCGCGGAGCCCGCGCCGTCGCCGCGCGACGCGGCCGGCCGGCTCGTGTGTTGCTCTGACTCTGAGCCTGGTCGATCAGGCCTGAGCTTCATTTCGCTTTCAGCGCTCACGGCGTGCCCCGGCCGGGTTCCCCGGGCCCCGTCGGCTCTCTGGCGTCTCGCGGTTGCGGGCGGACGGGGCGACTTTCTGGAGCGAGCCATGGCCTTGCGGGAATGCCTTCGGTTGTGCACGCACGGCGGCATGGGTTCCTTGTCCAGCTGCGCACGCTTCACGTGAGTGTCCGCGCGACGACGCAATGGGTTGCACGTATCATAAGTAGAGGCAGAGCAGCCTCTATGATGTGAAACGACCCAAATTGCTGCCTACTAGTATTTTTCAGAGGTTGATATTCCACGGACCACTTGTTTTCTTGCGTCCGCCAGTGGACGAAAGGCTTGTGATCGAACAGCTTAAACGTGAAACGGCTTGTGAATTTTAGCTGACGCCTGACCGTGTCACCACCGTACCCCAATATAATGATCTTCGGGAAACGCGTGCACGCAAGGCATATGTCACGCCTGATTACGTGAAGGGAAAGGAACCAATACAAGTTCGATCCTGCACGCAGCACATGCCAGTTTGGACTTCGGAAGTAGCTGAGATCGTGCCAGACAGTGCAAAGGTATGGAGGAGACTGGACTAGCTGCACGGTTGCTCGCATAGTGTACCTGTGTGCAAGGAAAATGGCCCTCAAAGATCATGTTTGTGATTTTGATGATTGAGTAATATGTAGGCTTTTATGGGTCCCCAAATATGAAACATAAAGAAAATTACCAAAGTCAGAATAAACCGAGCAATTAATTGGTTTGGCCCATAAATATTTATATTTTAGATTGATCAAATGTGAGTCAATTTCTAAATGACCTTGTAAAGCATCTCGTAAGATTTTCATAAAGTTCAAGATCATCAAAATGAACTTTAGAGTAGAAATTTATGCCCAAAATACGAGTGTAGAAAAGTGGCGACGGAATCCCAATTATATACCCACGCGCACCGAGCCAAACTCACGCTCGCTTCCCACGTGGAGGGACCCACAAGCCCAGCAACCTTATCCCACCGCCCACCGCGCGTGCCGATTTCTCTGCTCTGCCTAGCGCCCACTTCAATGCTTGCCAGACGCCGCCAGTCTCTTCTGCCCTGCGATGAAGCTCCGCCCTGGTGGTCGTCCGTCCGCGAGGGCGGCGACGGGTGCGGCGGCGCTTCCGACCAGCTCCGTCGCTGGCGGGCGTTGACGCGGACCCGACGTGCGTGACCCAGCGGGCGTCGGCGTGGCGGCGGCGGCTCGGCGAGCCCCGACGTGGTGGCCGCGACACTAGCGGAGATGGCGACGCCAGCAGCCACGCAGGTACTTACCCATTTTTTTTTCTTTTTTTAGGGAGAAAACTTTGTTGTAAAGATTTTTTGAAAAGTTTTTTACCTTTTGCTCCAAGTCTTGTTGCAAAACTTTCCTTCAAATATTTTTTCCCTGTGAAAAGTTTGCTCAAAATTTTAATGCAAACTATTTTTATTTTCTCCAAAAACTTTTTATTTGTTGGACAATTTTTTCTCTCTTTGTCTGGACAAATTTTTGTTGCAAATCTTTTTCCGGACAAAATTTTCTACAATTTTTTTTCTCTCTCTCGATAAATTTTTGTAGCAATTTTTTTACGGACAATTTTTTGTTGTAAATTTTTTCCCGGACAATTTTTTTGTGTTTTGTGAGCGCGTGAGGCCTAGCTATGACGTTGAGCGGGCGCAGGCAGAGCGGGGCAGCGTGTCGTGCTAGTGTGAGGCGCGTGCATGGTGGTAGCGCGACCGCACGGCGCCTCCCGTGCGGGCGGCCGCAAACTAGCAAACCCCAGTGGTGACCAGATAATCCGGTCATACCACCCGATGAAAGGAAGGATAATTTGATCCTCACAAAAATATATTGATAGGATCATACGATGAACACAAAAGTTCATGCACCAAATTATCCAATCACGTCATCAGCGTTTCCATCAAACACTACTGCACAGACCATTATACTCATTGACTCATACGCGATGTCCCAAATTGTACCGCTTCTGTTACGTCATTCGAAGCGAGGTGAAAGAACCCGACACGATTAAGGCCCGCAATTGTGCCGGTGGGCTTCCAGAGCCGACTCAGTTAAGTAAAGGCGTCAGTGTTTGTGTGAACCGACACATATAGTTATATATCCTAGCCGGTGCATTATAAGCCAGCTACAATATTAGTTTTCCGAAGCGGTTCATGTTTGACCGATTCCTTTAGAAATTGAACCGCTTCTTGGAAGTTGTTCATTTAGAAATTGAAACGCTTCTTGGAAGTTGCTGCGCACAGTTTCTCCATCACATCAATGAGAGTTCGTCGTTGGAAATTTGAACTGCTTCATCTTGCCGTGCAAGTTGATGCGAATCGCTTCATCTTTCCTGCAAGACAGAGCGATTGCCGTCTTCAACGCTTATTATATAGGAAAAAGTCCATTTTAGTCCCCTCACCTATTCAATTTGTCTGCTTAACCCCCTAAGCAAAATTTAGGCTCAATTTACTCCACCAAACTATTTCGATTGGTTCAATCTACCCCCTAATGTGTTTTTGTGTTTTTATTTCTCTATGTACGAGTTGAATTTTAAGTTCAAATTTTGCGAGCAGGTACATAACATGATGTTCTATGTTAAAACTTATTCTAAAAAATTCATGATTATTTTCATATTTTAGAATATTTAAAATGAAATTGATCTTAAATACACAAAAATGTATGGAAAGCAATCATGAAAATTCCTAATTTATTTTTCTAACGTAGTGCATCATGTTATAAGTCATCTAATAAAATTTAGAATTAAAACTTAACTTGTACACAAAGAAATAAAAAAGAAATCTAATTAGAGTATAGATTGGACTAATTGAAATAGCTCGGGGGAGTAAAGTGAGCCTAAATTTTATTTGGGAGGTTAAGTGGACAAATTGAATAGGTGAGGGGAGTAAAATAGACTTTTTTCTATTATATATACGTACATATTATCGCAACCATTATTCTCTTCTCCGTTTACTGCATCATTCTTCTACTCTTTATCGTACCCTCTCAAATCTAGTTGTGATGTGCACGCGGAGGCATGACCACGGCGGGACCAAGCAACATGTAAGCCTCCGGTGGTGGAGACCAAGTCGAGCCACCCATTGAGGAGTTTTAGGAGTCGCGTCGCGGGATGGCGTAACTTGGGATCAACCCTAGCGAGCATACAAAAGTTGTGGTGGCATTAGTGAATAAGGATCATCACAATCCCTTTGTCACCGCCAATTTGTGCATCACCAAGAAGTTGGGCTACTACCACTTCAAGATCGCCAAAGACGACGATCCTCAGGGCACGGAGGACTTCGTTTTCTTCATCAAGGTTGATTCCTTGGATGAAGTTGGCAAGCTCCATGGGCACATGTGGTACTTATGGGACTGAGTGCGTCGACGTCCGCCACTTGAAGAAGCTATCCGTCCTGAAGTTGTACAACGACATCGAGAGGATCGGACGTCCTAGAGAAGTGTATTGATCTGTGTATATATTGAACAATTTCATCTTTATGTGTTTGTAATAATTTGGAAAATTTCGTATTGATGTGTGTATGTTAGACATAGAAGTGAATCATAGATGTATGAATTTTGTTTTTTCAACAGAAATAACATCCAAACCGGTTCACAATTAGTCGGTTAGGATGTGAATGTGTTCTAACCGGTTTATTGTGAGCCAGTTAGGATGTGAACATATTCTAACCGACCCAGATCTTGGCTTATATATAGGCGACCAACCTAGTCGCCCTAACCCAACAATCGCTCCTTCGCCACCACTCCTGGTTCACTTCCCTTCCATCTCCACCTCCGCCTTCACCTCCACCGCCTGCCTCCCTTCCCCTCGGCATCCACATCTGCCTCTATCATGTCAACACTGAGTCCATATGAGGTCGCTGCTATCCTCTCATCTGGGGCATTTCAGGTGGCGGTGTTGTCCTTTGCTAATGCAACCGCCTGCCTTGGCCGCGTCTGCCGCAAGGAATGCCACCATGCGCTCAGTGGCCAGGGCTACGTATAGGGCCATCGCTGCCATGACAGATCTATCGGTCCTCCCGGAAGGAGCTGATGGCCAAATCCATTGCCACCGCTGTCAATAGCGACAACGCGGGGGGGGGGGGGGGGGGGGGGGGGGGAAGGGGAGGGAAGCGACCCTCGAGTTGCGAGCCAGATCCACCGCCATGGTGTGTATGACTATATGGTTACTGCCTGAAACCCTTGCATGTGCCAGGGCGTGGTGAGATCTCACACGCCTCTGTTGTTGCGTCTGGTTCGACCATGACCTCCGTCGTCATGGTGGGAACGACGGAGGTTCTGCAGGTGCGATGGCGGCAATGTAAGCGCCACCACCAAGCAGATCCTGTGATGGAAGTGTCGGGTCGTTATGAACGAATTGTCATTTTGTCCATTAGGCTGCATCGTTCTACCATTTTACCATGTTGTGTTTAGCTCAGCTTAGTTCAGTGCTCATGTTGAACTTGTCTAAATTATTTTGTAGTTATGTGATGTTTAATCTATGAGATGTTCAAGGAATTTAGTAGTTATATGATGAACTTTAAGGTATTCATGTTGGATATGATGATGTTTGACCTATGTTAAATGTTTAAGCTATGTGATGTTGAAATGCGGATCATGTTGGATATGAGGATGTTGTTATGATGTTGCCAAATGCCAATTTGAAAATGATGTTGTTGTTATGAATGTCTAGCACGTACGCATGCATATTCCATTGAATGTGCATATGTTGTTCATGCAATTTGTTCATAACAATTATGCATTATTCGTGGATCCGATGGCACCAAAGGACTAATGATGGACGACCACCTAATTTTTTTAAACGCGCATACATCATTCTAATCAGTGCTAATCAAATTGGTATCAATAGGTTAATAAACAATGCAGTGTAATTAACAACCGAATCATATACGACAATCAAACGCTGCGGTGTAGCCCTAAACCGCTTCCAATGTAAGACTACTCTAAGCGGTGCGGAAGACGCCGGCACGTTTACTGTGTCATCTAAAATGGTTTTATCTCCAGTTCGAATAGCGCCCTCATTCGCATCGCCTTAAGGCCAGCGGTGCTGACGCCGGTGTGGATGAGGGTTTCACGCCGACGAGGATAATGATCTTTGCAATAGTGAAATAGATGTTTAGAGAGCATGTTTTGGTAAACAAATGGATCAGATGGAGACCGAATGATCCGATCCATGACAAAATGATTGGGTCAGATTAATGGGTAAACACCTAGTCACCAAAAGTTGGTCAAAAGGTTTTAATTTTTTGATAACCTTGTAGAAATTTTCATAAGCTCGTCAAAAAGTATAGCTTGTGTTTGATTCTAGGAGTGAAACACCTCATAAGCTCATTGTGACCAACATCTTGATTTAGTTATGCAATTAGTGGAAGCAATAAGTTTAAGGTTTAAATCTTATCTATTCACCCTCTTCTCCTCTTAGGCTATACGACAATCTAGTTTATGTTTATGCAATTAGTGGAAGTCGCGTTCAGATGAGAGCCAAATGATCCCACAAATACTGAAAAATCCTATATCGGCAGCGTTTTTGCCCCTGGGTAAATTTACGACAAACCCATGACCTAAATTATTTCCAAAATGCATATTGAAAAACTTGAAAGTTTGTAAAACACACGCATTTTTATTTCAAACATTTAATAAAACCAAAGCAATCCATATAGTCGGATTTCATTTATTCTTCTGACGTGATCAACTAATATATTTTCACAGTTACATATTTTCCGCTCATATTTGAGACAGAAACGTCCGTTGATCCGTATAGATAATATTAGGCACCAAGTAAATAAAATTGTTTATGTCTTCCTCTACTATTTGTTTATTTTCTAACAAATACTACTAAACCATTAAAATATATATGTTACATAATGTAATGTATTTATATACAGTAACAACTACATAATTATTTTTTCCAAAAAGTATTAATGTGATTGAACTTGTATAAAATGATGGCACGTACAATACATCATGTTTCCTACATATTTTTAGTAAGAATACAAGTATGAAATTTAGACGCAAATCTAGATTATTTTCAAAAATGGAAACTATGGTTAATCTAACTACAGATCGAACCAATATATCTTGTGTACCACTAGAAGAATAAATAGACAAAAAATGCAAACACCAATGATACATCAAATATGATCGGATAGCTTCTATCACAAGAAAAAAAAAGTTCTCCATGGTTCTAGTGAAAAAAAATCAGAAGTTTCAAATATTTTATTATTTTTATAATGCAAAAAGGCTATTTTAGCCTTGGTGTCATTACCATACCGGTGACATCTCACTAGAAAAAATCTCTAGATTTAAGATAATGTCGAAAAGAGAATTATTTTAATGGTATAGGGTTGAAAAGTAAATGGGTTTATAGGTGAGTTTTGAAAACTGGGCTTAAGAAACCGTTGGAGGTTGTGAAATAATTAATTAATTGAAGAATCAAATGTCCTACAAATCTTTTTTTCGAAAGCGGTCAGATTTCATTAAAATCTGAGACCTCAATATAAAATAAAATCATATTGATGCATGCCACCAGCACCAAGTCATTATCCTTCATCTTCCATACATCCGGCAACATCCACTGCTTTAGGAAACTCCATCGCCATGAGACTTCACCAGATCCGGACTCGAGGGGTCGCAATTCCCACCAACAGAAAACTACACAAGGGTGAAGAATGCAAAAGAGGCGCAATATGCTCAATCACTATTGGGAGTAAAGGATGTCGAAAGCACAACAGTCTTATCTTCTAAAGGTTGAACTGTCCATAAGATCTGACGCCGTCGTTAGCCGTCACCAATGGCACCCAGAATAGCAGATCCACCACCGCTAGTAGAACCAGCGTCTGGAAGGAAGATTTCACCAAAGGAGAAAATAGATCTAGTCCCTTCTCAAAGAGAACTAGACAAATGTACCCTGATCCCTTTATGAAGAACATGCCACCTTTCGAGAAAGCGACCCATCCCCTTGAGAAAATCCAGTACGAGATAGAAAGCTATATCGAAGACATCGAAACCACAGTCAAACCCTAGTCCGATTATTTTGGAGTAAAAGAAAATTATTAGAAAAAATCTAACACAATATAACATCTAATAGAGGGCGGACCTCCGCTCCTCCTTGCCATCGGCATTGAGGCCGGAGGGGAGGAGAAATGGGGCCGGAATCAACACGGGGGATCCGCCCAAATCGCTCCTTCATGGGCGACGCGAGCGGTTTTTTTTCATGGAGGTGCTAATGTCGTACAATTCTTTGGGTGGTTCCTCCATTCACTTCACAAGGTATCCCAACTACCAAGGATTTCCTAAACATAAACATTGTTACTCAACATATCTTTGTTTTGCTTTACTATATCTCATCAATATGGCATACAGTATCACTTTGCTTACAGGAAACTGAAACGGACTGGGTACCTATCTTCCATCTCAGCTTCCCGCGATTAACTGATTCGGTACACAGAATCGTTACAATATTATTGATTGCGTTGGTAACGATACTAACAATGTCCGTGTATCGGACTATCGGTTGCAAACCTGCCGCTTCTTCTATTTCCGGCTGTGTCAGTCTGTCAGATTATGATTTCCGTTTCCTAACGCGGATCGTCGTAGAGATCTTTTTTTGAAGGCAAGATCGTCGTAGAGATCTGTGCATTGCTGAAGAGAATAGTATGAAAAAATTTCACCAGAATGCGTGTACAGGGTACGCACAGGTCCTTTTCATACTACATGCGACATGGGATGCGAATATGCGATAACTGCCGAGGAGCCGTTACTTTTTTAAAATAGTGCACGCATGACCCGAAGCCCCCATTCCCCCCATGATTTGCTCCACAGCCATGTGATCCCTACCAAAGGACGTCGGGTGCAACGACCGTTTTGATAGCGATCGATCGCGGCGCAGTCCTGCGTCTGTTTCGATTCTTTTTTTCCCGCCTATAAATACCCCGGCAATGTGCTTCTCCTCCGACCATCGAAACACAGACCTTCCTGTCTGCCCACTACTAGCAACTAACGAGCTAGCGTCTAGCGAGTAAGATGGCATCCATGACCGTCGCCTCGCCCAAGGTTGTTGCACTTGGTGCAATAATGATCTTCTCCCTCCTTTTCTCCTACGGCTCGTGCGCTAGGCCGGTGAACCTTAACGCCACCGACTTCACCGCCGATCCCGACTGGGAAGCTGCCAGGGCCACCTGGTACGGCGCGCCCACCGGCGCCGGCCCCGACGACGACGGTACGTGTACACACGAACGCCGGTGCACGGCGGCGCCAGCCAGCAGATCGTATACGGTATACTGCGCGTGTATATTTGGTGTTGGACGAGATCTATAAGCTTTCGTGCGTGCAGGTGGTGCCTGCGGGTTCAAAAACGTGAACCAGGCGCCTTTCTCGTCCATGACGTCGTGCGGCAACGAGCCCCTGTTCAAGGACGGCAAGGGCTGCGGCTCCTGCTACCAGGTACAGTACATTTTACTTGGTCAGAATCTCGGAGATGCTATTTGCAGGACGGCACGTTTGTGCCGTCGTCTGCCCTCGTGGAAACGGAAGTGGAGATAGACGGAGAGAAGAAAGTTAGATTACTGTGCACAGTTTTTCCTAACTATCCTTCTTCATCTGTTGGCTGACTTAACTTTTCCAGATACGATGCGTCAACAACGCTGCGTGCTCCGGCAACCCTGAGACGGTGATCATCACCGACATGAACTACTACCCGGTCGCCAAGTACCACTTCGACCTCAGCGGCACGGCGTTCGGCGCCATGGCCAAGCCCGGCCGCAACGACGAGCTCCGCCACGCCGGCATCATCGACATCCAGTTCAAGAGGTCGGTAAACATATGCACCGCGCTCTCAGCACAGAACCACAGACCGACCAAATCTGAAGCCTGAAGGGCCTACAAACGAACAGAATCATATCTTGACCGTCTAGCTACTTTTGTTGCGGAGCCCATGTACTTTTGCTCAACCAACTAACGATTCGCACAAATATTATTAGGAGAGCGTACTTCCATTTTCCAATTTGGCGTTATTTGCGCATGCCCTGTGGACAGAGCTAGCCTTAATCCAAAATTAAACATACCACATGGCTTGTTCATGCAGGGTGCCCTGCAACTACCCTGGGCAGAAGGTCACCTTCCACGTCGAGGAGGGGTCGAACCCCATGTACCTGGCGGTGCTCGTTGAGTTCGAGGACGGCGACGGCGACGTGGTGCAGGTGGACCTCATGGAGGCCAACTCCGGCAACTGGGAGCCGATGCGTGAGTCCTGGGGTTCCATATGGAGGATGGACTCCAACCACAGGCTGCAGGCGCCCTTCTCGCTGCGCATCACCAACGAGTCCGGCAAGCAGCTTGTAGCGAACCAGGTCATCCCGGCCAACTGGGTGCCCAACACATACTACCGCTCCATCGTCCAGTACTAGCAACCATTGGTCGGCTCTGCAGCTGGGCACGGCAGTGGGCACGATAATTCGGCATCAATTGCTCGATCAGCTTGGTACTACATCCTTTGTATGGGATTATTGAGGTGCCTTATTAGTCATTAAACAATTAGCCGGTGACATGCCGGGTGTCATTCTGTGCTTTAGGTGTTGTGTTGTGTGTCTTCGGAGATTTGACGACGGGGAAATGGAGGAGGCAAAATTTGCATGTGCTTTCCCGCCTGTTGTCAGTGCTTGTACCAGTGTGATCAAGATTATAAATTATTAACAATATTCTGTGTGCTATATATATACTAAGCATGATTCTATATATCTTTTTCCATAATCACTTTTCAGCATAATTTTAGTACTGCTTTGTGTGCCATCTATTATTTTTTGAGCAAGATTTTGTGTGCCATTTATTATAATTATTCAACCAAAGTCTGGGGGCTCTTATCCCATTATATATGATTCTCTAGGAACGTCTCCAACAGGTTACTCTTCTCATCACTAATACCGAAAAGCTGTCATATTGGTGATGAAATTGGCTCCAACAGATTAGCGATCTGATCCTCTTCATTACTATTTTCTTTCTTTTTTTGTAATCACCAGAAACCAGCCCTCTCTCACTCAAATGAGCAGGATAATTTCATCCCCGTCCCTAATCGAACGGTAATGTGGCCCTATTTAAACGTGAGAATTATCCCGACTAGTGAAAATCAAAATACTGGAGAGGAGTCGTTTGAAAAGGCACTGCTGATGGCGTGGTGGTCGAATTGTGGACACATGACTCCACCTATTGAAGGATTAAAACCCAGTTGTCCATCTATTTACAGTTTACATGTTTATTATGAGCTTATATTTAGTACTCCTGTTTGAATGGCTGAGATGGAGGCCGGAAGTTGTACTTTCTTTTGAAAAGAAAAACTGAAGAGGCGGCGGATCCTGACTTGTTAGCCAACAAAGCTGGTACCTGACTACCTGTACAAAGATTTGTGACTTCGTCCGTTATTAAAAAAAAAGACTGTGACTTCAGAGTAGGACGATTATAGAAGTAGCCCGTAGTCCAAATCGACGATTTTACGCGCGGCTGACCTAGCACATACCACCATTTTCTGAATTGTGAACTGAGAACCTGCAGGCTGTGCAGCTGCAGCGACAACTCGAGTGCTACCAGTGCACTGCGAGGTTTATTTGCTTTGACGCCGAATGCTGACGCCTTTTGCCCTTTCTCTGATGGCACTCCATCCCCGCAGATTTGGCAATCCAGGAAAGGAACACCGTCATAATTCCTGCAACACGGCAAAGCAGTACTATTTAATTACAGTGACTACTAGTGCGTTGGTTGAACGCAAAGGATGCTTAACCCTCCAGCAGACCAGCACAAGTCTCTTTCAGTCCAAAAGCCCTTTGATTTCCATTCCCCCGTGAAAAAGTCGGCATCAAAGTCGCCCGCCGCTTAAAAGTGGCGGCCTGAACTGGATTCTTGCCGTAATTACTGGAGTCAAACTGCCCCGGCCCTCCAGTCACTTCCAATGGCCGCACCAAATTACGGGAAGCTATACAGGGAACAGGATGCAGACACTTCCTCCTATATGCTTCTGATTAGCTTGCCGTCTTGCCGATCACTATAGCCTATACAAGTATTAAAAAAACAAAGATCACTATACTAATGAGGCATCAGCATGTAGGTGTAAGATATAGATTCACTGAGAAAATGGGAAATGCTCATGAAATAAAAGAAAACGATGGGGCTGTGTGCAGCAGTTCAGCCGTCAAAATATTTTCCTTTTCAGCTGCATAAGAGTGATACTAGTACTAAGATGCATGAGAAAATGAGAGACATCAATTAATTATCCATTTCTTTTTGGGCTCGTCAAAACAGCTTATGTATGTGCGCGGGAGACCTACGCTGCGAGGCCGTGTTTCCGCGGCCCACGAGGCCGTCGGCCCTCGCGCTCGTACCCACCACCACCCCGACTCAGACTCAACTTGGGCCGATTGATGCCACCGCAACTCAACGATTGATGCCAAACCATCTCAACATCAACAACATTAGTGCTAGTGCCAGTCCAATCCATTGATACATAAAACGAGGATACAATCGAGAGAGATGGAGTTGGGGATAGAGAAGCAAAGCAAGGAATCGGAGATACAACAGAAGTAGAAGATAATCTATAGGAGGGAAGAAGAACAAGAGCTTAGGCGTGTTTGGCACAGCTCCGCTCTAGCTTTTTCAGCTCCGCTCCATTTTTTCCTTGCCAAACGCGTCTAGCTCCGGAAACTTCAAATATGAAAAAAATACTAGAGTTGGAGGCCAACTCTATCTTTTCCCTAGAGCTCCTCAAGAGGTGCCTCCAAAAACCAATGTTACAAAACTAAAAATGGAGTTGGGGGATAATTACCCACCAATGCCCCTCTTTACACACTGTACCCCTTCACAAAAAAAGGAACGCCACCCTCGATACCCCTCCTTCCCCGTCCGCCCCATCTGTTCCGATCCCGACGCCCCTGCTGGCGCCGTCAAACGCGCCGCCACCCCTCCCTGTTGCCGGTGGCCCCCCATCGATGGCAGAATGGATTCCTCCAACCTCCGTGATCCCTCCCGTCTAGGTATGGTGTTGTCTTCTATTGAATCTTGTGTCGTTTTTTCTCATCTTCTCACAATCCCCAAATCCATGGCAGCCACTAATCCTTCGTCCGAGGGCCGTAGCTACAAGTTTGCACTTGAATTTCCATTTTGTAATAAGCTACAAGTTGATTCGAACTATTGCAAAAAAAAAAGTCGCTACAGCACCATGTACCGTACTGTAGCAGCGACCAACTGTAGCACGTTAAAAAAAAACTTTCCTCATGTAGCAGGGTAAGAAAGTCATTCCCCACCTAAACTCTCCCTTTCCTAGAGCTGGATACACGAATTTGCCAAACACGTACTTAGGATCCTGGAGTTGGTGATCCTAGAGTTGCAAATCCTAGATTTGATGATCCTGGAGTAGTTTTTTTCTGGAGTGGTAAGGCCGACCACTCTCTTGTACATGTACCTTGCTTCCTACTTTAATGTAAAGGCAGAGCACCTGCTAAGTTTGCTAAAAACAAAAACTTGCAGGTTTGATGAAATACACTCCGAGCAAGGAGCCGCCAGAGGTCTAGGTCACCTAGGAGGCATAATCTCTTTTTTCTCTACTGAAGTGACTTCATCAGTGTTCAGTAATGTGTGTTTGTCACTGAACGGCTATGTCAGCACCATTAGCCTGCCAGTCATTCTTCCTTTTACAGCTGAACATAAAACAAAATTACGCAGGTCTGTTTCAACATTATTGTTATATAATAATGTTTCTAGATTCTCACCATTTGGAATGGTCAGCTATATGAACTGACAAGGACTTACAGACTAGCAAGTTACTCTAGTTACATACAGTTATACACTTACATCTGCTAACCACAATCCCACACTATATTTTCGTTACAGGTTTAACTAAATAATGCACTCCAACTCAGAAAGACACTACAAGCCCGGCAAAGCACTTTTCCCTGATTCTGCCTCTTTCTTCTCCACTTCCTCCCCTACAATCTTCTTCCAGAACCAATGCCGCCTCCAGATCTGCTCCATTTGCTCCATGGGCAGCTTCTTTGTTTCCGGCAAAAACAGATAAACAAAAAGTGTCATCAAGCAGATCCACCCACCAAAGACGAAGAAAGTTGCCGACTTGATGCTACAAAGAACCTCAAGGAAAGTCTGGCCGATCACGAATGCCATCAAGAAAACCACAGCAACAACAATGCTCTGCCCTGCGGATCTGATCTCCAGCGGGCAAACCTCAGCAGGGACCAAGAATGTAAGAGGGCCCCATGACCACGCAAAGCCTGCAACGAACACACACATTGTGATCAACACTAGGTACGCATACTCATTGTTCATGTCCTCATAATCCTTAAACTTTGCAGCCAGGATTGCACCAACAGTGAACTGCGAAAGGATCATCTGCACACCACCTACAAGGAAGAGCTTCCTTCGTCCAAACCTGTCGACCACAATCATTGCTATGATGTTGGCAAATGTTGCGCATAGGCGTGTCACCACCGAGGACAAAAGGGATGCCTGCTCCTTGAGACCAAGTGTCCTGAACATGACTGGTGCATAGAAGTTCATCACATTGATCCCAGTAACCTGATTGAAGAATGGTATCAGCAGTGCTATCACAAGCTGTGGCCTGTACTTTCTCATGAATATGTTTCTGAATTGATACCGTGTTGTCCTTGATAGGTTACTAGCAGAGACCAAGTCGTCAAGCTCTTTTTGAACTGAGGTTGTTCCACGGAGCTTCTGGAGCAGGATCATTGCTTTGTCGGTGTCACCATCACGTTGGATTATAAAGCTTGGTGTCTCAGGGAGGAAAATTGCGCCCATGGTTAGGAACGCAGCAGGGAGTGCAGCCATGGACAGGGATATCCTCCATCCCCATCCTGCTGTAATTTTTATAACAAAATAGTTGAGGATGTTTGCAAAGAGAATGCCAAGGCTGATGCAAAGCTCAAAACCATTGTTGATTGCCCCACGGTATTGCGGAGGCGCCATTTCTGATAAGTACAATGGGATTGACTGCAAATGCATTTTGCATAATACAATGTCAGTACAATTCTATTTATTTAACAGGGGAAAAGTAACTGTTATTGTTAAATGCATTTTGCATAGTACAATGTCAGTACAATTCTATTTATTTAACAGGGGAAAAGTAACTGTTATTGTTAAATAAGACAATAAACATGCATCTATAGTACAAGCTACAGGTGAAAGAATTACCTCTAATGCATAATACAAAAATGAAATGAAGCTTGATCACCCTTATTTTCTTTAAAAATATGTGATTATATGGAAGTGTTATTAAACTATTGATGCCTTAGGACCTTCCATCTCCCTTTCTCTTGCACAATGTGAATTTTTTAACACTCCCTGTTTTTCTACTAGCTATTCTACTAGATATAATATAAGTATATAACTATCAAGTTGAAACTAGGAGTTAAAATGACAATCTCTCTTTACTTTCCACCTGTATTGTATTTGTATCTCCACTCGATAAATATCGCTTTATCTCTCCAAAATTGAAAGGTTCTACATTATTTAGAAAGCAATGAGTTTGTAAGAGCATGGCTAATAATACAGCCGGTAGCGGACTATATGTTTTTGCCATATCACGCATAGCTAACTAATAGCCTGCTCGTATAATAAACACAAGCTAAATCATTAATACATGACCCACCTTACTCATTCACAAGTTTCTAAGAACCTGTTGTGCATAAGGTGGTTGTAAGCTAACAACCCACCTCTCTTCTTTCTCCTCCAACCGGTGGCGGAGCTGGGCCAAGCCCACGCCTAGGGCCATCCTATGGAGTTGATGGGTTGGCTGGACTGGGCCTTCGTTGCTATAGTAGTCTACTCCATAGGCCATGGCCCTACTGGCCCTTGGAGTTTCTCCGCCACTGCCTCTGATGTGGCAGCTCTTGCAGCCCGCCTACATCGAGTGTGCAGTCGTGTCGTGCACAAATGGACAAATGACTTAATGACTACGTGTCGGATTATGATTAATAGGTCAATCCATCAACAACGATGACTTCTTAAAGTCGTCATAAGCCAAACGATGTCGTTGCTCAACCTTGGATGGCTATTGTTGCCAACTTATTGGGACCTGGAACAAATCACACCCACATAACCCTTTGTCTTTAGTCACTCAGTCCAACTCGAAAGACTTGGTCTACAAAAGGTCGCGTCTCAAGTCTGACACTGGTGTCATAGCCACACACAATTTTCTGAGTTCACACTAGATACACATATACAGTTCATTTGTGCTTCTAATATACAGAAGTTGCCTGTCATGAAGTTTTGTACTGATTTCTTGAGCTATATAACATGTTGCGAGCAATTCGGAGTCTTTTATTTTTATAATTGCATGCGCTTGACCACATGCAGTGCCTTTGTTTTCTTCAAATCTAAATTATTCTACAAGTCTGAGTTATGAAGAAGTGCACTGCTGAGTTTGATTTCTTGAACTATATATGTGCCATATCGCATACTAATAATTAAAGCATAAGTTACCTGATTAGTGAATCCCAGACCAATTCCCAGTAGAATCCGGTTAAGGATCAGCATGGGAACATTTACAGCTGCACCACCGAACACTGAGCCGACGACGAAGACGGTGCCGCCGATGAGCATTGACACACGGCGGCCGTACCTCCTTGTGATGGAGGCCGCAACCAGAGTTGCGACAAGGCCAGCAATGTACAGGGAAGACGTGAACACGGTGAGGAGCTCGCTGTTAAACTCGCAGTAGTGGCTCACTTTGGTGCCCTGCTTCTGGCTCTGACGGTACACCTCCGGGAAGAACCTCTTGCGGAATGAGTCCATTGAGGTGACACCACCTATCACACACACGAGCAGTAGCAGGTGGGATTTCACGAGAAGTTAATTGGAATCCATGCGTAGAATTGATGACAGTATGAAACATTCACCAGTTCCATTGACTAGAGAAATCAGGAAGGGCTGATGTTGCCAGGTTGTACAGTTCCAGAAAGGCAATGCTACCTTCTCTGCTCGACTAAATCGTACAGATCCCAAATGAAACAGTGTGCGATAGGGATTCTGTGGATGGTGAACTGGTGGTGGCCGAAGAGGGGCGGATTGTGATCCGAATCATTTCTTCCGTGAAGCTTTCTCGAGTTTTCCTCCATTTTTACTTACTTCACATAAAAAGGGCCATGTCTCGTGTTCATCCATGTGGAAGAAAGTGGTGGTGTAACCGCAACTAAACAAACGCAACGGCATGCCCAGCCATCAGTTTCGGCCCACGCGGCGTCAAAAAAAAAAAAAAAAAGTTTCGGCCCACGCATCTTTCAGGCCCAATCGCCAAATCCTGCATCCCGAATTCCTGATCGACTAACGGCACTACCACCAAATCGCGGGCAGGTACAGAAACAGAAAAGCGAGGAGCCACGCGGGTACGAACCGGAGATGCCGAGGTCGTAGCCGAAGAGGATGCCGCCGCTGCCGGCGACGACGCAGGACAGCACCACGAACGGCGTCACGCGGCCGCTGTACCCTTCCCCGCCGCCCGCCGGAGCGCCCTCCACGAACGCCCCGATCGCCATCTCCTCCTGGCTCCTGCTCTAAGCTCCTCCTCGGCGGGCGGCGGGGGTGTAGTGTAGCGGCTAATAAATATTGGCGCTACTCGTTTTCGGGCGGGGGTGTTGACGTGTCCACACTCGCCGACTCCGCCCGCTTCAGCACGGCAGGCGACGACGGCCTGACCTCTCTTGTTTTTTTTTTTTTTTTTAAAGATTCTCTTGTTTTTTTTCCCTCTCTTTTTCTGAGTTAACCTCTGTCTCTTGTTTGTGATCGGAGTGACAAGGAGTCAAGGGGGCCCTCAGTAGATTCTGTTATCATGGGCCTTTTTTTAGTTTGGTATAGACCCGAGCGCGATGAACATGTTCGGATTATCTATCTAACCCATTAGCTGGGCCAAGCTTAAAGTGGAAAAATGACGAATTAAAAAGTTATTGGGCCGGGCAGGCAGCAGTAGGCGATCCAATCATCAGATCCGATCCTCCACGCCTCCGCAGCCATCGCCGGCGAGATGGAATTGCCGGCGTGCCGTGGTCGGTGTGGAGGAAGCGGAGAGCCGCCTACCCTGCAGCTCTGTCCATTCCAGTGTTTCTCCTTTCTCAGCCCGCTCCTCGTATCCTCCGCCTACACATCCGTGAGGCGTGATTTGGGCCAACTTCAGGGTCGACAGCCCCGCTGCGCGTCGCTCCGCCGTGCGGGACCGCGCCATGCAGCTAGCGGAGGTAATTTCTAGAGCTTTATGCGCACTTCCGGCTGCAGAAAGTATTCGCATGTGCCGAGAATCAAGATTGTTTGGCTAGAAAGATCAATCCCATATCGCAGAACTGTCGTCTGTGTTTTCCCTCAACTGAAGCGACTCTTATCACTAGTACATCAATGATTTCAGGACAGTTAGCACATTAGCTAGCTTTTCATTTTACAGCTGATGAGCTGAACATGAAATATACGGCAGTGCTATTACTTTGCTTGATTTTACCGTTTTACGGTTTGGAATGGCCAGCTATAGGAAGTTAACTGAGAACGGCAATAGACTAGCCAAGTACAATAGTTAGATACAATAAGTATACTGTGCAGTTTTTTTTTTTTTTTTTTCGAATACGCAGGAGAGCTGCGTATCATTGTATTAAGAAGAAAGCAATTTGATTACATGCACACGATGGTGCAGACACCAAGTGACTACTCGCGAACTAGACAACCTAACTTGCTTGCGCCTGCCGCAATCCAAAGACGGACTTCCTCTTGGATCTTCGCTACTAGAACTGAAGTGGCAACCGCGCTGTGTTCGAAGAGACGGCCATTGCGTTCCTTCCACAAGTGCCATCCTACAGCCATGAACAACGAGCTGGCCCCCTTGCGTTTGCTATCTTCCTGGGCGCTGATCAGGCTCCTCCACCAGTCCAAGATTGTGAGCTCAGTGTTGGGGATAGTACAAACACAGCCAGCCCAGGAGAAAACTCTCCACCACAGCTCTTTTGCCACCGGACAGGAGACTAGCAAGTGGTTTGCCGTCTCATTGGCTTGGTCACACAAAAAACACAGGTCATGAGCATCAAGCCCATGTCGCCGCCGTCGGTCTGCTGTCCATATACGCCCTTTGACAGCGAGCCAGAGGAAGAGCTTCACCCTTAAAGGTGCCCAAGTTTTCCACAGAAGGTAGGCGCCTGGGAAGGTAGGTTTGTCGTGGTGTAACGCCTTGTACGCTGACTTGGCCGAATATTGCCCCGAGGCAGCCCATTTCCAATGCACAACAGCTTGTATGTCTGGCTGAAGGTGCACACGCTCCATTTTGTCCCAGAGGTGCAGGTATTCGACGATCGCTTCTACTGACAGCCCGCCAGTTATGTCCCGAACCCAGCGGTCGCCAACCGGCCCTTGCGCCACTGTGCGGTTTCTCTTGGCCTGCGCCCTTACCAGCGTCACCAGTGTTGGAGCCAGGTCGCATATGCAGTGCCCATCAACCCAGTTGTCAGTCCAGAACATGGTGCGCTCACCGCTTCCGACCTGGACTGTGATAGCAGCATCAAAGAATGTTTGCACTTCCGGCTTCACCTTCACTGGTAGCGCTGCCCAGGCTCTGTCCGGATCCGTGCGCTGCAGCCACAACCAGCGCGCGCTCAAGGCAACTCCTGCCATTCTGAAGTTCGTGATTCCGAGGCCACCATTCCTCGTGGGAAGGCAGACAGTTTCCCAAGCCACCAAACATTTTCCACGTACTGAAGTATCACTTCCCGCCCACAGGAATTGTCGTCTGATTTTGTCCAACTCATCCAACGCCCATGCTGGCAATTGGTCCGCCATGATCAGATAAGTAGGCATTGTTGAGAGCACAACTTTGGTGAGAACCAACCTGCCGCTCCTTGGCATGAGCGGTCCTTTCCAGAGTGGCAGCTTGTTGGCCACCTTCTCGATCAGTGGCCGCAGGCAAGCTTTGGGGAGGGCGCGCGTGGACAATGGCACACCCAGATAGGTGATGGGGAACTGTGCTATTCTGCATGGTAGTATGGTCTGTATCTCCCGCAAAGCATCCTCCGCTCCATATATCGGGGTAATGGAGCATCTGGTAACTAAAATCCTATATATTGTGTTTCCTTTACAGGTTTCATCTAACAAAGCCCAATTCAGGAAAACACTAGGAACTCGACGAAGCTATTGTCACTGCTTGTTTCTTCTTCTCTTGTTCTTCTCTCACAATCTTCTTCCAGAACCAGTGCCTCCTCCAGACATGACTTACCTGCTCAATGGGCAGCCCTTTTGTCTCCGGAAGGAACAGATAAACAAATAGAGTTATCAAGCATATCAACGCACCAAAGACAAAGAATGTCCCGGACTTGATGTGACAGAGGGTTGCAAGAAATGTCTGGCTGATCACAAATGTCATCAAGAAAGTCACAGCAACTACAATGCCCTGCCCTGCTGATCTGATCTCCAGTGGACAAACCTCAGCAGGGACCAAGAACGTGAGAGGTCCCCAAGACCATCCATAGCCCGCTACAAACACACACATTATGATCAACACTAGGTATGCATAGTCCTTGTCCATTTCCCCATGGTCCTTAAACTTTGCAGCTAGGATTGCGCCCACAGTGAACTGTGACAATATCATCTGGATATTGCCTATCAGGAGAAGCTTCCTGCGCCCACTGCTGTCGACCAGGATCATGGCAACAATGTTTGCAAATGTTGCACAGAGGCGTGTAACCACCGAAGAGAGGAGCGATGCATTCTCTTTGAAACCAATTGTCCTGAACATTACTGGTGCATAAAAGTTTATGACATTGATCCCAGTGACCTGGTTGAAGAAAGGGATCAGTAGTGCTATCACAAATTGTGGCCTGTACTTCCTCTTGAATATATTTCTGAATGGATACCGGGTTGTCCTGGAGAGATTGCTAGCAGAGACTAAATCATCAAGCTCCTTCTGGACTGAGTCCGTTCCACGCAGCTTTTGCAGAAGGACCCTTGCGTTGTCGGTGTTGCCATCACGCTGTATTATGAAGCTTGGTGTCTCAGGGAGAAAGATTGCACCCATGGTCAGGAATGCAGCAGGGAGTGCAGCCATGGACAGAGATATCCTCCACCCCCACCCCGCTTTAATTTTCACAACAAAATAGTTGAGGATGTTTGCACAGAGAATTCCAAGGCTGAGGCAAAGTTCAAAGCCATTGTTGACCGCCCCACGGTATTGAGGTGGCGCCATTTCTGACAGGTATAATGGGATTGACTGCAAATGTAATTTTCATTGAAAGATATTAGGTTATTTGTACATTCTTGTCTGAAGTTGCTGTTCCCTTTTCCTGAACAACAAACCATGATTTATGAAATTAAAATGTTACTTAAACTGTGTGTAGTGGTCTGGTGGATCATGATAGTGCCTTGATTTCAAGTCAAAAGTATTCTACAGTTCTATACATGTCTGCTAAAATTACTGTAACTGATTCACGATTTTCTTGAACTATATATGTTTGATACTAATTTCAATACTCCTTTCAAGGTTACCTGATTAGTGAATCCCAGGCCTATTCCGAGTAAAATTCTGTTGAGAAGCAGCATAGGAACATTGACAGCTGCACCACCGAACACTGATCCTGTGATGAAGAAGGCGCCGCCTATCATCATTGATGCTCGGCGACCAAACCTCCTTGTGATGGATGATGCAACCAGAGTAGCCACAAGGCCAGCTATGTACATGGACGACGTGAACAGAGTGAGGAGCTCGCTATTGAACTGGCAATAATGACTCACTTTGCTGTCCTGCTTCTGGCGGTACACCTCTGGGAAGAACCTCTTCAGGAATGAGTTCATTGAGGTAACACCACCTGTTAAACACGCAAAAAACTACATGACATGAATTTTAAGGAAAATTTAGGACACATGCTTAAAGTTTGAGGGTATTGTAAATGTTCATCAATTCTACGAGTAAAAAGTCATTAAAGGTGTGAATTGTTTCCACGTTTTGTAAGAATAAATAAAAGATACTTTCAATTTTCTCTGGTCCACTTCCCAGTGCAGGGTACTGCTCAATCCACTAGACTGGGATTCCTCAAGCAAGTGCTTCCCAATGGATTCCTCAGGCGCCTAGCGCTGCATATATTAACCTGCATTAGTAGTGCTGCCCTCCTTGAAATCTTCGCTTCCCATTCGCTCAGGTGAACGAAAAACGGGAACAACGGAAAGCACTTCAGAGAAAAAAAGGGTCCATCTTCTCAGAGATGAAATGTGCTAGACTGTAGGAGCAGCAAGTTGGCAAGCAATTTTGGTGAAGAAGAAAGCCTTGGCTGAAACATATTGCATGCATCGGCATGGTGGGCACGGAGTCCCCCTACCGAGCCATCTCAATTAATCAACCAATCTTACATCTGACGGCAATTACCAAATCGCTGCAGATAAACACAGTGGGAGGAAAGTGGCAGCGGCCGGGACTAACCAGAGACGCCGAGGTCGTAGCCGAAGAGGAAGCCGCCACAGCAGGCGATGACGGCCGACAGCACCAGGAACGGCGTCACGCGGCCGCCATACTCCACCAGTACCCCGCCGGCCGCCGGAGCAGCAGCATCCCCAATCGCCATCGATTGATCCCCCGTGGCTGTTGCTCTAGTTCCTCCTCTCCTGGTTCTAGTCTAGTATTCCGGTTATTTATTTATTTTTTTAAAAAAAGTCAAGTATTCCAGTGGGCGCTGACGCGTGCATGTTCGCCGAGCCCGACGGCCAGTGATCTCGGCGTGCTAAAAGATTTGACTAATTTTTATTAGGGCGGCCACAATGTGAGCAAAAGGCGGTCCAAGCAAGTTATCCCATGTACTCCCTCCGTTCCAAAATAGATGTCATTCTCGCTTCCCGAGAAGTCAACGTTTTCAAAATGTTGGCAATTATATTTTAAAATATATAAATATTTATGTTAAGTAATTAGTATCATCGGAAAGATCTTTAAGTCTAGTTTTTTAACAAATTTATTTGAAAATATAAATGTTGCACGTTTTTTCTATAAATTTAGTCAAAATTGAAAAAGTTTGACCGACACGCTTCCCATAACGTCGTCCTTTTTGGAATGGAGGGAGTAGCTTCATTACAACCAGGTATTTTGATTTTTTTTTCAGTTCATAGCTGATCCATCTCAAGTGTATTTTGAGTTATTTTTTCTCCATAGTTGATCCAGCTCTCAAGTGGATGCAACTAAGTTGTATAAAAAACAAAAATCCCTTTTTTGGATGATTTTATTCTTGTGCAAGTACATGCCAGTGGTTTGAATTTTTTTCCCCCATCCATAGTTGATCCAGCTCTCAAGTGGATGCAACTGAGTTGTACAGATAAATCCTTCTTTATGATTTTATTCTTGTGCAAGTACACGCCAGCGCTCACCCTTTCTTTTGAAAATTCAGTCACGAAACTGTATACAGGACTTATAAATTTGGAGTGGATATTTCTCGTGATATTCACTACTCTTTCCTATTTATTCACCTCTCGTGATATTGACATTTTAGTGAACGATTTGGCCATTTGGGTATGAGTAAATTTTCACTGAAGTTGTGTATCATAGGTATTGGAATCACGATATCTTGAAATATCATTGGAAGTCCATACTCCGGGCAGGTGACCTACACATGTCTGAAGATTTGACTATTTCTCGTGCGCGGCACGCGCACCTAGCAACCATCTTGAATTTATGGAAGATTTGACTATGCTCTCATTTTGAAATTTCAAATAAACCTCGTGTAAACCACCTGTATTTTTTTATATGGCCCCTCAAACGTCACTTTCGCTTACTACTCAGCAGCAATTACGTCAAACCGTCAAAGTTTACCTTGCCAATACACACCCCTAGTGAGTAGTGACCATTTCGGCACTGTTTTTACCCTCTTTGAACACCGTTTTTGCTTCCTCTTAAATGATCTAAATCCTTATCTATTTGTTTCAATGAATGAATGATATTTGTTTTCGGGATACACAATCTGAGCACCGGTAAAGTTTAACTGAAGTTGCGTATCATATGTGAATTGATGGAATAAGTACGGAACATTTTTATACAAAATAAATTGATGACAAAAGAACGTTGATGATTTGGGTTGCATGATAACTAGCAAGTGGCGAAGTTTTATTACTGGATGTAATGTAAGTGCCAAGGTTAAGGATATAAAGATATGGCGCACTAGGAAAAAGCAAATACACTCATTATCCTGGTTAACGGGCCATCTGTGTTAGGCTTTGAGCCTACCAATGCCTCGTTTGGATAGGGACGGTTTGGAGAGGATTGAACAGGATTGGATCTAAAATGAACTATTTTCCTCTCCAATCCTCCTCATCCCACCCAATACAGGAGTACCCAACACAAGGCCTGAATGAGCTTGACAATTCGCCCTTATGACACTGGATTCACTACGCCACGGAGTGGGTTGTAATTTACTTGGAAAACCTATATTTTTTTAAAAAAAATCTTTTATAATTTTCAGTGTTGTACGATGGATTATGTCTGTTGGATTTTTTAGAACAATTATGTCTGTTGTATTAAAAAAATATTGTCTTAGTATTTTTTATTCAATATCTTTCTATAAAAATAGTGGCTAACATTTTTGTTGGACCAACTTTTATAAAAAAATGACTCAATATTTTTTTATCCAACATTGGCTAACATTTTTATTGGAGTTACTTTTTATTAGAAAAATATTGGCCATCCCACATATTTTAAGTTGAAATGTTGGCTCAACTTTTTATAAAAATGTTGTATCATTTTTTAAAAAAATATCGGTTTAACATTTTTTATCAATATTTTTTTAGCTGAAATGTTAAATGGGCCGTCATCCTAGATTGGATATGGGATTTGATAAGTTTTATAATTGAACACCTTAACCATATTCGGCTACGCACATATAGGCCTGCTAATTTACATGTGTCGCTTATCGAGAATCTTATATATTTTCCATAATTTTTTTCTTATTCACCTTCCACCGTTTGATCCGTACTAAGATTTTAGATGAACTATCTCAATAGTTTCTAATGAAAAAAATTGGTGAATGTCAAAACATAAAGTTAATTAGTGAATTCCTCCCATTATTTGATATACGTATCCCGGTGGAACCGTGGAACCCGCCTGGGGAGTACGTTCGCAAGGCCTAGGCTCAGCTTGTCAACTTTCATCAACCGCCTTACCCAGCCATCATCCACCGATGAGGTCGATAGGGTTTCCTCTCAGTCCCAGGATCCTAATCCCACTTCCCGCCCGTCGCCACCATCGCGAATCCTCTCTTGCTCGCGTCCCGATCCAACCTAATGGGCCGCGGCCGTTTGATCTCCAAGGTCCCGCGCCACATCCTAGCTTGTTGCCTACTACAGAGAGGCCCTCGAGCAGCTTCCAGTGGAGGAATCGCTTCTCTCCTCACCGCTGGCGCCTGCTTCGGGCTCCTGGATCCCGTCTCCAACATCATCGTCAACACCACAACGGCCAGCATGGAGGACACCACGCGACCGAGGAAGAATAAGAGGAAGAGGTCGCAGCAGATGACGGATGAGAAGGACAGGGAGAAGGTGCTGGCCCAGGTCACCTAGGGCATCGCCAAGCGGTCGTTGGAGACTTGGAGGGCCTCGTTAACTTCCTCGTCTGCCACTTCCAGTGCCTACACAAATGGGAAGCCCTGCGCTACTTCCAGTGCCAAGGCCGACCTCATCGTCGTCGTGCGCCTCATCGACCTTGATCGACGTGTGGCGTCCTCCACCACCGACCCTAGCTCCACCAGCTTCAAGGTAGCCCTCAAGTGCGCTGCCATCTCTGCCAAGCACCCCTACCCGCAACCCTCGCCTCCATCTGGCTCTCCTTAACCGTATCCCCTCTCACGGACTGGCAGCAGCAGCAACTCCTTCAGCTCTCATCCAACCCACGCATTAAGGAATTGCTCCTCAGGCTTCCTCTGCCTGCTGACCTCGGCCACTTTCACACACCTCGTCCGCTAAAATCTTTGTGCTAGTATCACAAGCAGCAGAGCAAGGACAACGCCAAGAAGGAGGTGCTGCCTTTCTGGGCTACCTGAATCGCATGTCCACATGCTCCTTGACATGATCCACCGCGTCCATCTCAAGGCGATCGCCACTCGCCAGGTTTTCGAGGGTAACCTATTTTGAGAGGGGTCCCTGTCCAGCCTTATATACTGGCGAGCAGGGTTATAGGATGGAAAGAGTGGAATCCTAGTCTAATTCGAGTAGTAACTCGTACAATTCTCGCTATGAGAGTACCTTTCATATATAGTGGCTAGTTTCCGTGTATCGTAGAGTCCCGCGCCATCCTGTGCCACGATCTCTACTCGTTGCTATATCCTCTCTTGGAGTCTTCCTGCGTCCGTGTGGGCCCTATGCCTCTATATCTGACACCAGAGGCCCTATACGGTACCGGATAGGCGACCTTCGCACCATGCCACCGTCCGACCATGGGCCCTCGCTCCATGAACCCACGCTCCAGCTCATGCTTGAGCTCGACATTGCTCGGGGAAACAGATCTAGGGTTCTAGCTGTGGCTAGTGAGCGATTACAAAAGAAGACGGCGGCGACACCATCTATTTAACAATGCCAATCGCTCTGGCTGCACTGACATGTGGGTCCGGGCCACGTGTGTAACTCTACGTGGCGATGACATGGCACCAGAAGAGACAAAACCGGAGTGGATTCAGGTGGAGGAGGTAGTTTAGGGATCCAGATAAACGGTTTTCGACTCCAGGGAGGAAGCGCAGACCCGGCCCGGTGTCTAGAGGGGCGGAGGGTAGCCAAATCCCTAATTAGAATGTCTCACAAAGCCCACCTGAATTAGGCTTTGAGCCCACTAAAACGGGCTGAATAATTTGGCCCTTATCAGACTGGATGGATTCTCTAGATGTGATTGGCTACCTGGCTGGGCCGTGAATACCAGCGGCACTGATCCAACCGTCAGATCCGATCTCCCGGCCGCCGGTGGCGACATGGACTTGCCGGCGAGCCGCGGCCGGTGGCGCCGGCGGAGCGCCCGGTCGCACCTGCCCGTCGTCGTGGCCGTCCTCGTGCTCCTCCTCCCGACCTTGCTACTCTTCTCATCCGGCTACTCCACCATGCTTCGTGCCCTCCTCCCCTTCCACTCCTCCGCCTCCGGCGGCGGCGTGCCCCAGTGCGGGGGCTCGGCGGAGCTCGAGGGAGAGAGGTTCCTGTTGTACGCACCACACAGCGGGTTCAGCAACCAGGTGGGCGAGCTCCGGAACGCCGCGGTGGCCGCCGCGCTGCTGAACCGCACTCTCGTCGTGCCCCCCGTGCTCGACCACCACGCCGTCGTCCTCGGGAGCTGCCCCAAGTTCAGGGTCACTGACCCAGCCTCGCTACGCGCTGCTGTTTGGGACCACGTCATGCAGCTCCTCCGGGAGGGGAGGTAAAGACTGCACCTAGCATTCAATTTGGCTGGGTTTGTTTGGTCTTGGTGTAGCAGAAGTTGCTGGGATTCGAATGTGTTCTACACCTTTCACTAGTAGCTTTGAATAATCGAATGATTATGCTAGTTTGGAACGTTGTGGCAACCACAAAGTACTAATTCAGAACTCTATAACTATTATGTTTGACGATGCCTGCAACACAATGAAGACGGACATCATCGTGTTCTTTGCTACTAGTCTGCTATTTTAAGGATTGCAGATAACATCGCATTACTTAGTTTCCTTACTGATGGCAATATGGCGAAATTATTTCCAGTAGGAAGATATAGAGAAGTAGTCTATGCTGCACACTTAGAGTACCCACTTTCACATTTGAGTATAATTGATTTTTGAATTCATTGTGGACTGTGCAGCTGATAGTCAGAAGATCAATTACTGATACTAATTTGTTTAACTTCCAGGTATGTTTCGATGGGCGACATAGTTGATCTGTCCCCAATAAAATCTATGGTTAGGATGATTGACTTCAGGGTTTTTGTCTCGCTGTGGTGCGGTGTAGGCATGCAGAAGGCTTGCTTTTCTGGGTTGTGCTGTGGTGTTTCTGGTGGCAGCTCTATGCCAGCTGACTACAATAGATGCCGAGCTTTGCTGTCTGGTCTAGGAGGCAGTGAAAAAGGCTGTGTGTATCCTGTACAAGATGATTGTAGAACAACAGTCTGGACGTATCAACAGAACAATGATGGGGCCTTGGATCAGTTTCAACCAGATGAAGAGTTGAAAAGAAAGAAGAAGATCTCATACGTTCGGAGGCGCAGAGATATGTACAAGGCTTTAGGGCCTGGTTCACAAGCTGAGGATGCTACCTTGTTGGCATTTGGGACACTGTTCTCAGGACCATACAAGGGATCAGAGTCTTATTTTGATATCCATGAGTCACCAAAAGATCAAAGAATACAGAGTGTACTAAAGAAGATTGAGTTTCTTCCTTTTGCCCCAGAGATCATGGCTGCAGGGAGGGAATTTGCTAAGAACAAGATCAAGGAGCCATTTCTTTGTGCACAACTAAGATTGCTAGACGGTCAATTCAAAAATCACTGGAAAGCTACATTTTCTGCCCTCAAAGAGAAGTTGAAAGCTGTCGAGTTGGAAATAAAGAGAAATAAGAATAGTGGTCCTGTTCACATGTTCATCATGACCGATCTTCCACCGGCAAACTGGACCAAAACCTACCTTGCAAATGTTGCAAAAGATGAGCGATACAAATTGTACACCCTGAAGGAAAGTGATGAATTAGTGCTGCAGGCTGCAGAAAGGCTTATGTCTGCAGAACATGGTGTACGGTCTGGATTCCTTCCAAAAGCCATAGAGAACACAAAGAAGGATTGTGGCCCTGTTCAACTACCAGAAGTTCTGTTATATGTCGAAGAATCTGTTTGTAGCTGCGCATCACTAGGATTTATTGGGACAGCTGGATCAACCATAGCAGGAAGCATAGAAACAATGAGAAAGAACAATGTCTGCAAATGGTAGGAAAACAACATTCTTTGGGTAACCTGAAAACCTAACCAGCGCAGATTGATGTGTTATAGCAGAGTGGGAGCCAATATGATATAGAGGGGCTGAAGCATTGTGCGTCTTGCACACACCAGTGAAAGCATGATCCTGCAAGTGCCCGTTTCGCTGTCGGGGTAAATTGACTGTAGAGTGAACATCTGCACCATTTTTTATTCTAACTGTATAGAAAGATCAGAATCATTCAATTTTGAGTTATATGATTCTTCGTCAGTTTCTTTCAGGAGCACATTTCTGCCTGAAATCCGCAATTTTCAAGGCCAGGTTTTACTGGCTGTAGTAGAGCCATGAGCTCTAGAGGAAAATTGCGCATTTTAGGCAGAAATGTTCTCCTTCAATCCTGTTATAATTCATATTTGTGTTTTCATCTTCCTGCCTCAAGTCCTCGTGCTTTCTGTATGTAGACAGTGATAGCTTAGAATATTCTGGAATCGCTTCTCACAATATTCTGGAATCAATTTTCTTGTCTCTTTCATTACCGCCTCTTGTTTCAGTTTGATATCCAGAAACACCATCCGAATCCATCAGTAAAATTTTGTCAGCATAACATGTCACATTTCAGATTAACAAGAATAATAGCATCAGATGATGGGTTCATTCACCAAGACAATCTGATAAATTTTATTGAATCTCGCAGTAACTCACAATATTCAACATACACTCATTGGCAAGAGTGCATCCCAGAGCAACATTATCATGCGCAAACTCTGAATATGGCAGTGCAGAACCAGAGGCCACGGCTTCCTTGCGTTCTCCTACGAACTTTGGCTGTCGGGTACCAGCACGATGGAGCCGGATGTTCTCCGAGCCTCGAGATCCTTGTGCGCGCGGGCAGCCTCAGACAGCAGGTACACGTGGTTGGCGCGCACCTGCAGCACCCCAGCCATGACACTGGCAAAGACTTCACCGGCTGCTTGCAGCAGCTCGTCACGGTTGGTGGTGTAATGCATCAGTCCTGGCCTGCCCAGGATCAACGATTTTGGGGCGAGATCGCTCAACCGAACAGGGTCTGGCCTGCTGCCTGAAGACTGGCCATAGGAGATCATGCAACCCCGCGGCATCAAGCACGCCAACGACCCCTGCTCAACAAAGGTTCAGAGGCTGGTTAACGTGAGGATTTCATAGATAACAATTCATTTCTTGCAGAACTGAAATATTGTGTTCCAAAGGGAGCAATAGTTGCTTTTAACATCAGCAAGAACACAAGAAACTGCTCCGCTTCATGTGAAACAAAAGCTCATTATCAATTTGAGATTGCATAGCAAAGCAAGGGTCCATCAAGAACAGCAAAAGGAAAAAAAAACTGCAAGAGGGTCTTATCTGTACCTGGAAGGTGTCCTTCCCGACTGCATCGTAGACAACATGAACGCCTTCCCCTGACGTGATCTCAGCAACCCGTGTAACGAAATCCTCCTTTGTGTAGACTATCACATGTTGGCATCCGTCTTGGGTTGCTTGGGCGGCCTTCTCTTCGGTTGAAACAGTGGCAATGACAGTGGCGCCAAGGGCATTTGCCCACTGGCAGAGGAGAGAGCCGACTCCACCAGCGGCAGCATGGACTAGAACGGCGTGGCCTCTCTGGACCTGCAAAAGGTGAGCAAAATGGATGTCTCTCTAAGTTTTTTTTCCCGGGGGGGGGGGGGGGGGGGGGGAGTGGGGTTGGGGCAAAATAACATTTGTTTAGACTTTAGATGGTTATATTTGTGCATAGCATAAGACAAGAGAGGTAGATGTTTATGAAAGAAAAAGGCCATTAACCTTAAAGGCTTGTCGCACGAGGACATATGCAGTCATTCCCTTCAGTAAAACAGATGCTGCGGTTTTGTAGTCTATTGCAGGGGGTATAGGAATGGCCACACTTGCCGGGATGATCTGCTCTTCAGCATAAGAACCAATTGGATTATCAGCATAGCCAACAACATCACCGACTTTGAAGCTAGTAACCCCAGGACCCACGGCAGACACAACACCAACTGCTTCCTTGCCTGGATGAACAGGTGTCCATGTTTCGAGAAGGTAAGAATAAGATCAATGCTGACCAGGAACATTACAGTGCGCAGGTACTTCAAACACTCAAGAGCATAAATATTTGTCTTACTAGGCCCGAGTTCATTTACAATTGATAATTGGCACTTGTGAAGTGAGAAATCCTAGATGGGAATTACAGGTGGTTTAATTGGGATTATTCTTTGATAAAAGGAAATCCCAGTTAGAGAACAGTAAAGACTTCTAACCAGGTCAGGTGCCATCTTAAAGAATGAACAAGAAAGGTATAATGAAGCTAACTTCTGTAAGAAAAATGAAAATATGTGCAGACCCACAAAACCTTTTTTCCTATTGTGATTTTTGTTACGGAATATTATATTGCAATGTGTCTAGCGAAAACACCTTCCCTAATTAATCAATCACACACACATCTACTAGCCATGTGAAGCAGCATGCATTCTGTATATCATACTTTTTTTTTTAAAAAAAGAAGGGAAGTACTGTAACTCTGAGTTGAACTACATGTGTGCCCTGTAACACAAGGCCTGAAAACATCCAGCCGCACCGATATGAGTTTCATATGAACCACTAATCAAGAGACAAACCAGTAGTAAAGTCTGTACCAGGAATAAATGGAAGAGGTGCTCGATGTAATCCGGTACGGTAATATATGTCGACATAGTTGACTCCGATGGCCTTGTTCTTGATCCGGATTTCTCCTTCATTGGGCTCCCCAATCTCAACCTCTTCCCAACTTAGTACCTATTTCATCATCAAGAGGAAAACTCTTAAATCACAATAGGATATGGGAGAAGAATGTCAAGACAGAACACTTACTTCTGGGCCACCAAGCTCGTGGACTCTTATTGCCTTCACCCACATCCCTGGAAACAGTCACGGAGCTTACAGAGTATAATGTACTTGAATAGAACTCCTGAGACCTGCTGTGTTGATTTTGTATCAGCATAGTTCCAGGTGATAGATTGGTAAACACTCCAATACTAATGAAAAGGATAGGCATGCCATATGCTTAGTATTCAGGAGGATAATATGGATATGGTATTTTACTTAAAAAAAATGGATATGGTATATTGTGTGCTGGCCCATGTCCATGTGTATATGCCCAAAGGCCAAAGGCATGCATCAGTGTGAGGTTCCAGATTCTTCCTCAATTCAATCCTGTCGGGGGTACTGTAGCCGGCTGGGGTGGCCGCCGTCAATCCCCGGGAGCAGCGGACGGCAGTCGACGGAACAGTGGAAGGAGAAGCTTAGGTGGCTCACCTGAGGTGTGGACACGTTGTGGTGTTTGGTCGTGCAGGAGTGCAGAGAGTCGAATCGGGAGCTGTGTCGTCGGCGAGACGATCCGGGAGCTTCCCGATCTCGCACGGAGGCGAGAGCGCAGAGGGTGCTCGTCTGCTCGAAGACAGGGCCGGTTATTGGAAGTAATCACGTCGCAGCGGCAGCGAGGACGGCGGCGGTACTCGGATCCGCGGAGAGGAAGCAGCCTGGGGATCCGTCTGTCCGTGGTGGTGGTGGTGGCGCATTTGGAGGGGAGTTTCTAGCTTCTTCAGGCCGTGCGTGTCAGAGGAGCCTGTGCCCTGTGGCGGTGGAGCAGAAGCAGGTCAACGGAGAGCTTCAGGTTTGGACTTTGGAGCAAGGAGACGCTGCGTGGCTACTCTGCTTAGGAGCTATTTAGATTTAGAAAAAAAAAGTTTCTTTCCACGAAAAGTTATTTACTTAGATAATCGTGTCGGTTCCATTTCCATCCTATACGCTTTTATAAAAACAGTACTTTTCATCCATTTTTCTCGATCTAAACACGCCCTTCTTCTAAGCCATCTGAAGGTCTGAAGGAGCTAGAGCGTGCTGGTGTGAAGCAGTGATGCACCGAGTACGTGAGGCACCAGTGGCAGTTCGCTGCATGTTGATTTTACTGTCAAATACTCAGATTGATATCTGAATGAGGCCTTGATTAGTTCCACACAAAACGTAAAATATTTTATCTAAAAAACCATGTCATTTTATTTTCTCTTTATATACGCGACCCAATGTAAGTCATCATTTTATCTTTTTTACGGAAGTAAACGCGGGCTTGTTCACGTGCCGATGCCGTACCGTTCGAAGTAGTCCACCATGTCAGCAATAATAAAAGAGTTTCCTTCGTACGTCACTAAAAAACTATATAAGCTTCAACTTAAGATAAACGACAGAATTATTATTGCGTATATCCACATTGATCAAGCACTGCCATATGAACTTTAAAAAGAAAGGAAATCGTTTCCGGTCTATGTGACACTGCAAGAAGAACTATAATGCAGACACTTAATAAAATCAAAAGAGCTTTCACATACAAATTTTCTTACCGTTGCAGTTGGCATCAAGAATGCAAAGCTAATAATCTAGATGCATGGAATATAGGCTGCATCGATAACATAGCTCAGGCTAAGATTTTAATCAAACAAATATTGAGTATAAGCGCAGGTGTTATACAAAACAGAAAAATAATGGGGATGGAGAAAGCACAAAGAGCATTTAGACATTACAAAGTCTGTTAGAGCAAGTATTATAAATGGGCGAGTAGTGAGCGACTTCCTACGTGGAGAGAGAGAAAGTATGAGAGAGAGTGTGCGCAGGCACCTCACAGCTCGCCCGCTCAAGCCAGCGTGAACCAATCAGCCTGAATCACAGGCGTGCTCTAGCAGCTCTGGTTGGACGGGATGGCCGCAGGCATTAAATGCTGGTGGGTCCATCACCACGCCGTCCGTCGAAACCCCGCAGCGGGCGAAATTTATAAGACCTGCTCTTACGGTTACATGGCATTGTAAGAGAGAGAGAGCTGCTTCAATGGCCATAAACCACACGACAACCACGCTTTATTGTTGAAGTTGTGGGAAAGCCACAAGCGGCAAGGTCAAAGGCGGCCATTAGAGCTTCTCCAACAGCCAGAGACATAGCTAGCTGATGGTATTCTCTTTCTCACGTGGAGAGAAAAAAAAGGAAGAGATAGAGAATGCTAATAATGATCAAATTCAATTTATTTCTCGCAATCCAAGAAAATGAGAGGAGAGCATACGAGACCAATAATTTACTTAAATGAGAGAGAATATAAATAATATTTTCTCTCATATCCATCTCAGCTAGCTACGTAGCCACTGCGCCTTTAGTTGAGCGTCTGCATGGATACTTTAGACCTGTGAAAGCATTGATGGCCCAAGAGGGGGTAAATTGGGACTTTTTTCAATTTCTAATGCAATAAAGAAACGACCTTAGCCTAGAAAACTAGTGTTGTCCAAGCCTATAGTTCAACAAGAAAAGCCATAGAGGGAAGCACACTAGCAACCTTGTAAAGCCTAGGGAAAACACACTAGCAAAAGATTGACAGCCTAGACAAGAACGGTAGCAACAAACAACACAAAGGAAAGAGTCAAAATAAATGCAAGGAAGTAAAGCTAAGGAAGAGAAGACACCAGATTTTTTTTCTCGTGGTATCGAGGAGTTGACGCTCCCCCTAGTCCACATTGAAGCACTAGAGTATTGCTTCACCTTGAGTCACAAAGACTCAAGTGCTCGCCAAGAATACCCCTTCTCCATCTCTGGGATGACGGACTTCACACCATGTACAAGAGATCTTCCTTGGGGCTCTCACAATCTCCAAGAGCTCAACAAGAACTCTAAAGTCACCGAGACCGTCTAGGTGCTGTCAATCACCAAGAGTAACAAGTACTCTCACTCTCACTTGACCTCACTAAGACTCATCACGAGAGTGATGCACACTTGTCCTCTCAAAGCACTATTAAGTAGAAATCCAACTTGAATCTTCAAATCTTTGGATCTTGCATAAACTCAGCTGCACTAGGTTGCTTCAAGTGTTCAGGTGTCAAGAGCAGCTCAAATAACCAAGGGGTGAAGTATATATAGGCTAGATATGAAAGGCTAGCTATTGAAAAAGTTAGCCTAGAAAAATAGCACTGACCTATCGATCTGACCAAACATTTTGTACATGTCGGATGAATCGACCACAGTGACAAATCAACATTCTTCTGAGCGAGAAAGGATATTTTTCCCTAAACTGATCGCTTGATCCGTTCAAGAAGACATGGCTTGGTCGGATGAAACGATCACTAACATTTAGACCTGCTCAGCAAAACCTTAACTTGCTCTTGCAACGGCTAGTACCAAAGGCGGTCTATTGATCCGACCTGGGTCGGATGATCAGATCACACGAGGTTTTCAGTGTCGCCGCTGTGCAAGCTCTCTTGTACTCTCTGCTGAAAACTCAATATTTCAATTGAATGATCTGATTGATACTCGGTCGGATGATCCGATCGCTAAGAAAGAACTATGTCAGAAACCCTAGCTGCGACCTATTTATCCAACTGGGCTTTACTTGTACGGGTCGGATCAAACGACCCATGGTTTCTTCACTAGCTACTAGCTCAAGTTCCCCTCTTTATAGTACGGTCAAAGACTAAGAAAGCTATAAACCCTATACTACTAGTGTCCTTCATCTCCTTATGGCACTAGGTTCTAGAAGAGTTCTTAATCTTCACGATCACATCCTTAACTCATGCTCATTTTAATTGAGGGTTCTCATTTCATATCGATTGCCATAACTTAACATTTTAAATACATCCTTCAAAACAACTTATTAGCTATAACAATACGGTTGTCATTTATCACCAAAACACGCACTTACATACACATGTAAGGCCTAGATGTTTCAACCTGACACAGTGACACGGATATTGAGGCCATGACTGTGACCCATCCATTGTAATGCCAATGACCAAACTAGCAGGGATAGTCTTCCGTACCGCTACCGCGCGGATGAGAGTTTATGTCAACATCAACAAGTCATTCTAACTTTTTGAGAAAGTCAAACATCTCAAGTTTCATCAAGTTTATACAAATTACTAACATTTATGATACCAGATAAGTACCAATAAATTCTCACTAAACATATTTTCATAATATATTTATTCTATGCCATAAGTTTTTGTAATCCTCTCTATAATTTTGGTCAAATATAAAATAATTTTGTTCTCAAAAAAGTTAAGAATGACTTATAAAATAATAATAAGTATTGTACTTAGTCCTAAAAATATAAGAGATCCTATTTTTAGGAACATATTAAGGAGGATGGGAGAATATGTATACGCCTCTCCTAAAACATCTAGGTCCCTAATTTAGATTTTGGTAATTAATGACAACTATTGTGGACTAACAATTTCATTGGAGATATGAGTTTAGGTTAGTACCGGAGATGAGTTGATCCCCGATATATGCTATGGTGACATTCTTGATGAATTCATGTTGGATGGCACAAGGCAAAGGTATAAGATAGGGCTTTTCCATTTTACCGATCAAGAGGTGATTAGTGGATGAGAATTGACCGGATTAATAGGCTAGATAGGGATACTGTCAAGAGGGGTCAATTTCATTTGCTTGACGGTTCTATGGTGCCACTTTGCTCAAACAATTGCATTGCATGCATTTAGAAAAAACGTGTTTGAAAAGGTGGAAAGACCGGTGAGGAATCACTTCGTAAATTTGGCTGTCTGCGCTTGAGAGGCGGACAGTCTGGCCATTGGACGGCGGACTGTTCATTTGACTCAGCCAAAATTCGAAGTGTCCTATCGTGATGAAATATGCAAGGGCAGATGGTCTGGCCCTTAGGGGCAGACGGTCCGCCAGTTTATTGACTCACGTGGACAAAAACTGTGTGTTTCTGTCTATATCTTGTTCGTATACGGCGGACGGTCCGACCTTGCTGGGCGGACTGTCCGCCCGTCTTTAGCGGGTTTTGGCCAAGAAAGTTCTTGTCTCTGAGTAGGTGTTCAACTGGAACGACGGACGGCCCGGCCATGTCGGGCAGACGGTCCGCCGGCTAACTTTTAAATCGAGACAAACTTTGAGTTTCTGTGTTGGAGTTCTTTTGAACTACGGATGGTCCGCTCCTTGTGAGGTGGACGGTCCGCCCGAGTTGCCACGGTGGACTCTGACACAATTTGACTTTAAATCTAGCCATTGGTTTGAACTGTGGACTATCCAGTCTTTCTTAGGCAGGTTGTCCGCGTGTACCCTGTTTTGACGCTTTTTGAATGCAACGACTAGCTACGGGGGAAGGGGGGTATAAATACTTGAGCCCCGGCCGTGGAGAGGCTCTCTTGGCACTTTAAAAAGCTTCCTTGACATATTTGAGTCCTCTTCCTCCTCTCTCTCACTTGGCTTAGGTATTGCATCTTTGTGAGATTGAGAGCATCCTAGTGTATTGCATCAAGAGTTTGAGCTTTGTAGCACTAGGGAGTCTTCAAGCAAGCATCGTCGACTCATTACTCTTGGAGGTTTCCGCCTCGTAGACGGCTTGGAGCTATGGAAACCGTTAAGCTCTTCAAGAAGATTGTGAAGAAGCCTCGGTTGTTCTTATGAGAGGTCTTGTGCTCACCTTGCCGGAGCGGTGAAGGGCAACTCTAGTGGAATCAAGGTTTGGAGAGGTTCATTGATTCAAGCCGACTCATACAGTGACTTGATAGAGGAGCGGTTGAAGCTTTGAATCTACCTCAACGTGGATTATGGGTGACCGGCAAGTCATCGTCACCACGGGATAAATTCGGCTCTTGTGTGATTGGATATTTCTCTTGCTCATTTACTTTCTAGCAATTTATCTTGAGCATTTACATTCATAGAGATCGAATTGTTACTTCTCACCCTAGATTGCAAACCTCCACCTAGACTAGAGTTGAGTAGAAATGAGATTTATCTTGTGTTACTAATAAATTTTTACTAGTGCTTTAATTTTAGTTTAAACCGTCTATTCATCCCGGTATCCTAGATCCTACACTCTCATTAAACAATGTCAAAAGTCAAAACCAAACTCAACTCTAGAAGACAAAAAATGGCCTTATGGTGCTGGATAAATCATCAGTGCGAATGAGGTCTTCGTAATGACACGACAGGATCTCTGCAGTAGTGATCGACCTTCCTCAGTTCTTCTTGTCTGCCTCCCACGACGCATCCATGCCCGGTCGACCTCCTGCCAGTTCCCACCGACCGGCCCCACGTCCTCCTCCCATAGTCGACCGCTAGGTGATGCTAGCCCGTCCCGCGCTCCTTCTGCTCTGCCGCCAGCCGCTTGGCGTTGCCGTCCCAGCCTCCACCTCCTGTGGGCCCTCCCATGAGAGCAAGGGCGGGAAATGGGGAGGAGGAGCCACAAAGAGTGTTTTTTTCCTCCTTCTCCCTCTCCTAGCTCCTCTTAGCAAGAATCGTGGGGCTCGTTGTCGGAACCATTTCGGCACCGCCCATTTCGCAGGGCTTCATGGGAAACCGATGAGCTATTGTACAAGCACCTAATTAATTTTTGGCATCTCATCAGGCGACGTCACGAAAAAATAAGGACATGTTATTATTGTACACGGGAAGAAAAAGAAGGCCAGTCGCAATGGGATGAAGAGTTTCATAGCATTTAAATTCTAAGCCATGTTATCAGTTTTGTTGATGTGGCAAGGAGAGATGAGGGAGTTTCATCCCTATGAAACTCCACTAGCACAGTGTAACTGTGTCTATAAAACTCTCACTGAGACTGGCCTAAGGACCTGTTATTATTGTACTCCCTCCGTCCCGATTTAACTGTCGCAGAAGCTACAACTTCATGTCCCGTTTTATCTGTCGCCAGCCCTACAACCCCACTGCACCGCATCAATTCACTTGTCCCTTATCTCATTCTCTCCCCTCGTTGGCGGCCTCACAACCACACATTCTCTCACTCTCTTTCTCCCCACTCGACCGGTCCTCCCATTTCTCTCTCCGCTGCGCCGCCCCTTCGTCCTCGTGCTCGCAGTCGGCCGGCCTACTCCGCCCCCGCCCGCACTGGATCCGCGTGCGCCGGAGTGGGAGCAGCCTCCTCCGCCCGGCGTCCCTGTCCTTGTCCCCGGCGGCCTCCTCCGTGCGGCATCCCAGGCCCAAACGGCTGCCCTCCTCTGCGCCGGCCAGCTCTCCTCCGCGTCGGCTAGCTCTCCTCCGCGCGGTGGCCCTAGCCCCGGCGGCCGCGCTCCTCCGCATCCAACCACAGCGCGGGTGTAGGCCGCTCGCCGGGGGGAGGGGGCTCGGCCGCGACCACCTGCGCACACGCGCGCGGCGCGGCTGCCTGGGCCCGGACACGCTTCTCCTCTGCGGCCACTCCCTCTTCTTCTTCCTCTAACCGGACACGCTTCTCCTCGGCGGCGACGCGCAAGAGATGAAGGTCGTCGCCTAGGCCGCGTCCGGCCGAGCGGGCGATGAAGGTCGTCGCCCAGGGCGCGGCGGCGCGGCTGTAAAGGCGAGCGCGATGTCGGCACGCGAAGCTCGTCATAGAGACAGCTTGTAACATCCCGCAAATTTGCAGTCTGTTACTTGTATGAAAAATCAGGATTTCAAAAATTTTTGTTTGAATTGTTGTGAGCCATGAAATAAATTGCAACTTAAGTTAAATGCTCTCCCTAAATTCCTAGTAATTAATTTATGCATAAAATAATTTTTCATATCAATGCATGTGTGATTTGGTTTTATCCGGAATTGTTAAATTCCATTTGGATTTTTATTTGGAGTTTCCATTGTTTGTTTCGAGTGTGATTTATATTTGAACCTAAATTCAAATATAAATCAAAAGCTAGTTATCTACCTACCCTATCTAACTTGGACCTTGACCCCGAGACCAACCTGCTAACTCGCTAACCCCGGCCTGCTAATATGCTAACACCGTCGACCCAGCTAACTACCCTGACCTGTTTAATCCCAAACCCCTTTTTGAAAATCCTTACATTAGTTATGACTTTTTTTGTCGACTCTTCGAACTGGTCCTTTACTGATCGGTTCAATTTCGACAAATAAGTTTAATTATTTCGTAATGGATTTTCTCTGGCTTACTTTGAGTTACGACATGATTTTCTAGCTTCTCGAATTAATTCCTTGCTAATTAATTCGTACTCGGAAAATCAGTCTAATTTATTTGTACCAAGTTTGGGCGAAATAAATTGCTACCAATTTATTTCGTGGCCTATAAATCTTTTGGCTCAAATCTCAACCCATCCAAAGTCTTTGGCCTAACCCTCTCTTTTCTCTAGCTAATCAATCCTAATCTTGGTTAGCTAGTCTTAATCGCGTTTAGCACAACTCAAAGACCATCAGACCCTACCTGTTCTCACGCGTGAAACCCAACAGCGAAACCGGCCAGCCCTGTTTTCCTCCACGAACGCTTTGGCCCAACTCAGCAGTCGCTCGACCAAAGCCCAGCTTGCAGGCAGGCCCAGCCCAGCATGTCCACCTCTCATGCTTGTCCAACACAGCAGCAAACCGACGCCCTACTGTTCTTCTTCCCCGTACACAAGCCAACGCCGTCGCCTGCTGCCGTCCCTTTTCCCTCTCTCTCGCTCTCCCGTGACCCTGAACGCCGTCGCTTTTCCCCGCGCCGCCTCCTCGCTTGACTTCCACGCCACCGCTCGGCGCGCGGATGCCGTCCACGTGCCCCGGCCCGGACGCCAAGAACCCCCGGCCGTCCATCACCTCGCAGCCCTAGCCCCCGGGCTATAAAATCCCCAGTGCCGCCCCTTCCTTCCCAAGTCGCCGCCGCCGCCGCAGCAATCTCTCTGTTCGTGCCCAGCTGCCCTTGCTCCACCGTGCGAGCAGGCTTCTGAGCACCGCCTCCTTCTTCCAATCCGGCAGCCCACAGCTCGCCTTTCTGCTCCTTGCTCCACTCGCCACCACAAATTCCACCACCAGGAGCACCTCCCCAACCACAACCAGACCGCCCAGGGAAGAAACCCCAAGTCCCAGCCTGTTGCTACCTCCGTGAAGAAGAAGAGAAGAGGGGGAGAAGGAGGAGAAGAAGGTCGTGAGGAGGAAGGGAAGCAGCCGTCGAGGAGAGGAGGAGCGCCGCGGAGATGAAGACTCGGCCATGCCTTCGTCTGCTTCAAGCCGCGTCGACGCCGCCGGGTACGACAACGCCAAGCACCACGACGAGGACGATCTGCACCACGACGCCGTCCACGCCGCCGAGTACCAGAACGTCGCCGCCAAGCCAACGCCGTCGTCGACGCCGAGCGTGAAGCCCGGTGTCCACGACGCCGGCGCCGCCGGCAAGGACGCCAAGCTGGAGCTACCACCAGGGACGTCAACATCAAGCTGAACCGCGAGCCGGCACCGCACCACCTCGCCACGGCCACAACGTCTCCCTGCCTCGCCTAGCCCCTCCTCGAGCCCGACGGTGAGCCAAATTCCCGCACCTCCTGCTGCCAACTTGAGTGCATGCGACATGTTTGACGAAATGCCTCGACAAGCCTGACGGTGCAACACGAGCACTCGAGCCATCTCTTTTCTGCTCGTTCTTGCTTGTGGTCATCCCAGCCGTAGAGCTAATTCGTTGAGGCCGAGCCCTTCGCCAAGCCACCATGCCTTTTGGCCATTGCCTTGCCTGAACCCAAGCCTCGAACTTGCAATGCCCTACAGGTGTTTGCGTTTTTGCCTGAGCACCCTGCACGTTTGTGCTAGCAAGGGAAGGCACCGCAACCCTGATAGTAGCGGCCCTGCACGCGACTCTCTGCATCACGGTTATCCGCCGTCGTTCCTCGCAGCCGCGCCGCCTCTGTGGCCGGCCTTCGAGCCGAGAAAACTTCCTGCAGGACTTGGATGCTCGACGCCGCGCTCGCAGGGGCGCATGCGCTTGCCGCTAGAGCTTGCCAGCTAGGCCTTTCATCGAACACCTCGTGAGCATGCCACACAAACCCACCGGCACCGCACACACGATCTACTACGGATCAGCTAGCCGCACCGGATCTTTTGCGGCTAGCGACGTCAGCGCTGACGTCATCGGCCGCCGACCCTTTTCAGTTAGGACCCTATCGTTTTACAGAAAACCCCCTGGTCTTTATAATAATGGTAGCCCGGTCCTCCCACCATTGCCCTTTTTCACAGAACCCCCTGGCCGGCCTTCTTTGTAGACAGACCCTGCAGTTTTGCACCAAGGCCCTTAGGTTTACCAGTTTAGTGAGCCGACCCTTCCACCTTGGCAGTTTTGCAGTTGACCCCCTGGCCGTTGACTTAGTCAACTTTGACCAAGTCACCGATGACATCACCAGAGCCCGTGATGATGTCATCAACCCCAGACCGTTGCCTCTGCCTGCTCGACTCGCGGTTTAACCCCGAGCCGATGACTGACACCTCCGAGCTGCTAACTTGTGTCTAACTCTTATTCCTTTTTCTGAAATGATTTATAAATCCCGAAAATGGATTTAGACTGCAGAAAATCATAATAAATCAACCGTAGCTCAGAAAAATATGAAACCAGTTTCAGTATTTTTCTAAAATCATGACGAACACGATAGAATAGAGTTTGCTGCTATTTGGATTTCCTTTGGATCTCATTTGGAGTTCATTTGCTAGTAGTGGTTGTTATTTATTTATGTATCCGTATAATAGGATCCCCGGAGGACCCGGACTACTTCGACTACTTCGACGACGTCGACTACGCTGAAGTGAAGAGATAAAGGACCATGCTCCAGGCTCACGCCCATCCTGACTCTTTGACCTATTAGGCATTGCTGAGTATAATGCTAGCGCTTTGCTTATTACATTATGATGATGATTGAGCCATGCATAGCCTGTTTATATATCCTGATTCCTTGATTGCCTACTACACTATATATATGATTGCTATGCTGCTGCTTGCATGTGTATGGGATATATTGTGGATTAGGATTCTTGGTGTGTGTGGGAATAAAACCGGAAGGAGAAGGTGTTTTTGGGAAACTTGGCGGGGGTGAGCATATTTTAACAACTCGGTCTTTGACCGAGGTGCCGGGAGGCCCCTGCTCTCGAGGGGGTCCCACACCGTACTTGTGGCGGGTACATGAATGGATAGGAGCATAGGAGTTGGCGGTGGTACCTATGATGGGTACTGCGACTTGCGTTCTTCTTCGGAGGATACGCCTTTGGGACGATGACGCTCACCCCGGTCTGAAACCGAGTGGGGTAACCACTCTTTGGGCCCCACGTACTTACCGCTTACCCATATGAACGGGTTCCAGCCTTCCTAGCTAGCGCGATGCCTGCACTGCGAGAAGATCAGGTGGATGGTGTACGGGAACGGGAGAGGCCGTTTCCCCGAAGGACTATGGCCCCGTCTGGCCCTACGAGGGAGAGTTCGACACAGCTTCCGAAGCATTGGATTGCGAGCCGATGGATCGAGACAGAAAGGGCAGGTGGGCATCGTTGCGGTTAGAGTCTGCGCTGTGGGTTGTGTCTCAGGTCGGTTCGCTACCGATCGCAGCCCGAGTGGGTCCAGTTGTACAAGCTCTGCAGAGTCTAGAATCTATACGTATAGCCGCGTCCTCGGTATGGACATTGCCCATTGCACTGTTACCTCTCATATTTTGGGATCTTCTACCTCCCCCCTTATTAGCCAGATTTGAGAGTGATTAAGGTCCGCAGCTACGGACGGGGAGAAGGGAAGTTTGCTCCCTTTCCTTTCAGGATCCGGTCGTAGTTGGTGAGGTGCGAGGGGAGGGAGCTCTCGCATCGACTTAGACGAGTGTGGAGAAGGTAATGTGATGTGAGGTGGGATTTGGGATGGTTTGTGAAGATGATACCTTGATTATTATTGCTGCTATCGCATAGGAAACCCCAACCATTCCTTGAATTACTTTTATACCTTTAGATGTTAGGCCACTTAAAGCTTGCATACAGATGGTGACGTGAACCTATCCTACTCCTTGGGGATAGTTTGTGAGCATGCAGGTTAGAACTGGATTACAAGATCGATGCTTGAAGAAGGGTTGTGTGCTTCGCTCGAGTTGCCTGTGGTGTGATCGAAGATGAAGATTGAAGCCTAGCTACCGCTACGCAGGATTTCCGCTTGTCGCCTTAGCCCGACGGGCTTGTACTTTATTCATATTTCCATATGGTATGGATGTAAATCTCTTCTATGTAATCTAAGTTCATTGTATGGATATGATATTATGCTGAGATGAGTTCTGTACGTGATAGCTACTGATCCAGGGACTATCACAAGGGTACAGAGATTCGGATTCTCGATTTTGAAAATCCGGGTCGTCACAGTTGGTATCAGAGCCATACTTGACCGTAGCACGCTACCCTAGACCGGTCGTTAGCTTTAGAACATTCTAAACGCTCTATTCTATATATACCCCTTGATCTATTTCGATTCTACCTCTCTTGCCTTGAAAATCTTCTATCTTACCTACGCCGGAGCAAATTCTCTCGTGAACCAATCAAGACGACACAAGAGTTGATATGGACGGTTACAGGAAGATCATAACCCTTGAAAGTAGAGCCCACCCTATTTGGTTGAGCCACGAAGTAGTTTTTTCGGGTAGCGTTCTCATTGCTTGTGTGCTTGGTTCTTATGGAACATACTTGCTTCTTATGCTTTTTCATCGTGAGTGTAGGATTTTATAGAGTAGTTTTTCATGCTTTCTTTAGACTTCACCTTTAGATTGTGTGCCATCCTTCCTAGTCGAGACCTCCACTATGCTTTTCATAACAAATATGAGTGCTCAAGCCGGTCAGTCATCCTCAACTCAAGTGATCAACAAAGAGAGGTACTTCATGTACAATTGGCACTGAAGATCAAGATTTTGGAAGCTCAGGATTTTTGGAATAAGATACCACATGAGTATTGGAATAAGTTACCGTATGGTGGAAGCATAGAATTGGTTAATAACAGTCGAGTACTTTAGATCATTTCATAGGAAGAAGATCAGAGTAATTGGAAGTCAATGCCCAACTATTTGGACGAAGAGGAAGTACTCCTAAGGATCAACAAACCTACGAGATTTCAATTGAGTACCCTAGCTTTCACACTACACCCTGGCAAACGACCATAGAGCCACCCGCTTCAAGATGAAGAGATGGACAGAAGAGTCTCTGACAAGTATGCCAAGAGTCGACCCCAGAAGTGATACAAGAACAACACCTCGACTGTAGTATTGGAACATGAAACAGAGTTGTAGATGCTTCAAGGACCTCAAGTTGATTGAAGAATATAAGACGGCTAATTAGAAATGATCTCCCCATGGATTACCTCGTAAAATGTGGATGACTATACCTTAAAGTCGACAATTCCTCAACCTATAGGTCTTGTTGGAGAATTTTGGATATGGAATGGATGTCTATACTCGATGGATACGAGATGAGGAACATGAGTTGTCATCCAAGAGATAAGGTAGCCTCCACACTCAGTCATGGTCTGCTGAAAGTATAAGCAACGTAAGCAAGACCTACTGTAAGAAATCGTCCAAATGGATATTCAGAGAATTACTAGGTCCGCAATGGAGTTAAGCTATGGAGTTCCTTATCGACACAACACTGGAATAAATCCAATAGTAAGGAAAGATTCTACAGGACATTTCCTATTGGATTGAGTTTAAAGGAAACCCTAGGAACTACTGGACAAGAGATATCATACCTAGTCAATGGAACCTCCTAGCCTACGGGAAAAGGAAGTGAGCAAAGAGTATGAACACTACTAAGGATTTCTGCTCACTTAAACAAGAGTTGACCAAGATCAAGCATCACTACCCATTGAAGAAATGTTTGGACTACAGAAGAAGCCACCTTTCCAGGATAGTTACAAGACTAGAACGCCAACAATAGGAATAAGGTAATGGTATTTGTCAAGGACTGTGATTGACATCAAGGACCGACAAATGCCCAATTATCTGTCAACAAGTGAGATAAACACCCTACGGGAGTTGGTTAAGATGTGACGGCGTTCACAAGTGTAAACACCACCTATCCTGAGTCTGCTTCAAGATATGCGCAAGATGCAAGTGACCTTTCTACAGGGTAGATCACCATGAATTGGAAGGAACCATGTATAATATTCAGAAATCATAAGCTAAATGGGGATGTTGGATATTGCAAGCACAGTGATGATAAGTCTCTCTTTAATGTGCCAAACCAACGGATGGATTATTTAAGCACATATAAAGTTGGTATGGAAATATGGAACTAACCATAGAACTGGTGTAACCTTGACGAAGCTTTGGAAATACCCGAAGTACCAGACCAAAACACGAAGACGAGCATCCTACCTTAAGATTATTAAGAAGGTATAGAGAGAACCTACCTAACCTTCGAAATGAAGTTACCCAGAGCATGCCATGAAGATGTGGCAAAAGCTACCTCGTTGGAAACCTGTAAGGGATATATATGGAATGTGAGGACAATATGTATCTTCAGCATGTCCAAGATGGACATGGCATCAAGAAGATTGTTTTGGATCATATCACAGAAACCTTCAAGGGGTAGAAGGAAGAACCAAAGGAAATATGCAGTCGAGGATATGTAGACAAGTACAACCCACGGAACCCAAGTTTGAAGACTCAGACACTACGTGAAACATGGATTTAATAGATACGCCAACCAAGCTAGAATGATGGTACACTCCGGAAGGAAGTCCTGACATTCACCCAGGTGTCGCCAAGAGGAATAAGAATAAGAGGATGAAGTTTTGGTGACTATCGGAAACGTTAAAGAGCCCATATAATACTCGAGACAGGAGCTGCCTAAGAGATGAAGCTATATTCGGGCAGATTGGAACCTCTAGAAATTGCTCACGTGGCCCTTGGAACCATTCTCAACCCAGGATAGGCTACCACCTTTGGATGGGGAGATAAGTTGTAAAAGGATTCAAGAGCGACCTTTGGACCGGAGGATTTGGAATATTTATGAGGATTACCACACAAGGATACTACAGCTAAGTGATCAGGTATATGGATTAAAAGACTCTCGATGATCCTTAGAAAAGCAAACTAAAGTGTAGCCGAAGATATCAACAATGTGCAGATTAAATGAAGAAGCGAAGGACCCTCACCACACCTGGTGCAGCTTTAATCTCGAGGACGAGATTCTTGTGAGGGGGGGGGGGGGGGGGGGGGGGAGATTGTAACATCCCGCAAATTTGCAGTCTGTTACTTGTATGAAAAATCAGGATTTCAAAAATTTTTGTTTGAATTGTTGTGAGCCATGAAATAAATTGCAACTTAAGTTAAATGCTCTCGCTAAATTCCTAGTAATTAATTTATGGATAAAATAATTTTTCATATCAATGCATGTGTGATTTGGTTTTATCCGGAATTGTTAAATTCCATTTGGATTTTTATTTGGAGTTTCCATTGTTTGTTTCGAGTGTGATTTATATTTGAACCTAAATTCAAATATAAATCAAAAGCTAGTTATCTACCTACCCTACCCTATCTAACTTGGACCTTGACCCCGAGACCAACCTGCTAACTCGCTAACCCCGGCCTGCTAATATGCTAACACCGTCGACCCAGCTAACTACCCTGACCTGTTTAATCCTAAACCCCTTTTTGAAAATCCTTACATTAGTTATGACTTTTTTTGTCGACTCTTCGAACTGGTCCTTTACTGATCGGTTCAATTTCGACAAATAAGTTTAATTATTTCGTAATGGATTTTCTCTGGCTTACTTTGAGTTACGACATGATTTTCTAGCTTCTCGAATTAATTCCTTGCTAATTAATTCGTACTCGGAAAATCAGTCTAATTTATTTGTACCAAGTTTGGGCGAAATAAATTGCTACCAATTTATTTCGTGGCCTATAAATCTTTTGGCTCAAATCTCAACCCATCCAAAGTCTTTGGCCTAACCCTCTCTTTTCTCTAGCTAATCAATCCTAATCTTGGTTAGCTAGTCTTAATCGCGTTTAGCACAACTCAAAGACCATCAGACCCTACCTGTTCTCACGCGTGAAACCCAACAGCGAAACCGGCCAGCCCTGTTTTCCTCCACGAACGCTTTGGCCCAACTCAGCAGTCGCTCGACCAAAGCCCAGCTTGCAGGCAGGCCCAGCCCAGCATGTCCACCTCTCATGCTTGTCCAACACAACAGCAAACCGACGCCCTCCTGTTCTTCTTCCCCGTACACAAGCCAACGCCGTCGCCTGCTGCCGTCCCTTTTCCCTCTCTCTCGCTCTCCCGTGACCCTGAACGCCGTCGCTTTTCCCCGCGCCGCCTCCTCGCTTGACTTCCACGCCACCGCTCGGCGCGCGGATGCCGTCCACGTGCCCCGGCCCGGACGCCAAGAACCCCCGGCCGTCCATCACCTCGCAGCCCTAGCCCCCGGGCTATAAAATCCCCAGTGCCGCCCCTTCCTTCCCAAGTCGCCGCCGCCGCCGCAGCAATCTCTCTGTTCGTGCCCAGCTGCCCTTGCTCCACCGTGCGAGCAGGCTTCTGAGCGCCGCCTCCTTCTTCCAATCCGGCAGCCCACAGCTCGCCTTTCTGCTCCTTGCTCCACTCGCCACCACAAATTCCACCACCAGGAGCACCTCCCCAACCACAACCAGACCGCCCAGGGAAGAAACCCCAAGTCCCAGCCTGTTGCTACCTCCGTGAAGAAGAAGAGAAGAGGGGGAGAAGGAGGAGAAGAAGGTCGTGAGGAGGAAGGGAAGCAGCCGTCGAGGAGAGGAGGAGCGCCGCGGAGATGAAGACTCGGCCATGCCTTCGTCTGCTTCAAGCCGCGTCGACGCCGCCGGGTACGACAACGCCAAGCACCACGACGAGGACGATCTGCACCACGACGCCGTCCACGCCGCCGAGTACCAGAACGTCGCCGCCAAGCCAACGCCGTCGTCGACGCCGAGCGTGAAGCCCGGTGTCCACGACGCCGGCGCCGCCGGCAAGGACGCCAAGCTGGAGCTACCACCAGGGACGTCAACATCAAGCTGAACCGCGAGCCGGCACCGCACCACCTCGCCACGGCCACAACGTCTCCCTGCCTCGCCTAGCCCCTCCTCGAGCCCGACGGTGAGCCAAATTCCCGCACCTCCTGCTGCCAACTTGAGTGCATGCGACATGTTTTACGAAATGCCTCGACAAGCCTGACGGTGCAACACGAGCACTCGAGCCATCTCTTTTCTGCTCGTTCTTGCTTGTGGTCATCCCAGCCGTAGAGCTAATTCGTTGAGGCCGAGCCCTTCGCCAAGCCACCATGCCTTTTGGCCATTGCCTTGCCTGAACCCAAGCCTCGAACTTGCAATGCCCTACAGGTGTTTGCGTTTTTGCCTGAGCACCCTGCACGTTTGTGCTAGCAAGGGAAGGCACCGCAACCCTGATAGTAGCGGCCCTGCACGCGACTCTCTGCATCACGGTTATCCGCCGTCGTTCCTCGCAGCCGCGCCGCCTCTGTGGCCGGCCTTCGAGCCGAGAAAACTTCCTGCAGGACTTGGATGCTCGACGCCGCGCTCGCAGGGGCGCATGCGCTTGCCGCTAGAGCTTGCCAGCTAGGCCTTTCATCGAACACCTCGTGAGCATGCCACACAAACCCACCGGCACCGCACACACGATCTACTACGGATCAGCTAGCCGCACCGGATCTTTTGCGGCTAGCGACGTCAGCGCTGACGTCATCGGCCGCCGACCCTTTTCAGTTAGGACCCTATCGTTTTACAGAAAACCCCCTGGTCTTTATAATAATGGTAGCCCGGTCCTCCCACCATTGCCCTTTTTCACAGAACCCCCTGGCCGGCCTTCTTTGTAGACAGACCCTGCAGTTTTGCACCAAGGCCCTTAGGTTTACCAGTTTAGTGAGCCGACCCTTCCACCTTGGCAGTTTTGCAGTTGACCCCCTGGCCGTTGACTTAGTCAACTTTGACCAAGTCACCGATGACATCACCAGAGCCCGTGATGATGTCATCAACCCCAGACCGTTGCCTCTGCCTGCTCGACTCGCGGTTTAACCCCGAGCCGATGACTGACACCTCCGAGCTGCTAACTTGTGTCTAACTCTTATTCCTTTTTCTGAAATGATTTATAAATCCCGAAAATGGATTTAGACTGCAGAAAATCATAATAAATCAACCGTAGCTCAGAAAAATATGAAACCAGTTTCAGTATTTTTCTAAAATCATGACGAACACGATAGAATAGAGTTTGCTGCTATTTGGATTTCCTTTGGATCTCATTTGGAGTTCATTTGCTAGTAGTGGTTGTTATTTATTTATGTATCCGTATAATAGGATCCCCGGAGGACCCGGACTACTTCGACGACGTCGACTACGCTGAAGTGAAGAGATAAAGGACCATGCTCCAGGTTCACGCCCATCCTGACTCTTTGACCTATTAGGCATTGCTGAGTATAATGCTAGCGCTTTGCTTATTACATTATGATGATGATTGAGCCATGCATAGCCTGTTTATATATCCTGATTCCTTGATTGCCTACTACACTATATATATGATTGCTATGCTGCTGCTTGCATGTGTATGGGATATATTGTGGATTAGGATTCTTGGTGTGTGTGGGAATAAAACCAGAAGGAGAAGGTGTTTTTGGGAAACTTGGCGGGGGTGAGCATATTTTAACAACTCGGTCTTTGACCGAGGTGCCGGGAGGCCCCTGCTCTCGAGGGGGTCCCACACCGTACTTGTGGCGGGTACATGAATGGATAGGAGCATAGGAGTTGGCGGTGGTACCTATGATGGGTACTGCGACTTGCGTTCTTCTTCGGAGGATACGCCTTTGGGACGATGACGCTCACCCCGGTCTGAAACCGAGTGGGGTAACCACTCTTTGGGCCCCACGTACTTACCGCTTACCCATATGAACGGGTTCCAGCCTTCCTAGCTAGCGCGATGCCTGCACTGCGAGAAGATCAGGTGGATGGTGTACGGGAACGGGAGAGGCCGTTTCCCCGAAGGACTATGGCCCCGTCTGGCCCTACGAGGGAGAGTTCGACACAGCTTCCGAAGCATTGGATTGCGAGCCGATGGATCGAGACAGGAAGGGCAGGTGGGCATCGTTGCGGTTAGGGTCTGCGCTGTGGGTTGTGTCTCAGGTCGGTTCGCTACCGATCGTAGCCCGAGTGGGTCCAGTTGTACAAGCTCTGCAGAGTCTAGAATCTATACGTATAGCCGCGTCCTCGGTATGGACATTGCCCATTGCACTGTTACCTCTCATATTTTGGGATCTTCTACCTCCCCCCTTATTAGCCAGATTTGAGAGTGATTAAGGTCCGCAGCTATGGACGGGGAGAAGGGAAGTTTGCTCCCTTTCCTTTCAGGATCCGGTCGTAGTTGGTGAGGTGCGAGGGGAGGGAGCTCTCGCATCGACTTAGACGAGTGTGGAGAAGGTAATGTGATGTGAGGTGGGATTTGGGATGGTTTGTGAAGATGATACCTTGATTATTATTGCTGCTATCGCATAGGAAACCCCAACCATTCCTTGAATTACTTTTATACCTTTATATGTTAGGCCACTTAAAGCTTGCATACAGATGGTGACGTGAACCTATCCTACTCCTTGGGGATAGTTTGTGAGCATGCAGGTTAGAACTGGATTACAAGATCGATGCTTGAAGAAGGGTTGTGTGCTTCGCTCGAGTTGCCTGTGGTGTGATCGAAGATGAAGATTTGAAGCCTAGCTACCGCTACGCAGGATTTCCGCTTGTCGCCTAGCCCGACGGGCTTGTACTTTATTCGTATTTCCCTATTGGTATGGATGTAAATCTCTTCTATGTAATCTAAATTCATTGTATGGATATGATATTATGCTGAGATGAGTTCTGTACGTGATAGCTACTGATCCAGGGACTATCACAAGGGTACAGAGATTCGGATTCTCGATTTTGAAAAATCCGGGTCGTCACACAGCTGCTGGGGACAGGCGGCTCGGGCGTCTGCAGCCGAGGCCACCGCCGCTGTGTGGGATGGTCAGACGCCCACGCGTCTCTCCACTCCCTCCGCCGCAAGCAGGCGGTTGGAGGCCGGCATGACCTGGGTGGAGGAGGTCCCGACGCGGCGGAGCAGGGGTGCGGCAGCCGGACAGAAGGCCACGGCGGCGGCGGCCCCCTCTCCTCCTCCTCGTGCTCCTCTCCAGCCCGCCGCTGCAACCCGCTCCTCGCGGCCTCCGCCCGCCAGCCGACAACTAGAGCAGCCGTCGTGTGTCTATCCATCCAGGGGTACCGGTGTCTTTTGCTGTGTACATTGGGAACTGGTTTTTTTTTGTCGGCGACAGATATTAAGGGATGGAGGGAGTACACGGCTTGACACTCTCCAAAATAATGGACCAGCACAAGCATCATTATCACCGAGGAATGTTCTGTAAGCAAGCTTTATATTTTTAGAATAGGCATAATTCCACAAGGTTTTACAATATCGTAAGAAGAAGACAGAAAACATTTGCTATGTGTATTGATTGAGATGTAAAGGGGGGAAAGAAAGAAAAGGAGCAAGGGTGGATAATACATCATTGGAAATACAAAATCGAGTTCTATGATAGCCGAAAAGAACAAATTTGATTGGCAATGAACCAATGCACTTCAGTCATCATCACTCATTAGGCATATGTACCACAGTGACAAGAAATACAGTCCCTTCCGTATCTATCTAACGTCGCATGCTTTGGTTCACACGTACTCCGTACTAGTTACTGCTGGATGAAGTAAGGGAAGGGATAATCCTCGTAGGGCCACACGTCGAGGTATCGCAACTTGCCGCACTTGGCGAGGTGGAGCTCCCCGCTAGGCAGCCGCCTCACCTCCACCGTCATGCAGGAGATGGCGTACCGTGCGGCGCGGCCTTCCGGTGTGCGCTCAACGACGACGTGCCTGGAGATGCAGAACCTTCCCTCGCCCAGGTACGCCAGGCTGGTCATGTCCAACCACAGCTTCTGCCCGCGCTCCCAGCACTCGCTGGACGGGAACGTCTCGCTCCACAGGTTTGCCAGCGCCGGCCGCGGCCTCCCCTCGACGACGTCGCACGCGCACAGGCACCTGCCGCCGACGGCGCTGAGGCCGAAGACGGCGCCGAGCTCCGGGACGTGGAACGCGCGGCCCCGCAGCGGCAGCTCCCAGCTCCCCTCCTCCCGCCACGCGCCCCGCTCCACGTCCAGCGAGAAGGTGCCCCTGCCGCCCACCGACACCCACGCGGTGTTGCCGCCCATCGCGACGTACGCCGAGACGAACCACAGGGACCCGTACCTGGTCGGCGGCTCCGGGAGCGGCTCGGCGCGCCAGCCTCCGCCGACGACGCGGCGGGGCGCCTCGAACGAGCAGAAGGAGTCGCCGGGCCACGGCATCCGCAGGATCTGGTCCATCGCGAGCACCGTGTCGTCTCCGACGGGGAGCAGGGCGAGGCTGGCCTTGGGGTCGCGGAGCTGCGGGCCGGGGAAGGCGGCCCGCGTGGCGGCGTCGTGCACGAACGTGTCCCGAGAGTAGGCGCTGAGGCCCAGGATGGTGGTGCCGCCGCCGGAGACGGCGAAGTTTCTGCAGCCGAGCGGCAGGGGGAAGTGGGCGATGGGACGCGGGAAGGGGCGCGCCTCCAGCTCGTCGGAGTCCGCGGAGGGGACAGCCTCGAGGTGGGTGTTGTAAAAGAGCTGGCCCTTTTTCAGGTCGGGCACCACAAAAAGCGCAGAAATGCAACGCCGTCCATTGATGGCCGTCCCTTCAGCCATGCCCATGGCGGCCGGCAGATCGGTTCTTCTTCTTCTTCTCCACGGCCCGAACTCTCGACTTGGGGTGCCCTTGTAGGAGTTCAACAACTATGGCGGCTTCAACTGCTAGGGCGCACGCTCTGGATCAGTGACACGATGAACTCCCAGCCTGGTTTGCAATTTATAATGTGGGGGGGTGGGGGCTTCGCAGCGTACTCTGTCCTAGTCCGAAGGCTAGTAGGATCTCATTACGATATACTCCATACAGTACTATATACTACATATCCTAATTTCCATATAGCATCACGATTTTACGTGGGTGTGTTCTATACGATTCCTCACACTACAGGAAAAGTCATAAGGTTTCGAGACTAATGTGGCGGTCGTTTAGTACCGGTTTCAGAACAGGTACCAAAACGCGCACGTTAGTACCAGTTGGTAACGTGTGTGCCTTGCCGCGCGCCGCGGGCAGGCAGTTTAGTACCAGCTGGTGCCGTTTTTTTTCATTTCTCTTTTCTTTTATTTTATTTCTAATGCGTATTCGTATGCACGTTAGTACCGGGCCTTCTTACAAACCGGTACTAACGTGCCGCCCCTGTAAATGTTTTCATTTTTCTCTTATTTTTCTTTTCTATTCTTGTATATTACTTTTATTTTCGTAAAGGCTACACTTATTATAAATCGTAAAGGCTACACTTTCAAATTACTTATTATGTACTATCACATTGATGTAATATTGATGATTACATGTTTAATTTCAAATTTGAAAATATTTACACTTATAGTAATTTATAAAATATCTCACATACATATAGTAAATCTGTAAAATACGAAGAGGTTATTATTTTTAACATGCAAAAATATTTATAACTAGTAACTTTCAAATCTCATATAACTGTTTCTTCGAATCGACATTTGCATCAACCCCTTCCATTGGGTCATCATCGTCGTCAAAGGCTCCGGCTTCATGTAAGTACGTAAAGTCTGGGATGTTGTTATCGTCGTCTTCTTCTTTATTGTCTCCCATCACAACACCAAGTTCACCATGCTTTGTCCAAACATGATAGCTATCCATGAAACCGTTTTCAGTTAGGTGAACGTGTAGAGTATCCCTTTTCTGAAACTGTTTTCCATTACGGCAAATACGGCATGGACAACACATGAGACCCTTCGTGGACCTGCTGGCTTCAGCCGCATTGAGAAAAACGTCTAGGCCAATAATCCATGCCATGGTGTTCCTACCGCCGTACATCCATTGACGGTCCATTTTGAATCCTATCATCAAAATAATTAACAACTAAATATAAATACCTAGCAACATTTCTAATATTGGAACATTCCATTCAATATTAAGAAATAAAAGAAAAGTTGGAAAAATCAATTACACAACATTAGAATCAAAACCTCAAAAAAAAAACGTTACACAATATTAAATATAGTTAAAATGACCAAAATTTTTTATAATACAATATGAAATTTTCGGACACATATGAAATTTTCTAACACACATATTAATTTTTTCTAACACATATGAATTTTTTCTAACACATATTAATTTTTTCTAACACATATTATTTTTTATAACACATATTAATTTTTCTAACACATATTAATTTTCTAACACATATGAAATTTTTCTAACACATATGAAATTTTTCTAACACATATTATTTTTTCTAACACATATTATTTTTTCTACCACATATCAATTTTTCTAACACATATGAAATTTTCTAACACATATATTTAAAAAGTTTGAAATATCCATTACACAAATCCATCATGTTGCAAAAACATTTATACGAACCTAAGTTAGCAAAATGGAGATGATGGACTTCCACATTTTAGAAAAAAGATAGCTAAATATTCTCACTAAAAAACATGCTCATTATCTAGGGTACGGACTCACTACTAAAAGCTACCATCTAATTAAAGTCATGATTCTACTTAGCTCAAATCAATGTGTACAAATAGAAAATCTTTCTCATTCACAGTTTTTGAAATTTTTCTAAGTATAAAGCATAAAACTAAGCACAAATAACGCAAAATAACCGATTTGGCGCGCTTATATCGAAGAAATCCACATAATATGCAAAAATCGGGCAACAACTCCCCCCTCTATGGCGCCATGAGTGAGAGAGCAAGCTCTCTGGAAGAAATGAGCTCGGGCTCGGGAGGAAGAAGCTGGGCGCGGATTTATACGAAAACAATTAGTACCGGTTGGTAACACCAGCCGGTACTAACGTGCAGTGGTGCACGGGCCCCGCCACATGGTGCAGTTTAGTACCGGCTGGTGTTATCAGCCGGTACTAAACTGCCACTAGCCGTTGCGGTCCGTCGCCCGAGGCGCACGTTAGTACCGGTTGGTAACACAACCGGTACTAAATGCATCATTTAGTACCGGTTATAACACAACCGGTACTAACGTACCAGGGACCAAAGGTCGTTTCTCTAGTAGTGTCGAGTAGGATCTCGATCCTAAGAAAAAAACTTTAGCAACACTTAAAATTATATAATTTCTTTGAGAAATTGATTTTTTTAATTTCTTCTATATATGTTTTTGTAGTACAATAAGTAGTGTAATTGATATTGTTAGAAAAAAATATATAGAAACCGACTCCGAATCTATCGGATAATATGTTGGGCAGGGTTACATCCTTAGCGTCTCCAGTATGTCAATGAAAAAAGCAGTAAATAAGTACTACCTATCTCCCATAATATAGTCACTTCTAGTATTAAAAATTTTATCTTATAATATAGCTATTTTTAATTTTGGGTTTGTTGGGTGTAGGACGGCTCCGGAATGGACTCCGCCACCAACAGCACGAAATGGGACCCCAAGGGCGGCCGAGGGGACAGCGCGCGCCCTTCAGAAACGAACTCAAAGCTTTTGCTCAGAACTCTGAAACAAGTATATAATTTTCCATTCAGTAACATTGTCCCCCTTCTGTTACAAAGCCTTCTCTATTTATAGGAAGGCGAACCGACTTCATGTAGAGTTACAATCTTGTCTAAGATAACGGCTAGATGCCCCGAATATTCCGGAGTATTACAAACTATACACCATGTGGTCCTGTTTTCGCCGGTCCTGGGCCCACCGTCAGCCCGAGGGTGGCCTCGGGCTTCTGGTCTCACCTCGACGCTTCTCTGCTGCCGTGGGCCCCACATCAGGTCCCGAGGTAATCCTCGGTTCTCTCCTCCGAAGGTGCCTTCGTCTTCCTCCCTCAGGACGCCCCGTCTTCCGAAGGTGCCTTCGTCTTCGCTCCGAGGAAGGCTTCAGATTCGGTGTCCCAATCCGAAGTTTTCTCGTTGCATGCGCTTCTGGATCCGAAGCCACCCTCTTCTCGACTGCTCTGTTCCCTGACAACACAAGTATAGTAAAGTAGGGTTGGCCAGAACCCGCCGGTTAAGCCGAAAACAATTGAGGGTGGGTTTCCAAAGTCTCTCCCCCAACAGTAGCCCCTCGGGAGCGAGGGACGCCCATTCCCCTTGCGAAATCCTCAACTCACCTTCTTTGGCTTCTTCGTTTTCTTTGGGTTGGTGTCGTCGCTGGGCGGCGTGTATATAGAACGGGCGGCGGCACTGGACGACGAAGGGCTCTGTACGGCTACCAGCAGGGTGGGCGAAGGTGGGCCGGGCCGGACAATTTGTGGTTAGATGGGCTGGACGTGTTGATCCTCTCTCTTTTTTCTTTATTATTTTTTTTGCCAGGGCAAGTTTAATTTCTTTCATGTTTTCTCTTTTGCATTTCAATTTTTTTCGTAAATAAAAGTACTTTTACATTAATTTAGTTTTAGACATATTTTGTTGTCATTTCCAATAGTTTTGAAGACTTCAATGTTTGGCAAGTTGACAAATTAATGCAATGGCAGGATGAAACATTAATGAAAAATAATTGCAAGGCGTATTTTTACAGTACCACGTTCTTTTCAAAAAAAATCATAAACCTTTGAATTTTAAAGTAACTTTTTATTTCGCTGAAAATTTTGAAAAAAAATTCTATATCCACTTATGTTTTTTAAGAAGCCGAATCGGGATGGGAGAGCGAGGCTTTCACAACTAATCTTTCGGTTTGAGTTTCTACCCAACTCAAGAAAGTGAGGGTGTCATTGAGTTTGGGTGGTGGTATCTTTCTCTCTGATCAGTCAGATAGCAACACATTGGTAAATAGTAAAAGGAAAAAAGTTCTAGTTTTAACCGTCTAACTATCACACCGGAGTTACGTGTAGAGTCGAGAGCAAGACAAGAAAACGAGGAGAGAGGAGAGAGAGAGAGGTGCTGACATGTGGGATCCAATATGATGTGTTGTCCACATCAACAAAATCATCTGTCAAGACAGTTTTATGGCAAAATATAAACATTTTGATAGTTCACAAACTAGATTTTGCAGTTGGATGGTCAGATTGAACTATGGTAATAGTTGGATGGCTAAAAATGTACTTTTTTTATATAAAAGGAAAAAGGTTTTGCGTGCACACTTCACTACCACAAATTAGCAACTTACTTCATCTGTCTTAAATATGAGGCATTCTCAAATTTCCCTAAGTCCATTATCCAAAGGTTGATGAAGTTTATATCTAATAAAAGTAATATTTAAACATACAATAAGCACCACTAGATTTATTATATGTGAAATATATTTTGATATTTGACTTTTTCGATGTGGTAAATATTATATCCTCTATAAATTTGGATAAACTTAGAAAACTTTAACTTAATTAGGACAAACTCATAATGTCTTGTGCTTGAGGATGGAGGGAGTATTCCATATCTAAAATACTCTATTCTTTACATTTTGTGATAATAGTACAATAAGTAATGGAATTGATATTGTTAGAAAAAAATATATTAGAAACCGACTCCAAATCTATCGGATGGAGTTAATATGTTGGGCAGGGTTACATCCTTAGCGTCTCCAGTGATTTATCCATGTCAACGAAAAAAAACAGTAAATAAGTACTACCTCTCTCCCATAATATAGTCACTTCTAGTATTAAAAAATTTATCTTATAATATAGCTATTTTTAATTTTGGGTTTACAGGCATGTGAGGTCTAAACATGCCTCTTTGTGCATGCAAATTAATTGAGGCATGTGAATCTGCAGGCAAGCATGCCACTAGTTTAAGATGAATTGTGTAATTATCCTCTTAATTAGCATACAATAGTATGATAATTCGTGAAGCGCAATATGGATTTTTAAAATTCATTTCATATGTATGAAAAAAACCAGAAGTAGCTATATTATAGCATGTCGTTCAAAAGTAAAATGGGTCCACTTGTATGGTCTTTCCAATAAAAAAAAGTCAGCTTGCTAGTACTACTCACTTCTCCTCACTTCACAAAGAATGCAATTGTATCTTTTGGACTAGCTTGTGGGACCCCTTTTTTAAACGTATGAATGCACAACAAATTATGCCTAATTAGGACATTCTCAATTGGAGTTTTATGAGCATTAAGTTCTATACCACATCAACTATTTTGCTGATGTGACAATGTCATTCTGAGGAGAGAAGGGGGAGTTTCAGTGGGAACTTTCATTTTTGTGCTTTCAAAAATGCCACATAAGCAACAATACATTTAACTGACGGATGAAATATCTCACAAAATGTTTGATTTCATTTTGATGTTTCATAAGCAAGTACATGCAAGACACAAATTATGTTGGAAACTATGTATAGACTGTTTAATGTGCATGAAACATTTATAAAACATGCACTAGGACTAGTCTTAATACACCCTCCATTTTGAAATAATGTAGGATCCTAGCGTTTGAAATTTGCAAAGAAATGTAAGAGATTTTGAAACATGCACTAGGACTAGTGTTAATACACCTTCCATGGTCACATAAATATTAGTAGTGAATTGTATAAACTTGATCAAACATGAGATGTTTTGACTAGCTTGTGGGATCCATTTTTTAAACTTATGCATGCACACCTAATTTTGCTGTTGTGGCAATGTCATTCTGACGAGAGAGAAGTTTCATTTTTGTGCTTTCAAAAATGTCACATAAGCAACAATACATTTAACTGATAGACAAAATATCTCACAAAATGTAGGTGTTTCATAAGCAAGTACATACAAGACACAAACTATGTTGGAAACTGTGCATAAACTATTTAATGTGCATGAAACATTATAAAACGTGCACCAGGCCAGACTAGTTTTAATACAGCCTCCATTTTGAAATAATATATATGGTATCATAAATATTAGTAGTTAATTGTACAACTTGATCAAGTTGAGATGTTTTGACTTTCTAAAAAAAGTTAAAATGACTTTTTTGTTGTTGAGAAGATGGTCTTTCTTACAAAGTACAAGTGTAGTATCTGAACTTACACATAGACGCACACCACACGCGCTCAAACCACACGCACACCCCCTATGCACAAGCTAAGACCTACATCATATACTCACACTCACATGGCCGTCTTGAAGAGATGATCCCGGACACCGGTTCCCAGCATGTGTGAAGGCCACTATAGCACAGGAATAAATCCTTGGAAATTCATCCCCAGGCCGGTGCTACCGAGGCATCAGCTAACCAAGTGGGTGGCAGGCCTGTTCGTGTCGAAATGACTTGATGATGTTGACATAAACTCTCATCCTAGTGGTAGAGGTACCGAAGACTATTCCTACTGGTCTGGCCGTTGGCACTGCAATGGATGGGTCATAGTCATGGTATGAATATCTGTGTCATTGTGTCAGGTTAAAAGTATCCATGCAGACACTCAACTAAAGGCACCCGCAGTGACACTAGCTATGTAGCTAGCTGAGAAGGATATGAGAGAAAAAAAGAAATATTATTTTATAGTCTCTCATTTAAGTAAATTGTTGGTCCCATTGTTAGTGTTTAGCCACCAAGCCTACCGAGGGGGTATGTCAAGATAATAGATTTGTAGGTGGGTGTCACCAAGATAAAAAAAGCTCAATGGTAAACGTGAGACACAGGATACAATTTCTACAAGTTCAGGCCGCCAGAGAGACAGGGCCATATGTATGGCTTGTCTCACACGGACTATGACATTTGAGTTCATCATAGACTCGTGACATCCTTAAAGCACTTTGTAGATTCAGCCAAGAAAAGTACTTGAAGTGAAATGAAACTACTCGGTAGAGATCTTAAAAGTACTCGAATGCAGCCACATTTGGCTATGAAATGCTTTGGGGGGGGGGGGGGGGGGGGGCTTGTGGGACATAGACGGTTAGGCGTCGCCCATTGGGTGTCTCAATTTGTTGTGGTGCGCCCGGAAAGTTTGTATTACCCATCCTCGCCGAGGATTCATAGTAAGTGACCCAACCATCCTTTGTTGTTGATTGGGGGAGGTAAAGGGTTAGTGAGGGCCCGGTTCTTTGTGAGCCACTTAACACAGACATAGCTTCATTTGTGGAAGTGAACTTTGGGTTAAATCTTCTTCGTGTGTTCTTGTGTTCTTCACATTCTTGCTCTCGTTGTGGTTGACTTTCTTATTCTTGGGTGAACCCCTAAGTTTGTTGTTGTTTTAGCTCAAGGGTGACTCAGGTATGTAAGTCTACCTTATTTTCATTTTTATAGAATGCTCTACATTCACTTTTGGTGGGTTAGATTTGTTAGAAAGATCAATTTAGTTTCTGCAGTCAGCTGAGCCGGTTTTGGCTGACCTAAGTTCATCTCAGGTAAGTCGAGTTGAACCAGGTGAGCCAACTTTATAATATCTGTTGCACTTTACATTTTATTTTGCAGGAACGCTTATTCACCCCCTTCTAGGCGACATCTAGGACCTTTCATTCACTTCACTTTTTCATTATCACTTTGGTTGTCATGGTTGTGGCGAATGCTTTACCACCCCTGCTACGCTGTTGGTCGGGTTGTCTGGGTGGATGCTTTGCTGCCACTGCTCTGTTCGGGCGGATGCTTTGCCATCGTGGTTCTCCTGCTCTAGCGGATGCTTTGCCTCCTTGGTCGTGCTTCCTGGTCCTTTTCGGGTGAATGCTTTGCCACCTCTCTCAGTTTGGACGGATACTTTGCTGCCGTGGTTCTTCTTCAGCTCTAGCGGCATCCATCATGGTTCTGGTGCTATGGAAGATGTGGTGCAACCATATTCGTGTTGTAATATCTTTTTTTTGCAGGTTCTATTGTAGTGATGGTTAGGGTTCCTGTGGGGACCATCCTTTAGACGTCTTTTAATCACCTGTATCAGTCCCTGGATCAGTACACTGAAACAGATTTTACACAGGGTTAGAATCGGAAGCAATAAAAGCGCAGCAAATAAAGAACAACTACCTTCGCCTTAGCGGAGAGCGGCGTTACGATCCATTCCATGGAGAGAATGGACCGGGGTGCCCTACATGTCCATGTACCTATAACAGTTGAAAGCAAGGTTGAGTACACCTATGATTGGTACTCAGCAAGCCTAGAGTAAAGAATTACAATGCATGCAAGGGAATGAGGTGTAAGGATTATGTTTGGTGAAAAATGTAAAGTTATGGTTGTAAACAGAGGGTGGGAACGAAGGATTAAATAGCTGTTTGGCTCTGGAGGGGAATTCTCATTCCTGCCAGTTCCCATATTTTAGTTCCATCCTAGAGATCGTCAGGGTCCTCCTGGACCGGCTTATGCCTTGCTCTCTTCTGAGCCTCTGCCCATCTCTCCATCTCATATTTCATTACAGGTGAATTCTAATCAACGAGGGCTTTGACTAGATGGGCTCATGACCGTGAGCCATGGCTATCCGGATAAGTTGATTACTCTGTAGAGCTTGTACCCTATACCATATGTTCGGTCAGCCCATACCCCTGCGGAGGGCGGTACTGACCTACGAGACCCTTACCCGCCGGTGTCTATCTCTAAACAACATTCCCTAAGTCCATCTACAGATAGTATTAGGGGCTAAGCAGGGGCTACTAATCATCCGTCTCGCAGATATCGACCCGGGTATGAGCTCATAAATTAGGGCTGTAGGCCCTTAGGGTTTCTAACCCTGTACTCTAGTCAACCCGTGCCGCCCAGTCCCAGCCCTCTGTCTGGTGTTGTCTCCAGTACATCCGTTTCTCGACTTGGCCACCGGGCATGACCAGGCACCGATAGCGACTCGGTCTCTGCCTCAGTCGGCCACTATACCAATCATGCGGCTCCTTGGGATGGATTTGCTAGGATCTGTTAGCGGGGTGTGGATCAAGGCCTCACATGAATAGGTATTCCCGAGGGCCATACCTTTTTGGCACGTACGGCAGTACTTGCATTAGAAAGATTGTCTCGTGAACCGGTCCTTATGCGACCAGAGTAAGACTTTAGGACAGGATCCTCCGTCGAGGCTGCCTCCCTTACTCGCAAGTGCATCCTTATGGGGTTTCTATTAGTTGGTTCATTTTATATTAACCTTCAACATTCACTCTCATCTCTCAGGAGATTTTTCTCTGAAAAATCATAATTGTGAAGAAATCCTAAGAAATCTACTTCTAAATAACGCTCAGTCATCGACAGGTCGTGACCGGGGTTATTAATAAGTTATTTGGCTAGAAGTGGCTATAAATCAAGGTAGAGGTGAAATATAGAGGGTTTTCCTTAGGATTTAATAAAATATGCAGTCCATATTATTAACTTGGTTGATTTTATTATGCCGGAACTGGGACTGGCATGACCAAGGAGGTGGTTGCCAGGACTTCCCTTCATGGATGGTACTTGGACGCCTGCTAATGCGTACGTACGCTCGATGCTGACCAGACGTGGCTTCTGGGCCTTCTGGAGCTTCCGGCATCTTGATCGGGGCCTGGTCACGCCTTCGACCTATCGATCAATAAAACATGGAAAATAACATTCATTATAACAATACATCAATAAATTCCTATAGAATAGAAATGAAGGATAAAAAGGAGGTATAAGAGTTGTTGGGAAATAATCCATTAATTACGGTAAATAATTAATGGATTCACAGGAACGGAATTTCCGGGAAATTGATAAGTAATTTCCTCAGAAATGATTGAACGGTCGAGGAGTTATATAGATTTCTTAAAGATATCCCCGGGTGACGGTGGCTTCTAAGAAGGGTTTGGAGTAGTGGATTTGGGGATTATTGGACAGCTAAGTAATAATACCGGAATAATTTATGGATGATTATATTAATTATTTAGCAATAAGTTTCTAAATAATTAATGGGATGGAATGGAGTTGGGTAGCACAATGGCTAGGGTTTTACTATAATCCAGGGTTTTGATCGGGCGGCGAAACGGCGTCCGCGAGGGCTTGGACGGGGTTTCGGCGGGGTACTAAGATAGTGAGACAGGGATTTTGAGGCTAGGGTATAAATCCTAGGGCAACAAGCATATGAAAATGATTAGAATAATCCCTATTATTCATAGAAATTCATGGGGATTTTATGGAGCTTTTCAATAGGATTGGCAATAATTGGGGTACACTAATGGGGCTTTTCTATTGGATGAGAGCTACTCTTTTGGGATTTGGGGTCAAGAAAGATCCTAAAATGGTTTAGATGGCTCTAATAGGTTTAGAAATATTCCTAATATTTTTGGAGAATTTTAGGGAATTTTTGGGGTGAAGGAAGTGCTTGAAATAGAGGTTGGTGTACGGTTTGTCGGGTGTACCTAGCATTTTTGCAGTCGTTGACGCAGAGGGGTGGGTCGGCTGACGTGGGCGTGTGGGGCCCATCCTGTGCACTGTTTCGCGCGCCGTCCTGGTGGATCGGGTGGACTGGTGTCCCCGGGCCGTCGGTCCTCTGGACCAGGCACACCGGCTGGGGTTGAGGGTGGGACGGACGGCGGGACGACGGCGTCGGCCCTGGGCCCACCTTGCAACGCGTAAGAGAGGGAGACGACGCGGCAACGGGCTGACGACGTCATCTGCCGCTGCCGTCTTCTTCTCCCCATCACCCTCTGTTTCCTCTCGCCGGGTAGAGAGGGAAGGGGAGGGAGGAGCCCGGCCGGATCTCGCCGGCGGTCGGCGTCAGGCCACCATGGGTGGGTCATAGTGGTGGAGGAGGGGGTCGCCGAGTGTCTAGCGGGGATAAGTGGCGAGGAGGAGGAGTGGAGCGGCGTGGCCGCGATGGTAGGGAAGACGGAAGGAGCTCGGGCTCCCGTGCTCGGAGTGGAGGTGGTAGGGAGGCTGGTGTCTCTATTTATAGGCGGAGGAGGGTGCGGCGGCGACGGCCACGTCGCAGATGGCGGGGAAGGAGGGCTGGGCGGAGTCCGCCGCGTGGCGCCGGCCTGAGGAGAGGGTGATGGCAGCGACGGCCTTGAAGTTGTCCGGCGGGAGTGGTCGGCGCCGCACCACTGGTGCGGTGGCACGCGGGGGTGAGGGCACGCGTCGCGCGCGTGCCTCGAGAGTAGATCTCGGCCAGTGGCCGGAGATCGAGTGGAAGTGGTGGTGTCACAGGTGCAGGTGGCCGGGGTGGAGGGATGGGCGCAAATTGGCGGCGGCATTAATGGCCGAGAGGTGGGGGAGATGTACCTGGTGGTGGGGAGGCTCGGGGCAGCTAAGGGGCGTGGTGACGCGTGGCCAGCTGAGCATGGCACATGGCGGTGGCGAGGCAGGGTAGGGTTGCGGCTGGTGCACAACTGTGTGAAGCAGTGCGCGGCGGGGCAGCACCGGCGCCCGTGCTTGAGCTTGGCGGTGGCGGCTCGTGGTGGCGGCAGAGGCTGGCATGTTGGATGGCAGGGACTGGGGAGCGGTCGACCGGTGGCGGTGTGCGGCGGCGTGTGTGTGGCGCGGCGCAGTGAGGCGCGGCACAGTGCAGTGAGGAGCGGCCGGCGACGTACCGCGGTGGCGGCGGTGGCGGCGAGGGGCTCGCCGTGGCGGGGCGGCGTGTGCGTGCGGTGGCTATGCGGGCGGGGAGGCGGCCGTGACGCGGCGGCGGAGAGCTCGCCGAAGTGGCGCTGGGGAGGACGTTCCCCGTCGGTGGCGGGGTGTGCGGCGGCGCCGAGGGGGAAACGAAAGGTGATCGCGCGGCAGTGTGCGCGCGGCCATGCAGCGGCCGAGCGGCGGAGCAACGCCGGCGGCATGCTCGCCGGCGCACACCGGCAGCGGTCCCAGCGGCGGCGGTGCCGAGCAGAGGAGGGAGCAGAGGAGGAGAGTTGGGTGTGACGTCAGCGTGATGTCACCCCAGGCGGGGCGTGGGTTGCGTGCGCGTGGGCCGCGCAGTGTGGAGCGGGCTAGAGGGGAAAGGAGGAGGAGTGGGCCGTGGGGAAGGGGAGAGTGGCCGTGGGCCGGCCGGATGGGAAAAGTGGAGGGGACGACTTGGGAAATTTGAGGGGCGGTTGTAGACTTGGATGATGGGTGGAAGAGGGGGATGGGCCAGGAACGGGGTTTTGGCCAATCTATCCTTTGAATAGCTTTTCTATTTATTTGAGAAAGATTTGGGTTTAAATTTGAATAGGGATTCAAATTTAAATAGAGTTTGAGTGTGAGGCTTGAGATGAACATGTATTTGGGGCATTTTGGAAGGATTGGAGATAGGGAGTTAATATTTTAGTTGGACTTAAATATTAATCCCAAAATTGGAAAGAGAAGTTTCTAAGCATACAAGTGCAACACATATGTTTGATTCAATGCATGGTTTATTCTAGAGAATATATTTTGAATATTGTTAGGCCAGTCTCAGTGGAGAGTGTCATGAGCATTAAATATCATGCCACATCAACAAATTTGCTGACATGGCAGTGTTATTTACGAGGGGAGTGTCATGGGATGAGAGAGGATGTCATGGTGATGACACTCCCCGGCACAGTTCTCAAAGTTTTCAGTCTTGGCAACCGTGCGATGACACTCTCCACTGAGACTGGCCTTAGGGGAGGAGATTAGGTTTAATTAAAATTTTTTTTGGAAAGCTCATATTTTTAAATGCGTTAAAAAGAAGGGTGTTACAGTTCCTTAGGTTAATAGGGTTGAGCATGTTTTTCCTCCCTTGTGTTGCTTGTTCTTGGTTGTGCTGTCGTTGTGAGTTTCCGTGTGCGTTTTTTCAGTGTTTCTTTCTTTTTAGTCCTTTGTGCTCTTGTATTGTTCAATCTCTATTTGGCTACATCAAAATTGCGTTTGTAAGCTATTTTTTTCTTAATATGGTCGAGAAAAATATAATGTCATAATGTGTATTCCATTTCTCCATCTGGCATGCTAGCCACCCAATAAGCCGGCTATCTTTCCATCTTCTCAATAAGCACGCCGAACAGGGCCGCCTCTCCTGTTTTTTAAACGAGAAATCGAGAATTTGTTAATTGTTTGTGATCCGTCTTGTATTACAAAAAAGTTACTTAAGTTTTCACTTTTCCGGGATGTACATGTACCTTGTCCCCAGTCCCCACTAGTTTCTTTTTTCTTTTTCTTTTTTTTTAGGATTGTCTCCACTATATATGCCGCCGCACGGCTAGTAGTCACTTTCGGAAAATAGTAGTAATTTCATTGGGCGGATATCATATGACGTGGCATGGGATGAGTGACGCATGCTCAAGTCAGCTATCAACTTGCATTGGGCGGACACGGTACAAGCAAGAAGAAAAAGACCCAAAGCATGCAGCTGCTGCGCGAGGGACGCAGTCAGCTAGCTATCAGCGAGATAATTAATCACGGACAAAACATTTATTAATTTCACTGAATGAATTAATTAATCCATATGTACATTCCAGAGTAACTTGTGACTCAGAGCTGCCAAATTAAACCAATCAATTAATACAAGTAGATACTCCGTAGTAAGTAGCGACTGATAAACTGTTATATAGTACTCGGTATGTAATTATATAGTCTCACTCCAGCGCTCAGTTGCTGATTGGCAACTCAGACTACTGCTACTAACTACTAAGCATGGTGCTCTAGCTAGTAAGCTTAGAGGGACCAGGTTTTGAGTCCCTATAGACGAAGAGGTATTCGATTCCGACTTGCTCCAGTTGACCCTCGCTGTGCATTGCTCGCTGCAAGGAATGCAGGACCATTGGTAAGGATCCGGCCATATCCTCGCGGCCGAAAAGCTCGATGAAGAGCAGCAGTGGGTTGCTGGCATTCTGGAGCCCGTGTGCGTCGCCGTTCCTCATGTATCGGAGCACTTGTTTCGATTGTTCAACTCCCTTCTGCAGTGGATCATATGCTCCTCTTCCTCCAGCGTAGATCATCGCCAAGAACGTGTTTTGTTGTACGATGACATGCCAGGTAGACTATCTGGCGCAGCACAGAGGCGTACTCAGCAGGGTAGGTGTTGGGGGTAGACTTCGGAAAGTAACCCCTCCCCACCTTTGGGGAGTCTTCACCGTGTTTTCAGCTGTCTTCATGTCTGATGAAGTTTCAGGGTCAGGAGCAGCCGAGGTGACGGGCACTGGATTCCCGAAGGAAAACCCGAGGGCACCCTCGGGTTCGAGCCGGAGATCGCGTCCGGCAAGTCACGACGGGGGAGACAGGCGCGGGCTGGAGGACGGGCGCAGGATCCCCCGAAGGCAAATCCGAAGAGCGAGTCGCGAGGGAACCCGAAAGCGCCCGCGGAAAAGCGGGCTGAGTTCCACTTCGGAAAAGCGGGGAGCGAGGCGAATTCAGGGGACCAAAAGCTTCCTCGTGTTCTTAGACAGGCCCAGCTGTCGGTAGCATCCCGTGAAGGGTAAAGTCTATAATGTCCAAGAATATTCCAGGAATCTAGCAGTTGCTGAGGGCAAGCTTGTAATTGTACATGGTGTCGGTTCGCCTTCCTATAAATAGAGAAGGTTTTTGTAACTCAAGAGAGGTTCACATTTTATTATTAGTTGGAATACATGATTTAGATATTTGGCAACGAAATCCCGAAAGTCGCCATCGTGTTCATTTCCGAAGGGGGTTTCGTACCACATTCTCCACCCCCCTTTCGGTTCATTTCTCAGGCTGTTGGTGGCGGAGTCCGCTCCGGGGCCGCCTTACACCCAACAGTTTTTGGCGCCCACCTCGTGGTAGTAATCCAAGACCACAAATGGCTCAAACCAAGAAAAAACCTTCGGGCGCGTCCAACGGAGCCGGTGCTTCGGAACCAGTCACACAGGCAAATCCCGAAGGTATCACCAACACTGGCGAGCAGGCGGCACAGCCACAGACAGCGCCGCGATCCGAAGACCCAGAGATCCCCATCGAGGACCCGGCCAACGAAGAATTCGAGGTAGGTCTCGAGGAGATCGGAGTAACAGCAGAAGATATAGCAGCCCTCCGAAGGGTACAAGCAACAATAAGAAGAGCATCAGAAGAAGCACGAAGAGCAGCAACTACTTCGGCACAAGCAGACCCAACGATACAGACGAGATCAAGGGGCATGGCCAGGGACAAGGGTCAGCTGACCGCCGACCAGTTCAACGCTCAAAACAGAGCCGAAGCTCTAAAAGAACAAATGCTTAGATGCGAAGCCTTACAAGAACAAATGGCAAGAAGAAATGTAACATCCATCCGAGCAGAAAACAGGGAAGAGGAACAGTACGAAGGCGTCCCAGAAAACCAGATGTGGCAAACCATTCAGAACATGCAGCGTCGCATTGATCAGTTGCAGAGCAGATTGCTAGAACAACCGGAAAAAGCCCCACACAATTCACGTTTCCACACAGGTCACAGAAACACATTTCCTGATGTAGGGCCGCTATCCGCAGAATTGGAGGCAGCCCCATGGCCACTTCGATTCAATGCCACAACCTTGCCGCAGTATGATGGTGAGTCCGACCCCAAAGAATTCCTCATGAAATACGAGGCAGTGGTGGAATCAAACGGAGGAGATTCTTCGACAAAGGCAAAAGCTTTGGTCTTGTCACTCAAGGGGGCAGCCCAATTCTGGTATACCAATCTCCCAAAGGGGCAAATAGCAACTTGGCATGAACTCAGAGGCCGGTTGATATCAAGCTTTCGGGGAATGCAGGCCGAGGGCCTGTCCTCAAACGACTTCATGATATCATGTGTCCAAGGTGACAAGGAATCTTTGCAGCAATACATGCAGCGAATCGTAAAACTAGCAGCAAGAGCCCCAAGGGTAAAGGAAGATAGCATCATTGACTACACCATTGCTGGCCTTCGTATTGGCCCTTGTCAAGACTATCTAGAAAGAGCAAGACCTGACACTGTTAGAGAACTATTCGAGATCATGCAGGAATACTGCAAGTCGGATGAGGGGCGTAGGAGAAGAATCGAACAGATGAACTCACAGAAGAAACAGAGGGGGAATAATTATCAGCAAAGGCAGTGGCAATCAGAATCAGGCACGAGGCAGAACTCGAGACCAGTGAACAACGTCACAAATCAACCTCCCTGTCATCAATCTGCACAGGGCAGTGGTCACGACAATCAGCCATCAAACTCCAGAGGGGGAAGGAGCAACAGAGGAAGAGGGGGAAGAGGAGGTCGAGGGGGTAAAACCCCATGGTGCTTCTTTCATGGCAAAGATATTGGCCACAGCACTCACGAATGTCCTCATGCTCTCCGGAAGAAGAAAGAATTCGAGGAGGAGCAGAAAAACCCGAAGGGTCACTCGCTTGACACATCGTCAGCACCGCAACCCCCTCAGCACATCAACCGCTCGGTTTCGTATGTGTCACCGAACTTTGTCCCACCACATCACTCCTATTATTTTCCACCTCAGCAATATGCATATCCTTCAGCTCCTCAAATGCCACAACTACCACCACCACCACCAATCCCGAGATATGACTCACTGGGTTACCACACAGAGATAAAGCCAAAATCAGAAACTGCCGGGCAAAGCAGCTCTGCGGGAGACATCGGAGACGACCCGCCAGGAATGGTACATACCATAAATGCAATTTCTGGGGGCTCTAACGAGCCCGAACATATGACGAAGAGGCAAAGGAAAGATGAAGCACGAAGTGTGAACCAAATCTGTTCCGGGCAAGTTTTCCGAACCCCATGGTCCCATATACCTATAACTTTCAGTCAGGCTGATGTGAGACTCATGAAATACCCACATAACGACCCGCTCGTGATCCGAGCTAACATTGGGCGTAACTCTCAGCACAGACCGTACGGCAATGACGTCGGTAAAATTCTTGTGGACAACGGCAGTTCTGCAGACATCATCACCTGGAAATGTTTTCTGGAGATGGGTTTCAAATCCGAAGACCTGAAGGATGCAAAAAATCCACTGTATGGTTTCGGAGGAAAGAGGGTAAACGCAAAGGGAAAACGTGACATTGATGTCACCTTCGGTTCTGGTTCTTCAAGACGTGTCGAAACAATCACGTTCGACATTGTCGAAATCGACTACCCATACAATGCCATTTTCGGTAGGACAACCATAAATAGGTTCTCCGCAGTGATCCACCAGGACTACCTCTGCATGAAGATCCCAACAAGTCAAGGCATAATTTCTGTGTATGGCAGTCAGGACGAAGCCCGAAGAGCTGAAAGAAACACAACTTTTGGTGTACAACACGTCCATGCAATCAATGACGAACCCGAGGAAGAAAACGAAGACCCGGAGGAAATTCCTGAAGAACAAAAGAGAAAGCAAAATGCAGAGCGGGTAGCCCCTTTTGAGCACACAAAGAAAATACCATTATGCGAGGATGTGCCAGACAAAACAGTCATCATAGGCAAAGAACTTGATAGTGAGGAAGAAATCAGACTTATTGAGTTCCTTCGGAATAACCAAGATGTCTTTGCTTGGTCGTCAAACGACCTGACCGGAGTCAGCAGGAATGTGATCGAACATGAACTTCGCCTAGACCCGAAGGCAAAGCCGAAAAAGCAGAAGCTTCGTGTCATGTCCGAGGAACGAAAAAATGCAGCACAAGCAGAGGTGCAGAAATTGCTAGATGCCAGAGTCATACGTCCTGTCCAATTCTCCTTATGGTTGGCCAATGTAGTCATGGTTCCAAAGAAAAATGGACAGTGGAGAATGTGCATCGACTTCACCTGTCTGAACAAAGCCTGCCCAAAGGATGACTTTCCACTGCCACGAATAGATGTCCTCGTGGATCAGGCAGCTTGCTGTGAAATGCTTAGTTTCCTGGATTGTTTTTCTGGATACCATCAGGTATGGATGAAAATGGAAGATGAAGAGGCAACCAGTTTCACCACCCCCTTCGGAACTTACTGCTTCATCAGAATGCCAGAAGGACTCAGAAATGCAGGATGCACTTTTAGCAGAATGATCCAGAAAATCCTGGGGTCCCAGTTCAAAAGAAATGTTTCGGCATACGTTGATGATGTCGTCGTGAAAAGCAAACTGAGAGCAGATCACATTCAAGACCTTCGGGAAACTTTCTCGAACTTGAGAAGAAATGGCTTGAAGCTGAACCCGGCAAAGTGTGTTTTCGGCATCACCAAAGGGAAACTTCTGGGCTGCCTAATCTCCAAGACAGGAATTGAAGCAAACCCCGAGAAAGTTGAAGCAATCAGGCGGATGCAGCCGCCGAGGAACAGGAAAGATGTGCAGAAACTAGCTGGGAAAATTGCGGCACTGGGCAGGTTCATTTCAAAGTCAGCTGAAAGAAGCCTGCCTTTCTTCAAGGCACTTCGGAACACAGCGAATTTCCAGTGGGGTCAAGAACAACAAAAGGCCTTTGAAGACCTCAAGCAATACATAGAAAACCTTGCCATCCTTTCAAGCCCAACGGCAGGGTCCCAGCTGATGCTTTACATTGCAGCCTCGGATACAGCGTTGAGTGCAGCTTTAGTAGAAGAGAGAGAGGTCAAAGGGGTGCCGACTCAGGTTCCAATCTATTTTGTCTCGGAGGCTCTCTCGGGTTCGAAGCTATTTTACTCAGAGATGGAGAAAATGGCTTACACTGTAATCATGGCAAAGAGAAAGTTACGTCATTACTTCCTTAGCCACAAAATTCTTGTGCCAACCTCGTATCCATTACGAGATATGTTTGAGAACAAGGAATCCTTAGGAAGGGTCGGAAAATGGGCTGCGGAGTTGCAAGAGCATTTTGTCGATTTCGTACCACGGGCAGCAATCAAATCACAAGTCTTGGCAGATTTTGTAGCAGATTGGACGCCTTCCAACGAGGCAATTTCCAGACCAATTCCAGAATCCTTATGGGAAATACAGTGCGACGGCGCTTACTGTGACAGAGGATCAGGAGCATCCGCAATAATCCTGTCCCCATCAGGAATCAAGCTCAGATATGCCATCAGGCTCGATTATGACAACTGCACAAATAACATTGCAGAATACGAGGGGCTACTATTGGGGCTTCGGAAAGCAAGAGCACTAGGGGCACGCAGAGTCTTCGTAAACACCGATTCCGAGCTGATTGCAGGGCACAAGGACAAGTCATACAAAGCCAAGCACCCAGAGCTAATAAAATACTTGGCAGCTGTGAGGGCTATGGAAAAATACTTTTTCGGGTTCACAGTGAAAAACTACCCGAGGTCCAGAAACAAAGAGGCAGATGACCTAGCAAAAGCAGCAGCAAGCCAATCCCCATTACCTTCGGATGTATTCTATGAAGTGCTCAAACAGAAATCAGTTCTTGGCGATGAGCCCCCAGTAAGATATATAAATGCAATCCAGAGCGAAGATTGGAGAGCACCGCTGATGGCTTTCATAAGAGGGCATTTTGAACCAGAAGATGAAGCTGAAAAAAAGAAGATGGAAGCCAAGGCCAGAAACTACTGTATAGTAGATGAAAAATTATGCCGAAAAGGAGTCTGCGCACCATTACTCAAGTGCATCTCCGCCCAAGAAGGCAAGGAATTGCTCCAGGAAATTCACAGCGGAATGTGTTCATCACACATCAAAACAAGAGCTCTGGTTCAGAAAGCTTTCAGGCAAGGTTTCTACTGGCCATCAGCAGTATCAGACGCAGATGAAGTGGTCAGAACCTGCAGCAACTGTAGCATGCATGCACCATACAAACATTTCCCCGCAAATGAAGTACAACTTATACCCCCAATTTGGCCGTTAGCTAGATGGGGAATAGATATCGTGGGACCGCTCCCGAAAGCCCAGGGGAATTTGACCTACGCAATAGTGGCAGTAGAGTATTTCACCAAATGGATCGAAGCAAAGCCAGTACAAAAGATCACATCTGCCTCAGTGCAGAAATTTTTCTGGCAAAACATTGTATGTCGATTCGGAGTACCTAAGGAAGTAACAGTCGACAACGGCAAACAATTTGACAGCGAGTCTTTTCGCAATTTCTGCCAAGGCCTCGGAACCAAGCTGTGCTTTGCTTCCGTATATCACCCTCAATCAAATGGGGCGGTTGAGAGAGCAAACGGAATCATCTTCTCCGGTGTCAAGAAAAACATTACCGGCCTCCCGAAAGGAAAATGGGTAGATGAGCTGCCAAGAGTTATATGGTCCCATAACACCACAGAATCAAGAACAACAAAGTTCTCGCCATTCAGGCTGTTATATGGGGAAGAAGCTATGACACCAGAAGAAATCAAGCACGAGTCCGGAAGAACAGAATCAAATCAAGAAGCAACCATGATGGAAGTGACAATTGACACCATGGAAATCCTAAGGGAAGAAGCCTCCAGAAACATACAAGACTACCAAGAAGAAACCAAGAGGTGGAGAAACAAAAAGATAAAACCAAGGGGCATCCAGACAGGAGACATGGTGCTCAGAAAGGTCCCGAAGGGAAAATACAAAGGAAAGCTTAACCCGAAATGGGAAGGACCTTTTCTCGTGTCAGAAACCTCAAGACCATCAGCATTCAGACTGCAATCACTGGACGGGGTCGACGACCCGTACCCGTGGAATGAAGACATGCTGCAACGTTATTACATTTAGGGAGCCAGGGGCTCGAAAATTGTAACATAAAGTCCACTCTACAGTTCCTTCTTTTGTAATTTCTCGTTTACATTATGTAATGAGGACTCCGTACTCTTTTCCTCACAGGGGAAGCTTTCGAGTTGCAATTCATAAGCAATTCGAAGGTGTGAGGTTTTTAACGAGGCGGATTTCCTGTGTAACCCCTTGTGTAATATAAGCAAGGTTCCCCAAGAAAACAAAATCCCGAAGCAACAAACCGCTCCGTAAACAAAGCGGAGTTGTCTTCGGAAAAACAGATGGTTCAAGAACCATTGTGAGTTAAGCCTCGGAGCGCAACAATGGCCCGAGCGCAGAAGTCTTAACTCATACGCGAAAAACGCGGCGGAACATTCCGCAATGAACATAGGGGAAACACGCCCCTGGGCCCAAAAAATTTCGAAAATGGTACCAAAAAACTAAAACTTCCGACGGGAAGGAATATGAACCACATCATTCAAAATCCGCACGCCCCTCGGAGTTCGACCTTTGAACTAAGGGGGGGGAGGTGTTCTTCGAAACAACTTAATTCAAACATCGAACTGCCCTCGGGGCTATTATTGAGCAATTACATTGCAGAAAAGTTTTCAGGATTCACTCATTACAACATCACAAATTTCAGAAAGCAATTTATCTACAACGCCGGAAATGATGGCCTCAGCTTCATCTCTCAAGAACGTATTGAAAGTACCTGCGGGCGAGAAAACAAAGTTACAAAGCAAGGCTCGTAAAAATCTAACTGGGGAATTTATACATAAATTCCGCAGGTTCATAATCGCTATCATCTACGGGTTCCTCCTTCGGATTTAGCAAACCGAAGGGGGGCTCGAATCTAACCCCAGAACTAATCTGGTCAAGTCGATTCATCTCACGGACGAAGAATCGAGTATGTAAGGTACGATCGTGTTCCACCATGTTCTGACAAAACACCGAGAAAAACATTCGAGATTCGGCATTTCGAGCGTTATACTTCCGAAGCTTATACTCCCAAAACGAGTCGAAACTTGCATCCGGATATTTCGCTCGGAACTTGGACCAAATGCAACCAGACATAAGAAAACCATCTTTGTACATCGTCAAAGGGAGCACACCTTCGGTTACCACAGCAGGATCCACAGGAAGGACCTGCGCGGCAACCGAGCAGAGTTAGCAAAATATTCTCAAGTTATTACAATGAACCCATGACCCATGAAATCACGACGCAAGCCTCACACCTCTCGCGCCTCAACATTCGGGTTGATTTCCGCCGGGGTAGCAGAAACCTCTTGGGTAGATGTAGCGGCGGCTGCACCAGAAGTTCCACCGGCCTCAGGTTCAATTTCTTCCTCGATGGTCTCCAGCTTCGAAGATTTGACAGACTTTGAAGCGAGCCGAGCCTCGAGTGCTGAAGAAACCTTGTTCTCGATTTGAGCCCGGATCTGTAAAAAACAGTAGAAAAAATCGTAAAGACGAAGCAAAAAAAAACGAGAAAACCAACCTGCTCCTCAGTGCGACGAGACTCATCCCGAGCTAGAACCCCGCCGTGTAATTTGAAGAAAGTGAGCATGAAATTGTTGGCAATGTTCTTGGCAAGGGGACTCAGAGCTCTTGGAGCCAACTCATCCACCGAAGGCCAAGCATAAGAAGGATCCTTTAGCATGCGCAACTCTTTTTTCCCGATATGCTTCGAATCGGCAGAAGCATCTGAAGGTAACAACGAGCAAATGGCCTGGGCAAAAGCCCGAGAGGCAACCTTAGCGTTCAACTCTCCCCACAAGCCGCTACCAATAGAAGCTATCTCCAGGCACGAGAATATCCAATCATAAAATCCTTCGATGCTGCATTCATTGACATCCAAGTCAGGGGGAATAAGACCGAACGGGGCGAGAGCGCGAGCGAAACCAGTCTTGACTTCCTCAACACCTTCGGCGTGAGCACGCATATAATCCTCAAATTGCTTCTTCAACTCCGAAAGGCTAACGTCCTGGGTGCTCAAGTCTTGTTTTAACTTTTCGTTCTCCTCAATGATTTCTTTGTTCCGCTTGGCAACCCGCCTTTCAATTTCCAGTTCAATTTTCATATCATCCACGATCTTTCTCAAATCTTCATTCTCCTTCACAAGAATTTGTTTCTCTAGGGCCAAATCTTCACAGCGCCCTTTCTCCATCTGAAGACTCTCAAGAAGCGACTTCTTGTCTTCTTCAAGTGCAGCAACTTTTCCGGAGGCAACCTCGGAACTCTTCATGTACGGTCGAAGATCATCCATGTCTCGCTTGTGCGTACGAGAAGCGCAGCGAATTGAAAGATAAGTTTTTAAGGCCAGGTCCTCAGCCTGCTGCAGGACGGCCTCGGTGTTCTGCTGGCAAAGTCTGCTTTCCATCAGAGGCAAGCAGAAAGAGCGACCAGCTTCGGAAAGAAATTCACGCTCATGTCCCCCACTCTTAAAAGCAATCTTTCCTACCATCTGGCCACCAATAAGCTTGCAGTCCTCGGGAAAGCCAAGCTTACGCGCAACTTCTTTAGGGTCCTCGGAACTCACGAAGTAGCTGCTGCTGGTCTCATGTGTCATCAATGTCAACATCCGCATCTCCATCCCCGGCTATCAGAGGTTGCAGCGGTTCAGATTCTGTTCTGTCGTCCGAAGTGCTGTCCAAAGACGGACTAGAATCTCTAGACGACCGACGGGACGTGTCAGATCCAGAATCATGAGGGTCTGGAGAGCTTGCGCGCACATCACCAGCATCATCACCACCTTGGACGCCCCGCTCTTCCATCTCATCGGCTTTGTTGTCACTATCTGAAGCAGGGGGGCTATAAACAACACCAATACCAACAGAAGATGGCCCACTAGCCAGAACCACTTCGGAAGTAACAAGTTTAGCAGCTTGTTCCCTTACTGTCGGAGAAACCACGGGGGAATTAGTCCGAGGAATATCCAGGACACTGTCAACTGCACGAGCGGGGGCTCCAGAATGTCCAACCATTTCACCTTCAAGCACGGAGTCGTCATCATCCATATCTCCAAAAACATCCTTGAGGACCTCCTTGGGATCAAGAATCCTAAGCCTTTTCGAGGCGTCACCAGAAGAGGAAGGTTTGCGTTTCGCTACGCTTTTCGGTCGAGAGCGCGGCGACTCCTGAACTCTGGTAGGAACAACACCACCACTACCAGAAGCCGCTTTCGGGGTAGCAAGCGCGGAAACATCTTTTTCGTCCTTCGAGGATTTCAGATCTCTCGCAATGCTCTTGTTAGTAGATTTACGAAGACCAGGAGACATCTTAAAAAACTCGAACACACGGTTCGACCTCTTCAATGACAACGTCTTCTTGCTCTCGCTGAATTCAGCTGGAGATTCCTTTCCAATTATACCATTGACATCCTTTTCAACCCAGGAAGCATTAATATCTTCGGAAAAAGGTAAAACGTTAGTAATAGCCGCGAAACGGAAATAAAAACAAACATTCGTAATAAGGAAAAAGTATCAGGAAAACCAAACAAACCTTTGGCCGTCAGTCCGAAGCACTTAGCGAAATCCGGCATCGGAATACCGTCCTCAGGTGTTTCCTCCCAGAAATCTACACTCCATCCGGCTTGGACGGGAAAAACACGACACAAGCGGAACTCTTCAAAGAGATCGCGAACACTGTACTTCTGAGAAATTCTCCGGAGCATTTCAACAAACGCCACTCCTTCGGGGGCTGCTCCGGCAGATGAAGGCCAAGATCCCGAGAGATTGCCCAGAGGTGAGCACACGAGGGGATACTCACCTCCATCATCCTTGGCCATCACGTGGTACAACCAAGAAGTCCACCAGTTCTTCGGCCATTTATTCCGATAGGCCATAACAGGAAACAGAACGTGAGGTCTGTATACGAAATTGAGACAGCCAAATTGGCACTCCTTTTCGACGTCCCCCTTTGATGGGTGAGCATGAAGCTGAGTCTTAGATTTCTTATGCACCCGGTGGGCGTATAGGAAACCATCCAAACTGGGCTTAATCTTCGTAGTTCTGCAGACCCACAGGTACACGTTCAAGCGAACGAAAGCGTTCGGAGTGAGCTGATGCAGATAAACCCCACATCCCTTCAAGATTTCAATCACAACTGGATCCAGGGGAAACCGAAGTCCAGACACGAAATGGTCCCGGAAAACAACAACCTCATTAGCTTTCGGCGAAGGTTTCGCCTTATCTTCTTCTGCAAGCCTGGCTTTCCCCGGTTCAATCATCTTGGAGGACTCAAGCAACTGCAGATCAGTCTGCTTGAAAGTGCTAAAACCAAACATCAAAGTCGCTGGCTTACTCGACGGCTTATCAGAATCAATACCACCTTCGTCATCAATCCTCTTCCTTTTCGGAGCCATTGAAGAAAAAGCCCTACGAAAAAATAAAACCTAATCAAAACCGAAAACCTAGATGAAAAACACAAGTCCTGGAAATTATTCAAAACTAATCAAGAACGAACTAGAAAAATAACACAAAGGGAAAAAAGACTAGAAAGCGAACAAGAAAACTCACCAAGAAAAGAAGCGCAGAAGTACAGACTCCTCAAAATCACCAAAAGCTTCGGAGCTCTTCTAAAACCAGGACAGAGCAATAGAGACGAGTAGAGACGAGTAGAGACGGGTAAAGGTACGAGGTCCCTTATATAGTCACCAAAAACATAAATAGGCCTCACGAGTAACAGGAACAGGCCGAGAAAAGGCCCAGGTGGGGGAGATGTTCCGGAAGTCTACACCTTCCCCCTCGCCGTTCCACTGCTCGGTGACGTGTCGACAGTTCAGGCCGTCGCGTAGATAGCCTTGAGGAGATGACGCGCGTCCGTCACTGCCGAGGGGCTACTGTTGGGGGGTAGACTTCGGAAAGTAACCCCTCCCCACATTTGAGGAGTCTTCACCGTGTTTTCAGCTGTCTTCATGTCTGATGAAGTTTCAGGGTCAGGAGCAGCCGAGGTGACGGGCACTGGATTCCCGAAGGAAAACCCGAGGGCACCCTCGGGTTCGAGCCGGAGATCGCGTCCGGCAAGTCACGACGGGGGAGACAGGCGCGGGCTGGAGGACGGGCGCAGGATCCCCCGAAGGCAAATCCGAAGAGCGAGTCGTGAGGGAACCCGAAAGCGCCCGCGGAAAAGCGGGCTGAGTTCCACTTCGGAAAAGCGGGGAGCGAGGCGAATTCAGGGGACCAAAAGCTTCCTCGTGTTCTTAGACAGGACCCAGCTGTCGGTAGCATCCCGTGAAGGGTAAAGTCTGTAATGTCCAAGAATATTTCAGGAATCTAGCAGTTGCTGAGGGCAAGCTTGTAATTGTACATGGTGTCGGTTCGCCTTCCTATAAATAGAGAAGGTTTTTGTAACTCAAGAGAGGTTCACATTTTATTATTAGTTGGAATACATGATTTAGATATTTGGCAACGAAATCCCGAAAGTCGCCATCGTGTTCATTTCCGAAGGGGGTTTCGTACCACATTCTCCACCCCCCTTTCGGTTCATTTCTCAGGCTGTTGGTGGCGGAGTCCGCTCCGGGGCCGCCTTACACCCAACAGTAGGCATTCACAAGCACGTCCATCAGGCGCTGATGGATGCGCACCTGCAAGGACGACATATTAATTCCGATCACCATCATATTTTGAACTAGGATTCTGTCATCAGGTTAGCGAGCTGAAGAACGGCAAACACACCTGAAGCGTCATCCGGTTGTGAACAGGAACCAACGACGAATTGAAGAATATGCAGTAGCTCATATCGTGCCCTTCAGTTTCCATCATCCGCAGCAGACCATCCTCCACCTCCTGTGGGGAACAGCATTCCCAAGCAGCACCGTTCCTCGTATCACTCCAGCCATCATCCTCATCATTGAATCACCACCTGCCGGTGTATAATTCTCAATGTAATTCAGAACAGTAGAACTAATCATGGGCATATGTGAATCAAGATCCACTACAAAGTGATCGGCAAGAACACAGGTAAGACATCGGCCAGTGCGAAATAAATCACGAACTATCTGAAGCACACGAAAAGTAATCGCCTGCCCCTGCTCGGAGAGCATGTATCTGACAACCTGAAGAGCCAGGGGCAGCTCGCACCCAATGGGCACGAACGAACGGACCATCGGGTAGGTCCGGCAATACTCAAACAAAGTAACATATCGAGAAGGATAGCGAACACCCCCTCGAACTACAGCATCGATCTGGATGTGGCGATCAAACAACCACATCGTAGCAGGAAAGAATAGATGTCGAGTAGAGAGTACTCCCTGTTCCTGAAGCCTGAACTTGCCGCTGAAGACCGAGTCGCAGCTCCTCGCAAAACCATCCTCGCCGCTAGCTAGGCTTTGTTCGCCGGAAAGAAGCCCGGCCCACCCGCCGCCGCCCGCCGGTGCTAGCGGCCTCGCGCGCCCGAACGACCTCCCAGCAGCTCGCTCCAAAAAAAGAAACGTCCAGGCCTCCAGGTCGCAGCTGCCACAACAACGAAGAGCAATTAGATTAAAGAAACGCTGTAAGATTCAAGAACCAAGATTTTCAAGAAACGCTGAAAGATTCAAGAATCAAGATTTTCAAGAAACGCAAAAGGACAAAAAGATTGCGCAGGTCATCCCCGTCGCTTGCTGGAGCATCCGGGGCACAGCTAGAGCGGTGGGGGCGCCGCCATCGCACCGCCGGATCGGAGGCCACGCTTCAGGTGGCTTCGCCGCGCCGCGGCGCCGTGGGCGAGCCCCGCGATTGCTTCTCCGCCACCCTCTGCGTGCCTCGAACCAGACGATTTGGCGCCGCCGCCGCGTCCCGCTGTGCCTCCGGATGCTGCAGCTCCCGGCGGGCCTCTCCTCTAGAAATCCTCAACTCACCTTCTTTGGCTTCTTCGGCTTCTTTGGGTTGGCGTCGCCGCGCGGCGTGTATATAGAACGGGCGGCGGCACGGGACGACGAGGGCTCTGTACGGCTACCCGCAGGTTGGGCAAAGGTGGGCCGGGCCGGATAATTGTGGTTAGATGGGCTAAACGGGTTGATTCACTCTTTTTTTCTTTATTATTTTTTTTGTCGGTGTAAGTTTAAGGAAAAGTCTAAATGGCGCGGGGTCGCGCTCGGCCACGGGCGCGTGACCTCTGCGGCCTGCTACGGCCCGTGACGCGCAACCCTCACGGCCTGCTTGCGGTCCGTGAGTGTGTAAGTTGTTATTGCAGCCCATCAACTTGCCGCCTCGCCTACCAACTCGATGTTACGGCCCACCAAGTGCCAGGTGCTGAACAAGTTGTTGCTGCTGTTTTTGAAATAAGTTGTTGCTACCGATGAATAAGTTGTCGCCGTTGCGTTGAACAAGTTGCTGTTGTTGTTTTGAAACAAGTTGTTGCTACCGATGAATAAGTTGTCGCCGTTGCGCTGAACAAGTTGTCGTTGTTGCGCTAAACAAGTTGCTTTGCTAAGATAACTTCATGCTGCTGTTTAAAACAATTATTGCTGCCACTGAACAAGTTGTCGCTACTATGTTGAACAAGTTGCTACTGCTGGTCTGTTGCTTAAGCATCCCAAGTGCTGGTCTTCTTCTCCTTCTTCTCCCCCGTGCTCCATCAGACGCCAACCCAAGCCGAGCTTACCAGCACCGATGGCGGCAGCGGGGCACCCCACACCTACCCTAGCCCAGATCTGGCGGGCAGACGACAACGGCAGCACCCGAGTTGCACCGGCGGCGTCGTAGGCTGCCGGATCCGTCCGGGCAGCAATGCAACGACGGCGGGGAAGAAGAAAAGGGTGGCGACGGAGGAGAAAACCACAAACGGGGTGGAGCAGGAGCTGCGATGGGCGACGGAGCAGGACTGCAGCATCGACGGGAGGATGAAGGGGACGGCGGGCCGACAGGGTCGCACGCTTAATTTCTTTCGTGTTTTTTCTTTCGCATTTTATTTTTTTGGTATATAAAGTACTTTTATATTAATTCAGTTCTAAACGTTTTTGTTGTCATTTTCAATAGTTCTGAAGACTTCAAAGTTTGGCAAGATGACAGATTAATACAATGGCAAGATGAAAAATTAATGCAAAACAATTCGCAAGGCATATTTTTACAGTAGCACGTTTTTTCAAAAAAAACAAAGTATAAATCTTTGAATTTTAAAGTAACTTTTTTGTTTCTCTAAAAAAATTGAAAATTATTTTATATTTACTTATGTTTTTTTAAGAAGCCGAATCAGGATGGGAGAGCGAAGCTTTAGCAACTAATCTTTCGGTTTGAGTTTAGTTGGTGTATCTTTCTCTCGGATCAGTCAAATAGCAACATTGGTAAATAGTAAAAGAAAAATGTTCTAGTTTTAACTATCTACCTATCAACGGAGTTACGTGTGGAGTCGAGAGCAAGAGAAGAAAAAGAGAAGAGAAGAGAGAGAAAGAGGAGCTCACATGTGGGAGTGGGATCCAATACAATATGTTGTCCACATCAACAAAATCATCCATCAAGACAGTTTGATGGCAAAACATAAACATTTTGATAGTTCAGTGTTAGAAACTAGATTTTGGAGTTTGGATGGTCAGATTGAACTGTGGTAATAGTTGGATGGCTAAAAATCGACATTTTCATATATAATAAAGGGAAAAGTTCGATTTTCAACCTCCAACTATGACACAAGTCCGATTTTCAACCTACAACTACAAAACCGGGTAGAAAGGGTCATCCAACTGTCGAAACTGGGCAAATTTAGCCCTTTGGGTGGTTTGAATGGTGGTTTTGCATTTTCTAGATATTTTAAAAGTGTTGGTTTAATCAAAAAATTTATAACTAATTCTTTTCAAATCATAAAAATATGAAACTGGTACCAAATTTTTTATAAAAATGTAATGTATTTGTTGGTGCTCTATTTGACATTATTTGAATCTTATTTATTCCAATTTATTATAGTTTATTATAAACAATAAAACACTAAAAATAGTAAAAATAATGTGTTAATAACTTCAAATAGAATACCAACAAATAACTTACATTCTAATAAAACTTTTGGCACCAATTTCATATTTTTATGATTTAAAATGAATTAGTAATGACTTTTTTATTAAACTAGAATATTTTAATTTTTAGAAAATGCAAAACCACCATTGAAACCATCCAAAGGGCCAAATTTGCCCGGTTTTGGCAGTTGGATGGCCCTTTCTATCCGGTTTTGTAGTTGTAGGTTGAAAATCGGACTTTCGTCATAGTTGAAGGTTGAAAATCGAACTTTTTCCTATAATAAAAGGAAAAAAGTTTTGCGTGTACACTTCACTACCACAAATTAGCGACTTACTTCCTCTGTCTTAAATATAAGGCATTCTCAATTTTTCCTAAGTCCAGTTATCCAAAGGTTTGATGAAGTTTATAGATAAGAAAAGTGATATTTAAAACATATAATAAGCACCATTAGATTCGTTATTTACGAAATATATTTTGTCTTTTTTATGTGGTAAATATTATATCCTCTATAAATTTGGATAAACTTAGAAAACTTTAACTTAGGACAAACTCATAATGTCTCCTTCAAGATAACATGACTTATCAAACTATGTCAACCTTAGGGTAAAGAGTTAAAAAAATCAAGTCCTCTTGGGATGTGGAGTAAAATGTACGTTTGGACAACAACCCAGAGAGTCGTAAAAAAATGCTCAAGCAAGATACTCATATTTGACTCGTATCATGCTCATTATTCTAAATCATCTCAAAATATAAATGAGCCAAGACTACCATAATAAAATGAAGCGTAGTTCTCCTGTGTTGTTCGAGAAAAAAAAAATGAGCCAAGCTTAAGATTAAGCTAAAGCTTGCGATACTAGTGAGTTTGAGCTGAATAACTCCGGTATGCTCTTGGATATATGCATGTATTCCACTTGTCCAGCTGCATTATCCAATATTCTAGGGGTAATTAAAAAAACAAAGGCCCAAGTGCCTTATATGCTCTAGTTACCTAAGCTCAAGGCCTTAGAAAATACTCAAGTTTAGCTCGTCCTAGGCTCGCTTTGAAGTCGGATCAAATTACAAATGAGCCAATCTTGAGCTTTACGTACTGTAGCCCAAAACAATTCTGAGGCTTAGATTGAGCTCGGCTCTACATTATATTCTAACAAGCTCAAGAGCGTCCCTCCCAAGTTTATGTCAGTTAATTGAAGTGACCTTTAGACTTGAAATTTTAATTCTTTTAAGATCTTGTACTGTCCAAGAGGTCATGCTCTAGCAGCTTATGTCAGTGCTTTCAATAGTTTAGACGAGGAGCTCATGGTTATTTGTTTTGAATGGTTGATGATGCTACAAGTTTGTACATGGACTGGTGCCTCTGGTGGCTAGCGATTTAACTGCTTCATGTCTTAATGGAAGTTCTTTGAAGTTTACAAAAACATCAACAGTCCATTGGGCCTCAAAAGCCAACATGATCTTGACGACGGTCGGTAGAAAGACACATTCGATGAAAAATTAAGATTGGCCATCCTAGAGGCAGGCTGCTCTTATATAAACCACCACCGCCTTGTTAATCTTTCACCACGGCAATAAGATGAAGACGAGGCACGGAAATGAAACAAACTGGGACAAATTTTTTCTGCATAACTTCAAATTGATTAGAAATTATAACACTCACTGATCTTATTCCAAACATGACGACAGTACCCCTGATCACTTGCTGGATCGATCGAACAACAACGACTACCAAGTACCAAACATTTATTCCAGAAAACAAAGTACCCGCCGTTCAACCACACGGTGGCGCAAACAAACACAGATCGATCGCACGAACTCAGCAATGGACACGACCAGCACTAGTTCAGCAGGGAGGCCTGTAGGGCTGCACCCACATGTCACGGCCGTCGACCCTGAAGACCGCCGCGGGTTCCCCCATCATGACCTCCCTCCTCTGCGCCACGCTCCTGAACACGATGACTCCGTGCTTCGCCGACCGCCTCGCGCACGGGCGCTCCGTGCCGACACGCTCGATGCAGCGCCCGTACCTCAGAGTGCTGCAAGATACAAACATGAAATTAATCGAAGCAGTTCATTGATGAAATTAACCAGACAAGAACAGACTGCCCTCATAATTAAATCATAATGTATCGTGCTGCACACGTACAGCTCAAAGTAGTCGAGGATCTCTTCAGAGGTGAGAGGGTTGCTCTCGGGGAAGGAGACGAACACCGTCCGCGAGTCCTCGGGCGGCGTGGTGGTGGTGAGGACGAACGGCGCCATGAGCTCCGGAGCCGGCTCCGGGTTGGGGATAAGGAAGGAGTTGCAGTCCTCCTCGAACCTGCGCATCATCTCGTAGAGGTTGTCGTCGAAGACGAGCCGGGCGACGCCGTCCCGGATCATGGCGATTCCTCGCGCGACGAGGTCCCTGTGGAACCTGAAGAACCAGTGGTCGACGAGCCGGCCGCCGCCGCAGAGCGCGGTGATGGCAGAGAAGCCCTCGTCGTAGGGGGGCGGCAAGGCGTCGTAGTGGCCGTGGAGGACGTAGGAGCAGAGGGCGTTGGCCTCGTAGACGACCCGCGTGAGCGTGTCGTCGATGGAAGCCATGGACGCCACGTCGGTGAGGACGTCGAAGCCCATGGTCGTGTCCAGCCACAGGAGGAGGCAGATGGCATTCTGCGCGACCTGCCGCAGGGTCGGACGAGAGAGGACGCGCAGGTACGCGTCTCGGGCGGTGTCGCTGGCATCGAGGACCTCCCACACACGAATAGCCATGGTAAGGCTGATGGGCCGGGGGAGAGAGATCTACAGGGAGAGAAGTAGGAGTGAGAGAGGAAGCTACGGTGGGTGAGGATGTATAGTGTGACTGGCACAGCGTCGTTAGCACGAGTTCACAGCTAATTCGGCGAGCCTGGAGACAGATCACAGATGAGCATGCAAGCACATTCACTGGTGCTGGTGTTAGTACAACAGTAACTCTCATATTTTCAGCAACTGGAAACAGTAAAAATTGCTTCATTTACAGCATACAGTATATGTCTTAGTAGATCACAAATTCAGGTTACTGTTGCAATGCAATTGTGTAGAAGCACCAAAGGTTTGAAATTTTGAAAATTCCGCTCGTTTTGATGCATGTGATATGGGTAAGAACTTTTCTCCGTTATGCGGCAATGAACATTTGACAACGGTTTTGAGCCGTTGTCGGTCAACTCATTTGTGTTTGCCGTTACGAAATGATGTCTCTTCTACCAATGAAATGGCGCGGGCAGCCTGCTACGCTTGCCCACCTCTATCTGTAACTAGTAATGTACGGTCACGGACAACATTTTTGTCGCGCGTTGCGATGATGCTAACTACACGGAGATCGGAAACTTCTTTTAGCTATAAGCGACAAAAAATGGTATATACTCTGGAAATGAAACATCTTGTTCACCAGATCTAGGAAAGAATAAAGTTTCTTCAATTTGTACTGTGAAATAAAATGCCAATAGTATAATTTACCATGATGGACTATGCTTGAGTTAAGTCTACATATGATTGTTGCTATCTTGTAGTTCGTTAACCTTTCAATCATCTCATATGACTCATCGTGGTTATCGTGTTGGATAATCGTTATAATGATATTTTCACCAACAATGTACATGAAATTTCTATATATAACAGGTCTTTCTTGAGAAGTGAGAGCCAAAATTGTACTCAAATACGTCCAAATTAAAAGGCAAAAAAATATGAGCTGGCAAAAAGTTTATATACATGTACCAAACTGGAGTAATTCCAAAATAAAAAAAATTGTTAACATAAAGGTACAATAATAGAGGCTGTCATATGAGGCAATGTGTGGGTGCATTGCAGCGTGCCCACTCGGAGAACTATGCATACTCCTTCTTGTTCACTCTCTTGTCTCGTAGCCACCAGCCAGCAAGCAAATTAAAACATCGTTCTTGGATGTATATGCTTGCTTTGCTATCAGTGGGCAAGCGTTTCTAACTTTTTTTCCTGCTGGTTTGCAATTTTTTTTCCTTGTATCCATCAAGATGTTTGTGTGCACGTCGCCGTTTCAGTTGCTGTTGGTGAGCAAGGGATCTCGGACGTCGAGGATTGCCATGGCCACTCTGATTTCCACGTGCATCTTCTCTTCCACAAACTCGCGACAAACCCCTGTTCTACTGGCTGTGCACGACCTCATCCACAACCACAACACGGTGACCCGTACGCGTTGCCCAAAAAAAAAATAACACGGTGACCGTGCGCCAGGTGATCGTGTTGCGTCACAAGCCCACACACCACGAATGAAGGACACTTACCTGTTCTAAACTTCTAATCTTTTGACCCGTACGTTCTTTTATATAGGCTGGTAACTTTAAGATAAAGATAAATATATATGCATGTAGATGTTTACTAATTGCTCTTAGTATATGTTAGAAGATCAGTCGTTGTTTAAGTGTCCATGTATGTAAAAGTGTAGGGTGACCAATCTACGCATGATCAGAATCAGTGATAAGAACACCCCATGGGTTGATCTCCGTGGCATGAACGAGGAGAGAGAAAGAGCCAAGAGAGAAAGTCCTGTGATTTGTTGGTGCTTTCCCGCCGCTCAATGCTAGGAGAACGACTGCGTGTCATGCTCAAAGCCATTTCAGTTAAGTATTCCATTCTTCCTCTCGCTTATAACTCATACCCTATGAATCATCCGCGATCCCATGACTCATCGTGGTTTGTTGCGTTGGATAACCCTTACAATTAAGGGTTATCTCTTCACCAACACGTCCAACAATGTGAAACATCCTAAAAAAGTTTTCTTTCCTCAAGGAGCATCAGAGTTATCACTCTAATAAGTCCAAATAAAAAGATAAGGATGAAAAAAAAGTAATATGGATGCACCTTCCTGTGTGTTTCCAAAATAAAAAAGAAATAATAATAGCGCAAAGCTCTTGAAAAAGTAATAAGGAGGTTAGCAGTGTTGAGGCTTTGTATGTAAGATATATGTTTGGCTGGGTGCATCGACGTGTGTCCACAGTGGCATGCATATGCTCTCTCGTGTGCACTCTCTTGTCTCATAGCCACTAGCAAGCAACAACCTCCTTGGATGAATGCTTGCTTTACTCTCAGTGGTGGTGAAGTGTGGTTGTTGCCTTTCATTCACCTGGAATGCATGCACTTCTCCTCATCTAGTGACCCCGCGCGCCCATCGAGTTGGTCGCGTGCACGGGCATCACTGCTAGCTCTTCCTGTTTGGGGAGCGATAGCTCAGTTGCCGCTCACCACCATGGCCAGCCTCACCACCATGGAGAAGCTGCTCCTCTTCCACAAGCTCGAGAGTGACCTGTTCCACCGGCTAGTGCACGACCTCGCCCAGGACCCGGCGACTATGCAGTGGGTGATTGCGCTTTGGCTCTGGCTCGAGTCCGCCGGCCACCACAATTTCATCCGCCGTGTCGCCGCATTTCCAGGCCCCGTCGTGCTGCGGTTCGTCGAGGAAGCCATCTCATGCCTTCGCTGCCTCACCAGCTCGAGCCAAAGGGGCACTGATCGGCTCCGATGACGGGCGCAACAGGGGCCTACCCTGCACGAACGCGCTCCTGGCCGCGCCCATCGACGACGTGGGTTACTTCCATGGACGCCGTGAGATCTTGGACGGTGTCACCCACCAGTATAGGAGTGTCTGCCTCGCCGTCTGCAACGTCGGTAGCAGCACCACCACTTGTGTGCCCATCAACACGAGTGGTGTGCCTGCTGCCCTACCGATGGTGATGAGCTCCCCTGCCCCGAGGGTGGCACCCTTGCCCCTAAACCCGATGGCAGCACCCTTCCAACTGAACCCCATGGCGCCCCCATGGATCCCGATGCAACCCCTGCCGGACGACTACCGAACCCTATTCATCACCTTCTCCAAAGGCTACCCCATCAGCAAGGAGGACATCATTGAGTTCTTCAACTCGTAAGCCCACTCTCTTCTTCTCTAGCTATCTACTTGTGTGTATGTAAGTAGTCACCCTTGAACCCCTACTACTCCGCCCTTGTGCGGAGTGACGGGCGGGCCATGTCTATTTATTGAGGCATCCTGGATTGACGTACACGTGACTTCTCGATGTGACGGACAATGCGTAACCTTTACATTTTCAGAAGTTTCCAGTATCCGCTCAACGGTTTTAATGATCTAGCTCGTGAAGTATCCGACAATAGTTGTACAGCTTTTGCATTGTTTAGATATTTCTAAAATTTATCAAAATGGAACTTTCAAGGATCCCAAAGTAGCCGACAATAATCCTTTCTTTATGGAAATCTTCATCATTGCTGCTTGGGAATTATGGAAGCTAAGAAATGCAGTGATCTTCGACAATACTAGAGCAACCCACCGCCTTTGGGCTTTGAAGTTCAAGGATCAAGCTAACCTCCAGCTTCTTCGAGTAAAGGAGGAGCTTAGAACAGTAGTTAAAGAATGGCTTAGTGCAACTCTATAAAGTCTTTTTCTCTATCTCTGCTCCTTTGTACCCTGGTTTATGCCCCTTTGTAAGTATCCATCTATCCATTTTATAAAATGAAGTACCGTGGGGACCGCCCCCACAATTTTACCTTCAAAAAAAAAAAACTAGCTCCTGAAGTAGCTTTGCATTTTTAGATTCTTCCGATATGCATTCATCTAAAAAATTAAAAACAAAGGTTACCTTATTTGGGGCGACCTTTACAAAGTTTTTAATCATATTAGCAACTTTTAAATTTGATTCCAAAACATTCTATTGAGATCCAAAAGCTTTCGACGACAAAATGCTTGGGGATCTAGAGTCAATCAATCAGTAACAGATCGAGAGCTTATGGACCAGCTAACAAATCAATAATTTTTTTAACAAGTCAATAAGTTTGCTCTCTGCAAAAGGAATTATTATGCACTCCAGTGAATTAATCTATGTTGTTTTTTTTTTGTTTCAAGCTTCTCCACTAGGTGCATAATCGTGCAGGGACATAATACCTGTACAGGTACCACTAGATAATTTGTGTGTACATGATGCATTGCAGGGTCTTCGGTCCATGCGTGGAGACCGTGACGGTGGAGAAGGTTGCGCCGGGGCAGTGCCCAGTGTATGGGAGAATGATCCTGCGCAGCGCAGCGATGATCCCGGTGGTGCTGAAAGGGCGAGAGACAGCCAAGTTCGTCATCAATAGCAGGCATCTCTGGGCCAGAGTCTACATCCCAAGCTCCAGGCTCTCCGACGCCTGATGCCAGCCACTGCCCTGTGCCCTCTACAGATAAGAAGCTAAGGTAAGAGCAGAGCTGGAGCCTGGAGCCTACTAATGTTATACGCGTGTAACCAAAGCTTAGCATGGAGCTGAGCCGGGGAATAAGCTGCGACCAGAGCTTTGCTGAACTGTGTCTCGTTGAATGAATCTACTGTCTGTCAAGTGTCAACTGTTTGTGTGTCTGTGCTTTGTATATGCTATATCTGTGCGTTCCAGAGTTCACCATGTACCCGTTGTGTTTAATTAGTACTCCTAAATGTTTGTGATGTAGTGACTGTGCCTGGCAAGTTTTTAGTTTCAGATTTCTGATGGTCTCATATATAGAAAATGCAGTATGTCATGGTTAAATTCGTCGATTGGGTTATAAAATTTGGGATCTACCATTCTGGAGATAGATATGGTACCGTGTCTCTGCCTAGCACCGCCAAATCAACAGATAGACCTGGGTATTTTGGACAGTCCATTTCTAGGAGGGTGTGACTGCGTGAGTGTGACCGTGCGTGAGTTGCCTGGTACAAGAAGGTTTCGCCTGGCAGGACTCAGGGGACGCAGATCCAGAGCAACTGCACAACACAGTGACCGTCCTTTGCAGATGAAGATCAAGTATTACAGTAGTCAACAATAGTAACTGAGTGTAGCAGCTCACCCGGTAAGATTATTTCACTACCGGATTCGCACCAAAGGCCGCTTTGCACACGGCAAAGGGCACACGGCAAAGATTGGCCGGCAAAGAGCATCTTTGCCGTGTCACGCCGTCACGTTTGTCGTGGGCCCAGGCGTCAGGCACACGGCAAAGGCCTAACTTTGCCGTGTGTAGGGCCTTTGCCGTGCGCCTGATCGATCCCAAGGCACACGGCAAAGAGGTCCATTTGCCGTGTGCCATTTCTTTGCCGTGTGTCCGGCCTCAGGGCACACGGCAAAGGCACCTGATGCCGTGTGCCTGCTTGCTGGCACACGGCAAAGATGTCCCTTTGTTGTGTGCCCGTAGTCCTGTACACGGCAAAGGGGTGGTTTCCGGTAGTGTTTGTGATGGAACCTGTCCACCAACATTTCAGTCGTTGACTTGGCATTGATACTTGTATTTTTCAATTATCTAGAATTTAATCTGCACTATTCTTTTAGTGATATTTACCGACTCAGTCTCTATGAGGTAACCATAGAGGTATGATTTTTGTGCGTGTATTTATTGTGTTTCGAAAATGAATCTTTTGGGTAGAATTCTAAATGACTTCATCCATTTCAAATTATAGGTCGTTTTAGGTTTTTTAGGTTCGTACATTTTACTATGAATCTAGACATGACGTTTATCTAGGTGCGTAACAAAGATTATAAACTTAGAAAAGCAAAACAACCTATAATTAGGAACGGAGGTAGTATCTATGAAATTGGTTGGAGCCCTCATTCACCCATGTCTAGTTGCCTTGTCGGTCTTTCACGCCATGGCAACCAGATGACGACGACACAACGACGGATCATCGATAGGAACATGCATTTTAGAAATGGACTGTAAATTTTTTTGCATTTTTCTTTTATAAAACTTCGTATTTATGACCCTTTTTTTTTTGCAAATTTCAGTTTTTGATACCAAGTTTGGGGTCCACTATAGTTTCTTCAAAATATATCGCCCCGTGTGGTTTCACCCTTCTACCATGATCACCGCCGCCTTCTCTTCTCATGGAGGATCGAGGGACGCAAAACAGTGCAAAGGCTCCAGTTCCATGGTAACAGGACTACTTTGGGGGGGGGGGGAGGGGGGGTCTTACAGAGAATTCAGAATGATTAGAAATTATCATACCAAACAAGATGATGACAATAGTCGATTAGTCACCTGATCCAACGAGCACTATTGAATTCTGATCAGTTCAAGGACTCAGGCTACGGCTGATCAATCATATGCCATGCGGCGGCGCAAAGGTTCATAGATCGGTCGGCCTCGGCAATGGCCACGCCGAGCTTAGAGCGTAGGCATGTAGGGCTGCACCCACGTGTCATGGCCGTCGACTCTGAAGAACACCCCGGTCTCCTCGAACATGGCCTCATCCCTCAGCTCCGCGCTCACGAACACGATGATCCCGTGCTTCGGCGTCTGCCCCGCGCCCGGCCGCTCCGTCTCCACTCGCTCGATGCAGGGACCAAACATCAGGGTCCTATGATTTAGAGATTTGCAAGATGTTAACACAGATAGATCGAGCATATGAAAACACAAGACGACGATTGCTGAATGCTGAGACGCATTTCTATCTAGCTAGGTTCCAGTTTCCACATACTTTTCGTAGTAGTTCACGACCTCTTGCGAGCTCGGACGGTGGCAGTGGCACCCAGGTAAGGCGATGAACGCCGCCCGGGAGTCCTCGGGCGGCGTCCTCGTCTTGGCAACGACGAACGGCGCCATCAGCTCCGGCGCCGGCACCGGCCTGGGGTTCGATGACCTTCCGCCGGCATTGGCATCAGCGTCTTCGAACCGGCGCAGCATCGCGTGCAGGTGGTCGTCGAACACGAGCGCCCCGACGTTGTCCCGGATCACGGCGACGCCGCGCGCGACGAGGCGCTTGTGGAACCTGAAGAACCTGAAGTCCACGAGCCGCCCCCCGCCGCAGAGCGCCACGGTGGCCGGGATGCCCTCGAGGGGCGGCCCCGGCGGCGGGTGGCCGTCGAGGACGTAGCTGTACATGGCGCTCGCCTCCGAGACGACCTGCGCGAGGTGCGTGTCGCCGGGAGCCATGGCCGCGACGGTGTTGAGGACCTCCATGCCCATGATCGTCTCCAGCCAGAGGAGGAGGCAGATCGCATCCTTGGCGGCCTTCTGCTCGGTTGGCATTGCGAGGGCGAGCTCGTACGCCTTTCGGGCAGTGGCTCTGGCTTTGAGGACTTCCAGTACACGAACGTCGACAACCCTGTTGGAACTCATGGTGGACAATAATGGAGATCTAGACTGACGGAGGACGGAGAGAAAGGGGATAGGGATGCTGTGCTTGGTGTGGGAAAGAGGCTGCTGGGGTTGTACATATATGGAACAAAGTTACAGTGATATGGAGATAGTGTGAATCAGCTAGCACTAGAAACAGTTTCACAGGCTGGATGAACCTGGTGACCAAATATGGGTGAGCCGGAATGCTACGTGAGGTAGTTGTACATTGAATGGTGTTACAAATTCCAGATTTAAAACAACTGGAATAATGATATTGCTTCATTTAGCGCATATCTTTGTGGATCACAAATTCAGATTCACCAACAGTTGCTTCATTTGGAGCATATCTTTGTGGGTCACAAATTCTGACTCGCACCACTAGTGTGAAAACAATTGTTTAGAAGCTCCTAAGATATGAAATTTGAAAATCTTTCTTCTTTTTAGATCATGGTTTCCTCTATCATGCACCGCCTTCGGTGGGTGCTCACTCATGGTTTCCTATGGCTCTAGAATTAAAACCAAACCGACCCGTGCGAGAAAGGGTTAGATGGTTTGGTATTGTTTTTTCATAAAATAATCTGTAAGAGCTTTGCCAGGCATATATATATTAATAAACAACACACACAAAATCAAAACCACTCAGATGAAAAAACGACAACCGCTGCAAAAGCACATATGCGAACGAACCTGACAAAGCAACTCCAGCCGAAAGCCACCCTAGACACCAAAGCAATAGGCGTGAGAGGGGGTGTCCCACAACACTTATAGTGAGGGACACAATGCATCCACAAATACCGCGGATGCCAACCAAAAGGCTGCACAATTGTTCACCCAAAACCATGGTGGGGACCTCATAGTAATGCCTCCAACAAGAGACATGCACCAAAGGGGCTTGATCATTGCCAGACTCGGCAAGATCCGAGTAGGGCCTTCGCGTGAATGTCCTCCACAACCCACAAACCTCACACCGAGGGCTATGTTGTCATGTTGAGCTACCATCGCACAACCAGAATAACCACCAAAGCAATGTAGAGGGCCGCCATAAGTGAGAGATTGCGAGATCAAATTAAAAATTATGATAGTATCATTGTTTATGTAAGAAGATCTTCAAAATAAGACCATAGTTGAGTATGCTTGAATGATTTTTTTTCTCAAAAACACCTTTTTCTAAGCTGGATGAGACAATGTTTTTGTGAACTAAGAACAAATGTTTGAGCTTCGGAAGAAAAGTGTTCCATTTGCAAAAAAAAGGAAGAAAAATGTTCCTAATTGAATATAAAATTGTTCCAAAAGAAAATTCTGCATCTTCAGTAATGAAATAAAAGTTATTCAAGTGGAACAAAAAAATATACTTTGAACAAATCATGCAAGATCATGAAAAGAAATTTTTTTATGCATGTTCTTGTTTGAGAACAATTATTAAACAGAAAAATATTTAACTAGAACAAATAAATATGGGTTTAAATAATAAATAGCCAAAACAATCCTTAGGTCGCATTTTTCCGAGTATGAGAAAAGAAGAATTCAGCCCACAAGCAGCCCACCTAGCAAATTTGATTAGTAACTATAGAGCAGAAGAGGGGTTGGGCCTTGGATGGTTTTTTACCACCCTACAATGGCTCTCTATTTGTGTGGTTTCCTGATTGATTACTTTCCTCAAACTTTTTAAATGCAATGATTGATCGATGTATTAAAGTAATGACAACCTATCTTTTAATTTGATGGGTTGAGACTCGATTTCTTCAAGCCAATACAAAATCACGAGCAGTGCCATACGATAGTACAAGTGATTGGAGCTAGACGTGATTTCAATCTCGGGCATGACTGAAAGCATCTCCACATACCCCCAACACTTGGGTGTGCATGCAGATAGAGCAGAACCATTTGCAAAATCAGGCTCGTTCTTCACCGTATTGGAGCAACATCTAATGCCATCTTCTAGAGGCAAGGATACGACAGAGATGATTAGAAGTTTATTATGATGGATTAATAGATTTCTAGCACTGCATAACCACCATCTACAATCCATACATACCAGCATCTATTGTTTGGTCTAGGTGGTTTGACAGGTTGACAAGTTTGAAAAACCAAATAGTGAACAAGCATCAACATATTGTGTCAACAGTTATGTTCTTCTCCTAATGATATGGTAGGGTCTCTCCATCCCGAAACACAAGACATCCTAGCAAATTCAGAATATACTAAGGATGCAAGCAAATGATCCATATCCTAATTAACGCCTACCTTGCATTGCGTTCAGTTGCTACCAGTGGCGGAGCGGGGGGATGCCCCCCCCCCCCCCCCCCCCGCCACCCACCCAACAAAAAGTTTAGAAAGAAAAAATCAATACCAGCACATCATCATATGTCTCACGTGCGTACATGTTCCTAGCCTACCTACGAATGACGTGAGTAGATCATGAGAGATAATAGAGGATATGATAACAAGAGTAGGGGGGTGGTCGGACGGGTCGTAATCCATTCCATGGAAGACGAGTAGACTGCAGACGACTCAGCTTCGGCGGCACCGCGTGACCGCGATAGACTTCGGCTTCGGCAGCGGCAGGATCGGACGTGGAGGCGCCGTCGTCGGCGCGCCGTGAGCCCGCGAACAACAACGACAACCGGCAGTATATGCCATAGGGCATGATGAACGCTGGTTTGTCCTGGTCGGACTCTTTCATCGATATCTGGTGATACCCAGAGTAGCAGTCGAGGAAACAGAGGAGGACGCATCCTGAAGTGGAGTCGATGACTTGGTTGATCCGCGGAAGAGGGATGGGGTCTTTAGGGTAGTAACGGTTGAGATCGGTATAATCAATGCACATTCTCCATTCACTGGTTTTCTTTCGCACAAGTACAAGATTTGCAAGCCACTCGGGGTGCTTACATTCTCTATTGAAACCAGCTGCTAAGAGATTATTAATCTCTACCCTAATGGCCTCCTTGCGATCCTACGCGAACTGACGTAGCTTCTGCTTGACCGGCTTAGCAGTTGGAATCAGGTCCAATGAGTGCTCAGCCTTCTCCCTCGGGACTCCCGGCATGTCGAACGATTTTCATGCAAAAATGTCCTAGTTTGCCCGGAGGAAGGAGGTGAGTGTGTCTTCCTATTTGGGAGTCATGCCCGGCCCTATGAGGGCCGTCTTCTTGGGGTCGTCAAGGCCTAGTCCAACCTCCTTGGGTGTCATGGCCGACTGCATCGTGGTAGTCGCAGCTTGTAGCTTTGGGTCTCCATTGGGTCGGCAGTTGCCTTTGCGATAGCGGCTACCATGAGCTCGCTGTTGCTGACTTGCTGGGATAGCTCGACGAGTCAGAGTGCCTCGTTGTCGCATTCGAAGGAAGTCTTGACATCTCCTCGGATGGTGAGGACCCCCTTGGGGGCTGGCAACTTCAGAACAAGGTAGGTGTGGTTGGGTATGGCCATGAAGTGGGCCAGCATGGGCTTGTCAAAGATGGCATGACATGAGCTCTTGAAATTGACCACCTCGAAGTGGATGTGCTTTGTGCGGTAGTTGTCGGCCGTGCCGAAAGTTACTGACAGAGTGACTCGGCCGACCGGGTAGGAAGCTTTACCCGGTACTATACCAAAGAAAGGATCCTCGGATTCCTATAGGTTGCCATAGTCGAAGCCCATGCTGTTCAGCGTGGCTGTGAATATAATGTTTAGGGTGCTACCCCCATCTACCAGGACTTTGGATAGCAGGACCCGATCCACTACTGGGGCGACCACCAAGGGGTAGGAGCCGAGCTCGGGCAGATGAATCCAATGGTCGACGCGGCGGAACGTGATGGGCAGCTCTGACCATTGAAGGTACTTGATTGGCCAAGTGGACACGAGGTTGACTTCTTGAATCTGAAGCTTCTGGCGTCGCTTGGTCTTGCTTGGTCCGCCAATGATGACGTGGACCTCCTTGTCGGTGGGCTAGAACTCGCTGTTAGGGTTGTCGCGCTACTCCGGCGCTCGTCGAGGTTCGCCGACCGGTCGTCGTGATTCTTCACGCTGCCTCTCGTTGTCATGACGACGGTCGTCATTGCAACGGGGGTTGGGATACTGGTGATCATCCCGTATGTAGTCATTGCGGCGATAGTAGTCGCGGCGACAGTTGTACGGTCAGCCACTGTCATTGTAGCGTGCTCCGGGGTTGAAGCGTGGTTTCTTGGCTAGAGGATGGATGCCGAGCTCTTTCAAGAGGTTGCGGCATTCTTGCAGGGTGTGCGTAGCATCCTTGTGGAAGGGGAAAAAGTCGTTGAGGGTGTCATTGAACTCTTCTGGTAAGAATCAGGACTCTATCCTTCCTTCTCCTTCTCCCATGGCGACCATGGGCTTGGGGCCTGGCCTCCTTGCCCTGGCCGATTCATGTTTCTTGACATGATCGTGTCGGTCGTCTTCATCTACTTGCTTGCCCTTGTTTTTGAACTGGGCTTGCTCGGCTTTGTCGGCATGTGCTTAAAGGTTGACGACGTCCATGAGTTCCCCCACGTCGTTAGGATCTACCTTGAAAAGCGTACGGAAAAGTCCTGGCTGGGCAAGGCCTCGTCGGACGGCGTCAATGACCTCCCGATCAGTGACATTCGTAAGCTTGTTACGGTTGTGGAAAAAGCGGTTGGCGTAGTCTCGAAGACTCTCGCCCTTCTTCTACTTGACGTTGTCCAGGTCATAGCATGATCCTGAAGGTGTGTAGCTGGCTTGGTAGTTTTTGGAGAAAACTGCGCAAAGATCTTGCCAGCTATCAATGGAGTTGCGTGGGAGTCCCTTTAACCATAGTAGGGCCTCTGGGCCGAGCATGACCGGGAAGTAGGCAGTCGCCTGGTCATTGGATCCATGGGCCACTCGGACTGTTGTGTGGTACTGCTTGAGCCACAACTTTGGGCCGGAGCGTCCGTTGTATTTCTCGACCTGGGTTGGCATGAACCCTTCAGGGTAAAAGACGGCCCACAGCCTTGGGGTGAAATCGACGAAGCCATCGAAGTTGTCATCGTTGCCTGGGATTCTCACGTAGCGGGGGAGCCGACCCGCCTCGACTCTAATTCGGATGCGGCCGGGGCGTCGTGGCTCTGGGTGTGGTCATCCAGCATGACGTGGCGCACCAACTCCTGATCATAGCGATCGCGGGCCATCAACTCATTGAAAGTGCACTGTTCTTCTTCCGGTGCTTCAGCGTCGTTGCCATCCGCGCCGAGTCTGTGACGATCCAGAGGGCCGTAATCCTCATCATATCTGGCATGTCATTCCAGCTCCGCTGCGTCACGTGCCGCATGTCGGTTCTCGAGCTCCTGCCTGAGGTCGCGAGCGTAGTTCCTGATCAGATCGTAGAGGTCTCCTGCGGGTTGTCGGCGCCGGTCCTAGCGGCGATCATCAGGTTAGCGGTGCTCCTTCGGTGGGTCACGCCTGTTGCGGGGTTGCGACCATCATCTTGCTCTAGGTCGTCTTGATCAGGGTTGTGCTGATTGACCTCCTCATTCACAGCCTGGAGCCTGGGCTCATCGTGTCAGCGCCTGTTCTGGCCAGACCGACTGCAGGCCGAGCGGTTGCTGCCAGATCGTCCTGAGTAACCACGCCTGGATCTAGACTAGTATGACCTCTAGAGTTGCTCTTGAGCGGCCTCAAGTCTTTCTCTGGCTCGGCGGACGGCGGGGCTGTTGACAACGTGTGCCAAATCTGCTAGAGCGGCGGCAACGTTCGTCTGGGGTGTCCTGTAGGCTCTCCGGAAGTCGGCATCAAGGTTTCTTGGGTCGACACGGGGGTCGTGGCGCCTACGGTGGTCCTGCCGACCATCATTGGGCCAGGCATTAGCTTTGTCAGTGTCGTCGTTGGGAGGTTCGCCTGTAGGCGGCTCAGCCCCTGGGGTGCTGCCGCGGCCGCGACGGCTGCTTGAGCGTCCCGCCCGCGTTGACGTGCTTTCTCGAGGTTGTGTTCCCTCCGCCGATCTCCCATGGAGTCGGTTTCGTCATCCTTGAGTGGACTGGTCTTCGGATACGAACACCTCACGCCGCGAGGGTGTGTTGTAGGTCTCCATGTTGGCCTGGTCAGGCGGTTCTAGGGGGAGGACGCTGACGGTGACCTGAAATTCGTCGCCATCTAGAAACTGGGTAAGTTGGGCTGAGTTTTCAGATGGGATCTGAGCCGACATCTTGCGCAGGTGGTCCGAGTATGCGGCGGTGGCGTTCCTCAGGCCTGATGGGAGCCATGCCGACGAGCCACGAAGAGTTTCCTCTAATATAGCGTTGCATTCGGAGAGGGTGTTGTGGATGCGATCTAACCCGACGATGATCTCGTCGGGCGACAGGGAGCCTGCGCGGAGGCAGCAGGTTTGGGATCCTGTCCCGTAAGGCCAACACACCTGGGCGGTGGAAGAGTGGGATGACGATCCAAGGGCGTGCCTTTGGACCGTCACCGTCAGACCCGTTCGGATCTGCAGGCGCGTCGAGCGCCGGGTCGGTTACGACGTTGCCGACCGAGCCAGAGTCGGAAGTGTCATTGCTGTGAACTTCTACGAAGAGGCTGATCCCCACAAGGTGCTCTGGGATCCCTTCGAGGGTCTTGGGGAAGATGACGTCGCATGAAGGGGCTTCCATCGAGCTAGCTGTAGATGCTCCGCGATCTCCCCTACCTAGCGCGCCAACTGTCGGACTCTAGGACCGGCAATCCACTAGAGGGGTACCAAAGTGGTAGATTTGTAGGCAAGGGGGATCACAAAGTTAGGGAGCTCGAGGTAACACAAGAGACGCAAGGTTTATACAGATTCAGGCGGCCGGAAGGTACAAACCCTACGTCCTGTGTTCGGTGGTGTCTTGTATTGATCAACTTGGCAAATCTCTGGAACAATGGTGAGTTGGGGGTGGTTACAATGAGTTAGGAACAGATATGAGGCGTGTCCCTTTGGGGGATGACCTAGGCCGCCTTATATAGGTTGACGGCCTAGGGTTACAAGTTGGTTGAGATCTAACCCTACCAGCTTACAACTTGGAAAGCAATCCGAGTCGGTTACAATATAATCTCCAAGATATTCGGGCATGATCCGCCAGCTGGGTCGCGCATATCTCGCGGGATCCAGGTGTCGCGCCGCACGCCTTCCGGGCTAAGTCTTCGTAGTCTTGTCCGGCAAGTTCGGACTGTCCTGTGAGCCGGGCCATGGGTCGGCCCACATTCTTGTCAGACGTGGGCCCAGGCCGACTGACATCCTGGTCAGTGAGGGGCTCATGGGTACCTATACCCCACAGCGAGCTTGCGAGTTGCGACGACGATGCATGGTTACGACGAAAAGCAGGCCAGAACTTTACCAATTTCATTTCATTTGTAGGTTGATTCGCCTTGTTCTTACTTTACCAATTTCAACTGCAACTATAGAGCGTGCTTTTTCTACAATGAAACTCGTTAAGACTAGACTACCAAACAAAATGGGCGATGGATTTTTAAGAGATTGCTTAGTACTCTATATTGAAAGAGAGATTGCAATAAAGGTCACAACGGATTCAATTATTGAATATTTCCATACGGTGAAGAAGTGCGCCGTGTAATTTAAATGAAGACGGTATAATTATCACTTTTGCTATAATGGTCACTGGCTAGTGTTTATTTGTGTGGAAAATGATAAATTGAAACAAATTGCAAAATTTTTGAACCCACAAATATTTGCTCGGCCCCCCTTAATTTTTGTTCCAGCTCCGCCACTGGTTGTTACAAGGCAAGTTTGCATGCTATTTTGCACCCTCCCGCTAATCAAGGGGAAAATTATCCATTTGCTATAATACATTGTACTGAACATCTTCAAGAGCTCTTGTATTTTGTTTGTTAAATATAAGAATTGTATCCCTTTGTAAAAATAGAAATATCTCCTAATTCAATGGCCTAATCCAAGAGACATGCTAAAACGTGGCATCTATAGCAAACGGGCAGCGTTGGGCAAAAATAGCAAGCGAGGACGGTAGGATAGCAATCCTCGATCTATAGCAAAGCAGATAGAAGAGCTGTTGGATGGAGGTTTTTTGAATCCTCTTCTTTTTTTTAACCAAAGGAAGTCCATATACAAAAGCTCTCGGAGATGCTCACTCTTATTTCGTAGCCGCCAGCAAGCATAACCTCCTTGGACCCATCCGCTTACCTTGCTTTGCTCAATTGCTCTCTAGCAAAGCATTTCTTGTTTCTTTTTTTCTATTGCGATGCATGTTTTCCCCTTGATTCTATTGAGTGACCACGTGCACATTATTGTAGGTATGACACGGAGCTCAGTCGTGGACAATTGCCATAAACGTTCTAATATGCGCGGTTCAACATAGCTCGAAACTGACTTGTTCCACTAGTTGGTGCACGACCTCGTCCACCACCCCATGACCGTGCACTGGATGTTCATGTTCTGTCAGCCCCATCATGTTGTTCCTCTCCTGCCCTGCTGGCCCACACGACGGCATCATTTACCTGTTCTAATTTGTTGACATGTGCTCTTATATGGGCAGGTAATTTTAAGAGACATGTATTTAGATTCTTACTATTTTGTCAAATTATAATTTATACATCTTGTTTACTGTTTTTTGCAAGGAAATCTTGTTTACTTATTTCTCTTTAGTAATGTTAAGTGTGTTGACAAAAAACTCGGTCATCTTTGAAGTAAGTGTGCATGTAGTGGTGACCAATTTTTGCATGAATACATGATCATAATCAGCCATGAAAACACCTTGTGGGTTGATCAGCATGGAATGAACGCATGGAGAGAAAGAGCCCTTAGAGAGAGAAAGTCTGTCAGCGTTCGTGCTAGTGTGTCTCGCTGCTCTATCTAATTAAATATTCTTCCTTTATTATAAATCATTAATTATTCTAACACCTTCACATATGACTCATCATGGTTGTTGCGTTGGATAATCCTTACAAGGATGTATATATATCCTTCACCAAGAATCTGAACATCCTAAAAAGTTCTTTTCTTTCTCAAGGAGCTTCAGAGTTATATGTACCTAACTCTAATATGTCCAAATAAAAAGATAAAGAAACATGCAATTGGAAAAAAAATAGCAAATATAGATGCATCTAACCCGAGTGTTCTCAAAATAAAAGAGAAACCGTAGCACAAAGCTCCACAAAAGGCTGAAGAGCTTAGTAGTGTCATGTAAGGCAAGGTTTCGCTATGTACATCGACGTGTATCCACAGTGTCATGCGTGCTCTCTCGTGTACACTCTCTTGTCTCGTAGCCACTCCCAAGCAACAACCTCCTTGGATGCATATGCTTGCTTTGCTCTCAATGGGTGACATGGTTCTTGCCTCCTTTTCACCTCGGTTGCCTATCAAGGTAGTCGCGTGCACAACATCATACCATTTGCATTTGCTAGCTGTTTGTGTGGAGGGTGTCTCGGTCGACGATCACCATGGCAAGCCTGACAGCCATGGAGAGGCTGCTCCTCTTCCACAAGCTTGAGAGAGACTTGTTCCACAGGCTGGTACATGACCTCGCCCAGGACCCGGCGGTCATGCGGTGGGTGATCGCGTTTTGGCTCTGGCTTGAATCCACCGGCCACCACGACTTCATCCGCCGTGTCGCCGCGCTGCCAGGCCCCGTCGTGCTGCGATTCGTCGATGAGGCGGTCGCGTGCCTCCGCTGCCTCGCCAACCTAGGCCAGGGGACCACTACTGCCGGAGCTGAAGATGGCCGCAACAGGTACCTGCCCTGCACGAACGCTCTCCTGAATGACCCCATCAGCAACGTGAGCTACTTCCAAGGTCGTCGTCGCGAGGTCTTGGACGGGATCAAACACCAATACAGGAGCATCTGTCCTGGTCGTCTGCGATGTTGGCAGTAGCACCACTTGCGGTGTGCCCGCTGCTGCCCCGCTAATGGTAAGTTTCCCTGTCCACACTGCCCCAAGGGTGGCACCCTTGCCACTGAACCCAATGGCAGTGTCATTCACGCTGAACCCCATGGCGAGCCCGTGGATCCCGGTGCGATGCTCCTTATTGCCGGACGACTACCGATCCCTATTCATCACCTTCTCCAAAGGCTACCCCATCAGCAAGGAGGACATCGTAGCATTCTTCGACTCGTAAGCCCACTTATCTTCTTCTCTGCCTACAATGAGTGTATATGTGGGCACTTTTGAACCCATGCTACTCTCTCTTATGAGTAGTCATGGAGGACCCTATCTATTTATGGAGGCGTCGTGCGACGGTACACATTACATTTCAGAGCAACAACATTAGTTCGTAACGTTTTTAATTTTTAATGTCTGCTTAATGGATATATTTTAAAATCTAGCTCTTGAAGTATCTGACAATATAGTCGTCCAATTTTACATTTTTAGATGTTTCCAAAATTTATCCAGCAGAACTTCAAGGATCCCGAAGTAACCTAGAATGGTTACTTGGATTTCACATTTTTAGTTGTTTCCTATATATATTCATCTAAGTGAACTTTCGAGGCCAAGATTTCAAAGATCTTATTTTGGGGCGCTTCACAATGTTTTTAATCATATATCAACTTTTAAATATGATTATAAAACTTTCAATTGAGATGCAAAAAACTTTCGAGGACAAAATGGAAAAGAGATTATGAACCAGCCAAAAACGCGATAATTTGCTCTCTGCAAAAGAAATTATTATTAGTTCCAGTGAATTAGTCTATGCTGATTTTTGTTCGAGCTTCTCCTCTAGGTGCATGATTATGAAGGGAATAATACATCTACAGGTACCTAGGTAATCTGTGCATACATGATGCGTTGCAGGGTGTTCGGGCCGTGCGTGGAAATGGTGATGGTTGAGAAGGTGGCGCCCGGGCAGCAGCCGGTGTACGGGCGGGTGATCCTGCGCAGCGCGGCGATGATCCCGGTGGTGCTGAACGGGCGGCAGACAGCCAAGTTCATGATCAAAGGCAGGCACCTCTGGGCCAGGATCTACATCCCAGCCTCCAGGCTATCCTACCCCTGATGCCAGCCGCCACTAATGCTATCTGCAGATGAGAAGCCGCGGTACGAGAAGAATAAAACTGGAGCTTAGCTTACTAATGTTACGTTACGTGTCATGTCAAAGCCGGGGTAATCTGTCACCAGAGCTTATGAAAAAAAAATGTCTCGTCGAATAAATAATCTGAGTGTTAATATTTGTGTCTGTGCTATGTGCATACGCCTGTGAGTTTCAGACTTCGCCATCGACGCCATGTACCTGTTGTGTTGAATAAATGTTTGTGATGTCGTGACAGTGCCTTGCTGGCAAGTTTCCAGTTTCGGAGTTCTGCAGATCGCGCTGAGAATGTAGTGTTCCCGGTTAATTTAGTTAATTGGAATATAGAATTTGGGACCTCACATTCTGCAGAATAAATAGTGTCTCCTTTTCTTTCTTTCTTTTTTCCTTTTCTTTCTGCAAGGGAAATACAGTGTCCCTGCCACGGCCAAATGAACAAACCTGGGTATTTTGGACAGTTCCCGGTGTGGAGTAAGCCAAGTACATCCCTATGAGGATACCTATCAGGAGTTTAACTATAAACAGCAGGATGAGACAACAGAAGTTCTGCTGAGGTCTGTCCATGGTAGAAACGAAGATGAGAATGCGTACAAATAAAAGATTAATAGTACCAACCAACCAGTCTATCGCCTCTTCCCCTATAATTGAGCATAATCTCGGCTACTAACACTTCCTAATGCTGAACCTGAACTCACAGATGGATTATAGATTAGAGTTTTGACACCATAGTGTAATTCTGCTCAGTATATTTGTCAGGAAGCCAGGGTGTGAGTGCATCAACCAGCCTTTTGATATCATCCAAGGAATGAGAAGCGCTAAGAGTAATTCGCAACCTGCAGAGAACCCAAGATATAAGTTAATTTCATTCAAACAGCTTCTATTTCATTCTGGGTACATCAAGAAAAGGTCATATTTACAGCAATGTCTAGCAGAGATTCTATCTACAGTTAGCAAGATGACACATACAAGTAAATGGAAATGTACCCTAAGTCTAAGTCCTATTCCAATTACTCAGTCTATGACCACTACAAACACTCCATGCAAATTTTAGGTTAGCTGACAATGACCTTGAGTTGTGTGGAACTGGAAAATAACAATTACAAAGGAGAATTGGAACCTGCAAGAGTTAGGTGGCACCGTGGGCGGTCGGATCGGTGTAACATGAAATCCAGATCTTAGCAGATGCCTGCAATTTTTTCAAAGAAATATAAATACCAGGTACGTGAAGCCAAAAGATCATTGTCAATGTTAGGGGCCCAAAGAGTGAACCTGCCAGCCCTAAGTGCTGCTTCTTCAGTTCCAACGACAATGGATATTATGGGACTAGTTATGTCGACTTTGGTCAAAGAGGCAAAATACTGCACATGCCTCCAGACCACTGATCTTCGCCATGTCTCCTTCCTTGAGACATAAAGGGCCGCTGAAATCCAAAATAGTTTCTATTAAGGAAACATCCCTGATATATAATCCAGTGCAGGCATTCTCAATAATCTGATGCAGCACCCTCCAACTGTATCAGCAGCGATGTTATACTTAAATCCTCATTCTACCAGACTAACGTCAAACCCGTAAAACAGCATGTTGCATCTTTTCTCATACAAGAACGTGATAAGAAAAATGGTGGTTGAAATGAATATAGATGGTCATCTCAATATATTGAAGACAATTATGAATGTGCGTAATAATCACTTTTAGCAGAACTCCGTCACAGGTGGTAAATTGTGAATATTACCGTGCACAGAAGCAACTACTGGCACTGGCAAAGCAGTTGAAAATATGAATGAGCGACCTCGTGATTGAATCAAACTCTTCCATCTAGTGCTGCTCAACAGATTGCAAACTATTAGTTAGAAATCTAGCAATAAAGTGTTTATCATATAGAGGAGCAAATCAGATTCTGCCTCCATTATTCATAGAGCAAATAGAGATGACTCTCCTACTGTTTTTCACATAATAAAAGTGTTTATTACTGGCATCCCGATATTCGGTGAAACAAGTTACCCCATGTTCATAGAATTTGTAAACATGAAGAGTCTGCAGCAGTACAACTTTGTGATTACTAATCCAGATGGCATGACCTAAAATCTCTGATGCCACAATATTGGATCTCCAGAGTCCATGCTACATTAGTAGCTCCGCAAAAAGAAAAAATGTCTTCAGTTTAGTATATGTCAATTAGTTCTCAGATTGGCAACATTGTGGTGTTGAATGGATTCAGTACTAGATAAATAAAAAAAATCAGGTTCAGGTACCAAAGTCTACATGTGTTCGCAGTTACATGTTAAAACCTGATCCTCACACTTCTCTGCATATTATTCTATTAATATATTGTCTCACATATTTTGTATAGCCTCTATTTTTAGACAGATCTGCTTCATCCGCATAGTTCAATATGAGCATTTCATTTTCATTTTCTGTAAAACCAGTTTCATTATCCAGACAGTTTCGTCTGCATCGTGAATTTCATTTTCTTAGAAATGAAATATGAGCATTTGAATACATTACCTGCATGCTATAAAACCACCTTGGCACCCAGCAGCTTTGCTTAAGGTGCCAACACTGATGTCAATGTCATTTTCACATTCAAACAGTTCAGCTGCTCCACCACCATTCTCACCACAAACAAGTGTCCCATGAGCCTTGAGAAAGAAAATGCAAATAAAATTCAGTTAGCACCAAGATCTGTACAAAATTATTTGAGAGAAGATAAAATACTAACATCATCGATGACCAACAAAAACCCATACTTTCTGCGTAACTTGACAAGTTCAGGGAATGGAGCAAAATCACCATCCATGCTGAACAGGCTGTAATTTATCAATGAAAAGAAGTTCTCAGTTTGTTAGTCTCAAACATGCAAATGGGAACAGTCACTAGTCACAAATATTAACAAAAATATAAACACTTCTTCGGTGATGGCTTGCCTATCTGTGACAACAACTTTCTTCTCCATTGAGCAACTGGACCTGCACAGAAAATCAAGACATCGTTATAGCTAATTCGAGTAGTGCAAATATTCTGCATAACATTACTGCAAAGTGGAGAAGGAACATACAGCAGGAAATCAAGATGGAACATATCACAGTGCTTGTAGACAAACACTAACGCTTCTTGCTGTCGCTCCAAAAGGCGAATCCCATCAATGATTGAAGCATGGTTCAGCGCATCTGAGAAGATTGCAATTCTCTCATGCTCTGCAGGTTTTCTCCCAACAGCCAAAAGAGAGCTGATACTCCCCAGGGCCGTCATCACAGCCATGTTGGCAGGAAAATCCAGTGGGGCAAAGAAGGCAATCCTGCAGAACCACTACACAGTAATAAGGATCCAAAGCTGAAGAAATGATGATATGTGTGCAAAATTTCAAATAAAAAGCATGATAGGGTACCTCTTTTTTCTTTAGTTCTGCCAATGACTCCTCCACCAATTTATGATAAGTAGTATAGCCACATATCAGCGCAGAGCCTCTTGGCCCCATGCCATACTCTTGTGCTGCCTAGCAAACATGCACCAAGTCATCAATTGAAACTAATTGATAGTATAATAATGGCCGCAGCATAGAATTCGGCACACCTTCACTGCAGCCTCACGGACTGCCGGATGCGAACTAAGGCCCATGTAGTCATTACCGGAGAAAAGAATCAGATTCCCGTCCAGCTTCTCTTCCTGGTCACCCGTCTCACCACCTAAGCAAATCGAACGTGTTCATAAGTAGGGGGGAATTCTCCCTCACAATTCCTCTTGATGTGGTCGCCCAGCAATGTAACGTAGTTGTTCTAGGATTTTCTTCTCACACTCTCCCTTTCGCGATACTTTGTATGCCCAACTTTGCATATTAATATAATGAGTTCAGGCCGGCTCCTTGCCTGCCGTGGTTACCGTCGAAAAAAAATTCGCAGGCTTCATCGCTAGTTCGTCTTTAAAGAAAAAGGAACAAACAATCGCTACAATTTTGGCATGTCAGCATGCGCCACAGAGGGGGAGAGGGAAGGTTTGCTTGGAACCAACCTTCTGCTAGCCATTGGCGGAGGGTGTCTTGGTCGAGCCGGATCTCGACGGCGGCACGATCCCAGGGCCCCGGGCCGGCGAAGGTCTCCGGTGCCGCGGGCAGCGGCGCGAGAGCGATGGGGCGCGTGGCACGCAGCAGGCTCCTGGCCTCCAGCCTCGCGAGCGCGGCGTCCACCAGCGCGTCCCACTGTGCCATTGCGTCGAGCAGGTGGCGCGGGTGGGGGCGGCGGCGGAGCGCGCCCGCAGATTGAAGGAGGGCAAGCTCTACACGGAGGTGACGCACGGCACCTCTTGGCGATAGTTGGCCAGTTGGGTTATCGATTAGCGTGCCGGTGGGCGAAGCCGCGCGCAGTGGGGGAGATTGGGCGGGTGGCGGCGGCGGCGGGGGCGGTCAGGGGCGAGGTGGTAGTTGGCCCACCCGCCAACGGGCAACGCTAGGTGGACCCCGCCGCAGGCAAGCATAGGGGTTAACGATCTACAAGGCCCATAACAACAGCTGAGCCCAACTGTTTTGAGAACCAAATCAGACGGCCCATCTACTGACGAAATGATGGGCCTCATATGTTTAAGAAGCCTAACAACTTCTTTGACTGATATGCTCATCGGGGCCTTTGGGCCAATCTATAATAATATAAGCCGATAAAAAAAAATCCAAAGGTGGTAGTTGGGCAACTTAGGCTTCATGTCCGAGTCTTAAAACAAAAGTTAGGCCTTCATGTCCGTCCTGTCAAACACACACGCACACGACACTATAGGCGTTAACGTTTGGTCCGCGATCTCAATATTGCGTCCGACCGCATGGTTTAGAGCTTGCGCTCGGCAGCTCTGCCGCTGCGTGCCTGTAGTACCTCCCATCCCACCGCACCTGATGAACTTCACGTGGGCAGACCCACACTCCGCCGTGTGCTATAGCTCCAGTGCCCCTTATATCTCTAACAAAAGTTTATTGCTGTAAAAATTTCTATTGCAAAAATTTTGTCACAAGCAGGTAAGCAAAACTTTGTTGCAAAAATTTTGACGCTGAAGAATTTTGTCGCAAGCAAAAGTTTGTTGCAAAAATTTTGACGCTGAAAAATTTTGTCATAAGCAAGCAAGAAAAAATTTGTCAAAAAAAATTTGACAAAAATTTTCAATTTTTTCTGTCGTTGACAAAATTTGTCACAAGCAAGCAAAAATTTGTTGCTGGATATTTTTGCTGCAAAAATATTTCTTTGTAAATTTTCTCTTTGGCAGACTTTCTTTTATGTTGTACAACTTTTTTCCTTATAGGAGACCATGTGCATGCGTACGCAAGGGTGGCCCCGCCTGCCTTTTTTGTCGGCTAGCGCGTGCGCGTAGCTCCTTCCGTGAGGGCGGCCGCAAATTAGTCTCCCCCCGTTTGGTCTATGTATGTTTCCCTACCATTTCGCAACAATGCATTCAGGATACAAAAGGAAAACGCAGTTGTCAATCATCGTCCTCGTATATAAAAGCAAAAGCAAGAACAGTGCTTGCAAGCGCCAGTAATCCAGTACTCCGTCTAAGCAGGAGTGTATGTGCTGGAAACAATTCCACATCTCCAGTGGCGTTGCATTGTGCAGCTGGTCTTGCGTGTGTGGAATCAATAAGGCACTCTACACCAACTCAAAACCACTCCGGTACGGTTTCTAATTTGGATCAGTGTACGATGAGGTTAACCATCTATTATCTTATTAAAAGAGAAACAAAAGAAGCCACCAGATTCGCCGAGAGAGGCTAGAAAATCCCACGATAATCTAAAAAAGAGAAGAAAATAGACCGTCGGATTTTATGAAGATCTAACGGTCTATATTATCTCTGAGAGTCCGCCTCAAATACGATTAGTAATAACACATATTCAGCAATGAAAAATTAAAAACAATCCTACAAAGAGTCCACGTACACGTTGCTTTTTACTATCTAGCCTTCAAGCATGTTTCCAAACGGACTGATATTTGCTATCTAGCTTTGACTCCACGTCTTCATAAAACGTTCCCATATATTGCTAGCTATTACTTTGGTGTCCATTTATTGGTTACAAGATAATGCCTAGGTGCGTGAACTTATGAGTCTATAACATATAAACTAACAAATTATAAACAAATAATTAAAAACAAGAAAGCTTTTTTTCAAACAAAGATGCACCAATAACTAAATTTAAGAAAACTTTTTTTCTTGAAACACAAACGTAGATGCTCATATACACGCATGAAGACTCGCCCGTATGAACACACGGAATTCGACCTCTACGAGCACATATGAGAGAATGAGCTGATAAATCACCATATTGACGAAGTTAACACGAGCGTCTCAGTATCATCGAGCATGTTAGCTACCATGGAAAGAATAACATTGATTAAGTCTTGAATAAAATATAGAAAAATTGGAGCACTTAGGTTTAGGTTGAGCAGAGAACTCGAACTCAGATGGGCAGCTGCATTAGCTAAAAAAGGGAAATTTGGAGTCGTTTTGAAAATATTTTTGTTGCATGTTTCATTGGTCTTGATTGGGTTGTTCTACATATGCAGACACTCACAAACATACACACACTCTAAGAGACTGAGATGTCCGATGTCAATATTTATGAAATCATCACAGACGTCTCCCTGTCAACGGATATATCACCTACCACTAAAAGAATAATGCATGTTAAATCATGTAATAAATTAAGAAAAATATGAGAATCCGTGTTGAATCAAGGACTAAAAAGAGAAGAATGTACACGTTTAGATTTTATGCAAATCTAATGGTTTTGATTTATCTACATAGTCCATATCAAAGGCAATTAATGTTACATGTGCCTAAAAATTGCCACGATGAAAAGTAGGAAACCTATGAGCTTTTGATTGTCTAACAGGCCATGCATGCCAACATGTACAATAGATGGAACACGTATAGAGTTAGAAAACAAGAGTCTGTATATTGTAGTGACCCTGAGACAATATATCTAAATAAGATATAAAATTAAAGTGAAATAACCTCCTTTTTATTTTACTTTTGGCGGTAGTCCAAAATGATTTTTTTATTACAAAATGTACATATCCAGACGCTCATATACACATACGAACACTCAACTTTTGGAAGAAGAAAAGGCATATGAATCTATATTTGATAAATTATTCAACAAAATAAAAATTATGTAGTGTATATTTAGGGTATTTTAGATAAAAAAATTCTAAAAAGATAGAAACAATAAATCTAGGACGCGTTATCTTTGTGAATCACGTATCAATTAAGTAAATATGTCACTATTGACTTTTTCATTCATTTCACTATTCATCTTTTCTAAAAAAACTTATGCAAATATATAATGGGATTATTGTGTTTGTGCCCCTATTTTGATCCCCAATTGTGATTTTACCTCGACTTTTTCGACTTTGCATTTTTACCCTTACTATTTGAAAATGAAGACTCACTTTGCCCCTATTCCTTGAAAAACCCGTGACGGTGTCAAATAAACTGAAAAAGACAAGTTTGCCCTCTTCTCCCGCCTCTTCATCTTTTTCCACCTGTTAACGACGAGTTGGACAGGAGGAGAAGACGAGTCTGGGTACGAGTGGATGAATCTCGGCAGGGCAGGGCAGGAGAAGACATCAAAAGGAAGACATCAAAAGGAAAACGGAGAACTCGAGTGAATCAAATGAACTTGGCAGAGCAATAGCGGGCCATCGAGCCGCCATGGATTCGACGCCGCACCTGGCGATTCGAGCTTGGCAACCTCCGATTTGGGTTCCACCACCCCAAATCGAGGTCCTCCACAGGTAAATCAAGCCCTGCAGACGTTGAATCGACCGCCGCCACAGCTAAATCAAGCCCAGCTTGTCGCGGTGGCCGAGCCTCGCGTGAGCTCCGATGGCCGTACACAGCGGCACACGCGCCGAGCCGCGCGCCCGCTTCGGCACCTGACCGGCCCACGGGGCCGTCACCGCGCTGAGCCGCTGCTGCGCCCGCAGGGTTACGCTCGCGCCAGGCCGTCGCGGAGGCCGAGCTTCGCCGGCTCTGGTGGCCGCGAGGACAAGTTAACAGTCCCCCGTCAGGCCGTCAACCGAGTGAGAGGGGTGTGGAGAAAAAGAAAGGGCAATTTTGTCTTTTCGCCATATTCTGAAGGAGTTTCTCATTTTTTTAATCTGTTTATTACCAATGTAACTAACAGAGTTGAAAGTAGGGGTAAACGGAAGCTTCATCTTAACAAAATGGGGGTAAAAATGTAAAGTGAATGAAAGTTAGGGCAAAATCACAATTGGAATACAAAACAGGGGTAGAAATGCAATAGCCCCATATATAATCTATAAGTTAAATCTAAAGTACTTTTAATGGTAGATGTGTTTCTACTCATTTTATTTTGTTTAACTAATTTATAATGTGTGTTTTTAAAACATTCAACAAAATTGCACGGTCTTATTGGATAGAGAGAGATGCCAATTAAGTTGTGGCGTGGAAGACAAGTGAATTGGGCAGCCAAGTGAGTTTTAACCAAAAGGTGAAGGATTTAGTCTAATATAATTACCTATACATTCGCATATGCTTGACATAGAAATATTATTTATCAAAAGCGGTTGTGTACTTTGATGAATAGATCGAAAATGGGCTAATTAACAGATGACACCTGAACAAAATAATTACTTTTATGTGACAGTCCTGCCTTTCTCAGGCAGCACATTAGGAGATATAAGAAACACAATAGAAAAGAATTGAACAAAGCTAAACCCAAATGAACATGAAAAATGGTGTCGGGACGACTTTTGAGAGAGTGACAAGATTAATTGAGCACGAAGTGGGTTGTGACAATTTGCAGTTGGTACAACCTAGAATCGAGGGAGTATTATATTGACAAGAGAGATGAAAAGGAATAGCCAAACAATCAGCTATGTTGTACTCCCTTAGTCCCATGAAAAGTGCAATTCTAGCATTTGAAAAAAAAAATCTCAGAAAGAGTGCAATGCTAGAAATTGAATCTCAACTACATTTCTAATTAAGTGGTTAGATATGATTTACATGCTAAAACTAACTCAATATGGTAAATAAATGAAGGCATGCGAGTCTTTTCACGACATCACTAATCTATCTTTAAAAACAAGTTAGAATAGCACTTTTCATGGGACTGAGGGATTAACCAATAACAAATAAGACTATACCTTGGTGCAGTGGCACACTCTGGCAATCTTACTGACTTAGAATCCGATCTTCAGAATACTATTGAATTTCTAAGTTGCACACGTCTCACGTCTTCAGAACATGAAACTGACTGGCAATGACATGATCACGAGTGGTGGGTGCTCCAATGTTAGACTTACCGAACAGATGCATATAATCATGTTATATTTAATCTTTCATATAACAAAATCAATACAAGTAGTAAAGACACGTTTCTTCTCCATAACCTCCGTCGTCCTAGAAGAAAAAACATGTCTATAAAAATTTCAGGAGCAATTTTCAAAAATAAAAAAAATGTACATTGCGAATTATGAATCTAAAAATTGTATTCATGTTCATACTATCATGTATAAATCTACATATTGCTTCAATAAATATAAAAAAATTATGTTCATATTTAAATTATTTTCTTTTATTTTCTGAATTTTTCAAAAAGATTTCACGCGCATCCATTTATTTAAAAATAAAGCATTTAAACATTACCAAAAAAACTAGCTACCCACGCTATTAGCGCGGGCCACCTTACTGGTTACTAGTACGGCAAACGGTACAGGAGCTATAAACAGCACTTATGCCACACGCACAAAAAAGGCAACCCAACCCATGGGCCGGAATGCGTTTCTTGCGAAACCTGCAAAGCAGCAGGGCCTTTTTCCCCCCAGCTTTCCCACACCCATCTGCCATCATGTCGCGTTGCTTTTGTTGCCGCCTCGCTCTCCCCCTCTCCGGCTCTTCCCATATCGTGCGCCGCTAAGCCTAAACGATCGGCCGTGGCGCGACCGCGCGGCGCGAGTACCCACGTCCACCCAGTGCTGGTATTCAAGAAAACGCCCAGTGGAATTAAGGCGTGCAGTGCAGGGGCGGCGGTACAGAGCGCACGCCAGCAGCGAAACACGCAACAACCGGCCGTGCTACGTACGGTTTTCTCCCGCATCGAGTTAATGCGTGGCGAAACAAAAACACGGCGGAACAGAGCAAGGAAAGAAGTGTGGTACTACCCCGGTCTTGCGGTCGCACGGACCGGACCGGGACGGGACGAGATTTTGTCAAAAGAGGACGGTCGGTAATTGGTAATCCGAGAGGAGGCGAGATCGGTGGAGTAACAGCGGTAGATTCTGCAGTGCGGGGCAGCAATTGCAAGCGACCAGGACGTGGACGCGGAGACGGAGGCGTCGATGCGCCACAGCGGGCGAGCGCAGGGGCGGCGAGGCGACGCGAGGCGACCCACACGGGTGGGGCTCTGACCGCTCGAGCCAATCAATCGCCGGTTTCCAGCAAACCAGGAGAGCACGGACGCCTTGGCGCGAGGCGATTGGACCGAAATCCCCCGTGGGCCAAGCGTATCACCAAGGCGCGAGCACGAGCAGCCGAGCAGGGAGCCGGAGAGGCCAGCACCCAGCAGCCGGAGGCGGTGCGCCGTGCACTGCCGCCGGCCGTGGCTTGTTCGGGACGGCTCATTTTGTTCACCTCACAGTTCACCCTTTGTGGGTGCGGGGGCGTCGTGGCATTGGCAGACAGGCCAGACACGGAACATGTCGGGCGCACATGGGGTGGGAGCGCGGGGGGCGCCGGGGCGGAGCCGCGGGGGGGTGGATGCATGGATGGTCAACCTGCACATGCCCATGCCGCCGCCCGTTCGCCCATCCATCCACCCCCCTGACGCTCCTGTTCGCCGCACCGGCGCTCGCGCGTTCACCCCCGCGCGCGGGCGATCATGACCCATGCGTTTCCTCGCGCCGCGCCGCAGGGGCCCGATATTTTCTCCGATTTCCCTGCACGGATCACGCACAGGCCCCCGTGAAGAAGCGACGTCGCCTTGTCGGACGGAGCCGCCGCGCCGTTGAAGCTGGCACGCGGCGCTGACGCGTGTGGGGCGTACTACCCTTCCGTCTGAAACGCGCAGGGAGAGTCCAAAGAGCCGCGGACGTGAGGTGGTGTCAGGTGTGGGCACAGAGAATTACCCGATACGACATGCGGGGACAAGGGTACGAGCCCTGCGACGCGCGGGGATCAACAACCTGGCACCTCGTTCCAGAACGGAGCACTGGAGCCAATCTCGCCTCACGCATGTGGCGGCGTCGTGCCAACTGCGACCGGAGTCCAGCTGCGCGCACAAGATACAGCGTCTCTGGAATCCGAGGGAGAGAGACCCTGCCCACACCACGGCCCCAACCCAATCATGGAGGACGCGCGCGCTAGCTCGCTCGCCGGCCGGTTCGTCACTTGCCGCATGGATCCAAGCAAGCCGGAGGCAGGAGAAGCGCAACACTGCCATGGCTGCCAGCGTATGGTTCTCCCTTGCAGAGACAGCAGGGCCTCGCAAGAAAAAGACAGGACGAGGGGCCCACCGACCAGGAGAGGGAGCCATCTCTCTCTCTCTCTAGCTCGTTCCCCCAGTGGGCAATGGGCATGCATGCCGCAAGGCAAATCCATGTGCCCCAATCCCGAAAACGTCCCCAACCATATGCTTTGCAGGGCCGCCCCCGTGCTTTGCCGCAACTTGCAATAGGGGCTTGCGGCTTGCCATTCCCAAACCTGTGGCCTTCGAGTCGCGGTCGCATCCATGCGACCTGCTTTGCGGCAAGGCAGCTAGCTTACCTCAGTGGAGCGCAGAGCGGACAGCAACGCGCACGCGACTCCCTGGCGCCGGATGAGTTGTAAATCGGCGACCACCCCCGGGGGTGGTGGTGTGTGGTGGTGCGAGCGCAACACATGACTGGCAGCTCGCCGTGGCGTGCTTTGGGGGCCTCTGGGCTCCCCGCCCGTTGCAGCGGGGGTTGTGTCACCAGCAAGACACCAGGAGGGGACTGAAAGCAACGGAGCCTGGGGGTGGCGCCCTCACTGTGTCCACCTGTCCGTGGTGGCACCATTTGTGTCATGGGACCCCATGTGTCCGTGATTTTCTAGTGGGAGATCCATCAGGGGGTGTCGTTTTGATTTGTTCTCCAGGAAGAAAAATAAATGAAATAAAATGATAAACAAATATAATTTCAGGATGCATTTTGGCAGCGATAGATTGATGTTGTACTAGCTGCTTCCTCCTCTCGTTGGTCTTCTTTTCTTTGCATGGGCCCATCCCATCACCCCTGCGATGCATATTGTACCGCAGATATGAAATGAGTGCTATCCTGATAGATGCCCCCCGGGTGCTTGCACCACAATGCATGTAGGCAACGCAAACACGTTTTCACATAGTAGCTAGCAGAGCAATGATGTCCTGTGACTATGAAGTGTGATATTTAGTCTCCACTGTTCTCGCGGAGTGCAGTTTAAATTGTTTGGGGGTTAGTTGTTGGTTTCTCGCTTTCTTGGTTCACAGGTTATCCTGGACAGTGCTAGCTCCATCACAAATAATGATGAATTGCATCTCTAGAAGAAAGATGACTTAACATAAATATAATATGGTACGCAAAGGTTAAAGATTCACTAAAAGATAAACATAAGACAAGGACGGTACACGTATGATGTTAAAGATTATGGGATGAAATGTAACTTGGTTAATCTATTGCTGCCAAATTGACCGCACATGGTTAGATTAACACGGATAAAACAAGTTATGACTACATCATCATCATCAAGGTAGTTCTAAGGTAGTGATCAGTGAGCTCAAGCATCGAACTACAATGCAGTGGGGAAGATGCGGATTAGTTTTACAAGAAAACTAAGTCTCAACTATGCCTATGCTGACCAGTTTCATTTTTTTCCTATTTATTGCAAAGTGTAGTTTTCGGTGTTGTCCTAATTTTGGAAGTTTAGAACGTGTTCAAGCCTCGTATTACTTTGCAGTTATAAGAGTACTTGGACTAATCTCACGAGGCATCCATCGCTACGATGAGTAACAACTTTGCTAGAAAACTCACGAATCATATGCTGCGCGCAAAATTTATTGGTTTGTTAAAGGTAAAGTTTATCCATACATTGAAAGGGAATTGTCGCATGGTACCATTCTCTCAAAGTTGGCTCACACAATCTCTTGCAAAAAAGTAAAAAAAAGACAGCACACGGTTAGACAAACAATTGAAACAAGTAATCACTAGTACATGAGCACTAATTTGTTGTCCTGGCGCCAGCCACTCGAATTGCACCACGAAGCTCAGCCCAGCACAAGAAGTAAAACACCTTCATCACACGGTTTTAGCAGTACAAGCAAGCAACCAGAGAACCACATGATACAATCAACAAGCTAGTACTACCTGGCCTCAAACAAAAGCAAGAAAACAGTGGGACAACACAGGGGGGTCGCCTAGCATATATAGCAACCCAACCCACGTTCTTTGATTTCCCCCGAGTAACTTTTCCTTGCACACCCTCCCACCCCTCATTTGGCACTCATGATAAAAGGCCCTCACTCCCACATACAAACAGAGGCAGCGCTCCCAAGTCCTCCGAAGGAGAGCTAGCTGGAGCAAACCAAGCAGAGCAGAGCAACCCATACTCCTCATCACCTCATCCTCCATTCCTCCTGCGGCACACCACTGCGCAGTGCACAAAGCTAGCAGCCATGGGTAAGGAGCTCCAAGAAACCTCCTCCTCCTCTGCCACTACCACCTCGTCTTGCACCACCTCCTGCTGCTCTTCCACCGTGACGGACTCGTCTTCCTCGCCGGCGGCGGCCAATGCCGCGCCCGCGCCACGGAAGCGGCAGGCTGCGGAGGCAGAGGTGGTCGGCGAGGAGGAGGAGGAAGAGGAGTTCGCTGCGGGCAAGGCGGCGCCGGCTGCGGGGAAGAAGAGGAAGCGGAGCAGCGAGGGGAAGCACCCCACGTACCGCGGCGTGCGGATGCGGGCGTGGGGCAAGTGGGTGTCGGAGATCCGCGAGCCCCGCAAGAAGTCGCGCATCTGGCTCGGCACGTTCCCCACAGCCGACATGGCCGCGCGCGCCCACGACGTCGCCGCGCTCGCCATCAAGGGCCGCGCCGCGCACCTCAACTTCCCGGGCCTCGCCGGGGTGCTCCCGCGCGCCGCCTCCGCCGCGCCCAAGGACGTCCAGGCCGCCGCCGCATTGGCCGCCGCGTTCGAGTCGCCGTCGCCATCGCCGTCCTCGGAGCCCGACGCCGCCGGGGCGACGGCGCCGGAGCCGTGCCACGCCGGCGCCCAAGACGAGCCCGCCGCCGCTACGGCCGAGGAAGCGGCCGCCGCCGACGAGGAGGAGAAGGCAGCCGCGGCGCCGGCGGCGGCATCTCAGCCGGCGACGCCGTCGAGCGGCGTGGAGGAGGAGCGGCAGCTGTTCGACCTGCCGGACCTGCTGCTGGACATCCGGGACGGGTTCGGGTGCTTCCCGCCGATGTGGGCGCCGCTCCCCGACGTGGAGGAGGTCAATGCGGAGCTGCGCCTCGAGGAGCCGCTGCTTTGGGAGTAGCAGTCAGAGATGCTTGCGTTGCAAGGACTAAACAATCGTAGTACTAGCCTATCTCTTCTTCTTCTTCTTTTCTCCTTTTTTTAGTTTACAACTATATGGAAAGCATGCAGCAACTTTTCTTCTTCTTTTTATCGGGTTATTAATAATAAGTATAAACATATATAAACGAGAGACATAAGCCATGTACTTATAAGAGTAAGTACCTACTACTATCAGTTAATTATCACTGCATGTACTGATGCTACTAGTAATGTGTGAATTCCAGCAGCAGTTGACTTGCTAGATTTTAGTTGCTCTCAATGCTCTGTGCTTCCACTGCCCCATGTGTACTGTACCAAATTCCTCACAGAAAAGTGTATCTAATTAACCTTACTGCTGACCTTGAAATAGTATCTTAACCTCGGAGAGGGTATATCAATTGTTTATCACCAACCTGCACTTAACCATTTACCGTTAACCAAGGAGTGGAGGGCCGATTAGTCCAAGTCCAGCATCCATGTTCCATTTCCTATCGTTTTCTATCAGCAAACTGTAGTTAAATTATTGCTCAGCGGCAATATGTATGGCTGTATGTCTGAATCCTCATTCGAGTGGCCAGTCTCGGTCTGCTGCCTCTGCCCCCCATGAGGCCATGATCAAGTGGTGACAAAGGGTAGCATTCCTCATGTGGCTAGCTGCAGCATCTTCGCTCTCCATCTGCAGTTCTTTGCAGCTTTGGAAGCCTCCTTTTCCTTTCTGGAGATGCTGATGCCGATGCCCGAGGGAGGTTACAGTGACACAGTGTGATCGGGGGCTTATTTTAAGCGCGGCCACCATCTGCAGCGCGGAAAGTTGATGCTTGCTCTTACAGCCAATTACCATGGCCGGAACGCCCTGCCCTGTGCTTTCGCTGGAGCACAGCACTGCCCCTCCCGGCAAGGCAAGCGGCAGCCCAGCGAGTGGGGCCCACCTGCCGGTGGCGAAGCGTGCGTGCGTGCGTGACTGACAGGCAGGCCGGGGCGTCGTGCCACGCTGGAGCGCGTGTCCTCGCCACGTAGGCGGGCGGGGGCAGCTGAGCTGGTGATCAGCGGCGCCGCACTACTCGCGGGGTAGTACGCGGCGCGCTCCGGTCAGCGTCCAGCTCGATCGGTTTTTAACTTTGCGTGGGAGACTGGGGAGTGGAACGCTTGGACGCATACGGCCCCGGCTTGGACGTACGTGCGTACGTACGTACGCGGTGGCGTAGACGAATACGCGGTGCGTGCGGCTTCTTGTACCTGGTACCTGTGTACCTGCGCGCGTACGCGGGTGACGTGCACACGTCACGCCACGCCGCCACGGGATCGCTCTCGAGATGTGTGGATCGCGGCATGCTGCGGGTCGAGCTGGACACAGTTGTCACCCATCACGTGTGCAATTAATTGGCCAGCAACCAACGAGGCAGGAGGGGTGGAGGAGCATCTAACACAGTATCTTCGCGTGATGATGTGTGGTCAGAAGGATACGGGTGCCAAGGTTTTGGTTGTTTTCTAGTAGAAATTTCCGATTGTTTTCAAGTAGCATCCTCACATGCATGAAGAAATACGTATATGGTTTTTCTCGATGGTGATCACAAAACTCTTTGCCAAGCTTACCCTAGGGACAAGCAAAATCACCACAAAGCTACTGCTATGCAACGATTGTCAACCGCAATACGGTAGGCTCTCCTACCGATTTTTTCCGCCGAAACGAAGCATCCACTAGGATGCGTATCGCATTTGAGGACACACGTTCATGAAAAATTGGAACCTTCATTCTTTCCCGTTTCTCCCCAGTTTTACGTTCCTACAAGGCCCGAATCTGGTTGCTGAGAATGTAATGCAGCATCTGGATGGCATTCACATCACGTCTTGTTTCTGCGGGTGACGAAATCAGGGGAGAAAATGTTTGAGTTCAACGCCCAAACTACTAGTAGCTACGATCGATATATTACTTTCGCAGCCAGTGAGACTGTGAGAGATCACCGTTACCTCCTCTGACAAGTAATTTTCGCTTACAGTGCTGATCAGGGGTGATCCGGTGATGAAACACACATGTGTATAACGTCCAAGATGGTAACTTCAGTGGCTAAAAGCAATCAAGAGATAGATGGCTGCTGGCCGGTAAACTTGTCTGGCTCACGTCGATGATGGCTAAAGGTTACTCACACAGAAGAGATGGATTGATCATGACGAGCCATGTTCTTTTGTTGTGAGGCATACTCCAACAAAGGACGTCTCTCGCATTGGTAGCTAGGCTAGCTACTAGGAATTTGCGTTGCTTTGCAGCAGGTTGACGTTCAAACAGTGTGTCTGCAGTGCACGGTGATCTTGCAAAGGTAAACTGACCAGTCGATAATTCTTGGCTCGCGTGAACTTTAGTGAATTTTATGCTGAAGACTTGGTGTAAGAAATACTCAGAACAGAGGGCATCGCTTGTTACTCTGCTGTGCTTTCCTCTTCTCTGAAGAAAGGACAGCAATCCTCAAACAAATTGCATTATCTAGGTTAGGACACAATCGGTTAGTTTGTCGAAAGCACGCGCCTACCTAACAACAATTATTAAGTTAACAATCATATCTTTGGATTGTCTGGCGCTAATTATGTCAGAACTAACAAGCTGCAAGGTACAAAAGTAACATCCACAGTATGTTGTTTATGTGCGGCCCGCCGGCCCCGGCCATGGTGGTACCGCACGTTGGTTTCGTCTTTTTGTCAGACGCTGACCCGCTCCCGATTTCCTTTTCCACGAGATAACAACACACATGATGAGGTGACATCAACCTGCATTTCATATGATGGAGGGTTAGCAGGAAATTGCAGGCTTATTAGCACAGTGCAGTACCACAAAAAAGCACCTCATGAGTGCAATTAAAGCAAGGCAAGAGGGGAACGAAAGCAGATCCTTGAACTTGTAATATTGGCTGCAAAGTTGTGATTACAGCATCATCATGTCCCTACTCATATTGTGTACTAGGTGATTCTCCGCACATTGCTGCAGGATTTGAGAAGCTTTTTGATAAACTATGAATTATTGCGTTTGTTTAGTTGCTCGTAAAAATGGGGCACTTGTCGAGATTACACTAAGAGCTATACGAGCAATCTCTTGATGAAAATGAAAAACTTTTGAGTTAGCCTTTCGCTAATTAATGAATAGATAAGAAGTAAACTAAAAAGAAATACATCTAACGGATAGAAAATATGCACGAAGTTGATCGGACAGTTAGAATAATCGAGAATTTAAGATGATGTGGTTGTTTTATAGAAGAGAGAAATGGTAATAAATACTTCTTAATAGGTTGCTTCTATATATATGTGAGATATATGAGATTTAGATAAACTTTTGACCTTGATCTCATTCATTATTTTGACATATCTATTGTGTACCTTATTATGAGAACTGATCAAAGAGTTGACAAAAGGAGGGTTTATATCCTGTCATAAGCAAAACTAAATCAATAATATTGTAGCTACTTTGTCACTAAAATAAAGTAGTGACAATATTTGTACTATTTGTTGTTTTTTAATAAAAACAAGTAAATAATCAAGAACACTTAGTGAGTTTCTTAGTGGGCTGTAGACGGTCAGGATGTAAAGTTTTTTAATTGGACGGTGCAAACAATTAGGATGATGTGACTGCACCACATAAGAGAGAAATAGCAATTAATACATTCTAGTTTTTTTAGGAACAATTAATACATTCTAGTGGAGTGATTTTATATAGGTTATATAGATTTGTGTGTCAGTTTAGGGCATACATACAAATTCAATGCAATACTATTGCACATGAAAATTAAAGAAGACTACACACAAGTGCAAAACCAAATACATACACTCATTAAAGCCAACGGTATCATAGGAGCTCAAAGCATAGGTAATCAGTACTGTTGACAGGCGTGTAGTAGCTACCTAGCTCGACCCTCCTCTGCTTTTCAGAGGTAGTTTAGAAACGTATGGATCTCAGCCTAATGATCGATGCCCAGATGTTCCTAGTTCCTACATGCTTAATCCGCCGATTAGTCAAGATCTAGCTACGACTTTGGAAAAGGAAGAGGAGGAAGCAACCGCGGCCAACTCAAAGTGTGTTAACAATGACTGGACAACAAACAAAGCATCCAATTTTTTTTGCTTGACTCTGTTGCTTTCATGGAAAAAGAAAAGAAAAAGGACACACGGCCGCCGTGGAGAAGAACAAGCCACTGCAATGGGGGCACTGTGCTCCGGCTACAAGCAAGGAATAAAGCAACGCGAGACCACAAGCTCGCAGACCCCCAACTCGTACACTTGTGTCCTTGATCCATCAGCCTTTGCTGGCCTGCATGTTCGTGCTCATCGAGAGCTCAAGAACGAAACCCATCTCCGCAAGGCAGGCAGCACGGGAGATGCATGGATGGGGTCATGGCTTGTTGCTTGACAGTTTGTTTACTGTTGGAAAGGGAGCCCCGTCATACGGCATGGACGCAGTAGTCAAGAGCTAGCAGGCTGGCTGCGGCTAGCTTTTCACTCGCCATGATTAGATGCTTCGCAGTGTGGCGATGCATCTCTCTCACATGCTACGCTTTTGGAAAACCAGTCCGTCCTGTTGTTTCCTGTTCCTAGATTGGGAAGCCATGCGAAAACTAATTCAAGAGGGAGTGAAGTGATTAAATCGATGTCTCGTGATTTTTTTAACGCAGAGATTTTTAGCTTTTTGACAAGCGATCAGCGATGACCATGTGTCTCTGCCCATGCATCTAAACTCTGAAGAACATGTAACTGCTATCATTGTGCCAGATCTAAAGTCTCCAAGGAGAAATGGATCTTGTTTATTCCCTGGATCTGGCAAGATATGCAAATATTGCACTTGGACATAGAGCAAAATTAAATAAGAAATGGATACTATTCAATTCTATTTGGCATTCCCGAATATGAAGAGACAAGGGTATCACAACACCAGCCAATTGATGAAGAACATCAAAGTGACAAAATGAGGGCCTAATTCTCTATTTATACACACATATGACACAGCAGAGTACTGTTAATAGTATTTTACATTTTTTTAGATAATGAATAGTATTTTACATATCAATGCTGATTTATTTATCTAAATGTCTCATATTTAAACACGGCAAATCCGCAAAAGTATATACACAAACAAAAATAGTAGACGAATTGAAGAATGTAATGGAAACTATAAATTGAATTAACTGAAAACATGGATCATGCGCTGATATAAAATTTTGTCTTGTTTTGATGGAAATGGGGGCAGGGTTGTGGGCTATCATCTCTAGAGAAAAACAGATGCAATGATATACTTTCAAAGTCCATCCGTGTTTTCCCTTGCTGAAAAAATGGTCATTTGTTAGAGATGAGGTAAGGACCCTAATTTAACCTGCTAATGTGTTCAGTATTTTATTGTTGTGGTATAGTGAGTCATGTTATAAACATGATGTTTCCTTGTCTGAGCTCCAAATTTTATTGGACGGCGGTAGTAGCAAATGCCAAATCATCTGGTGAAGAAAAAGCGGTGCATGTGTCTTTTTTTTTTTGCATCAAGGATTATTGTATAGAACTTCTAGTTTGGATACATAAAAATACAATGAGTAACTTAATACCGTATGCATGTCCTCTACCTCTAAAAGATAATGTATGTCCTAGCAGTACGTTTAGAAAAAAAAACACCTAAAATTTTAAAATGTAGCACTAGTGTACGTTGCATTGCTTTTATGGACCACTAACATATAAAATCAAACAGAGTGATCAAAGTACATTATACTTTGATAAAGTGTGTACGGTTGATCCTTTTATGGAATGTATTTCACCTTAATTGGCCAGCCAAATCTGTCCACCTAGCTCCTAGGAGTCCTAGCTACTGAACTCCTTTTACGACGTCATCATGTCTGAAATGTGCTGTAACTCCTCTGTCCACCTAAGGCCAATCTCAGTGGGAGTTTCATGAACACAGTTACCTAGACTGGAAACTAGGTAACTGTGCCAGTAGAGTTTCATGGGGATGAAACTCTCCTCACATCCCATAAAACTCTCCTCATAAATGACCCTGCCAAGTCAGAATTTTTGCTTATGTATCATAGCAATTAATATCATAAAATTCTTCATGAAACTGCCATTGAGACTGGCCTAATGTGAAAACGACGCGAGAGAGGAGGAACCAGGAAAGCGAGTCTGCGAGCGTGTTTCCCTTGCCAAGGGGGCACTGCAATGTCCTTAGCAACAGTGCCACGCCACCTAACTACCGGCTGTACGAGTGTACGACACGTGCATGCAGATGCAATAGGCGACAACCGTGCCATGGCAGACGCTATTTGCAACTGTGCACAGAGGACGCTGCTGGCTGCTGGTCCAGCCCCAAGAAATTGGGTGCGCAAATGAACAAAGGCACGTATGACGCGTCGCAACCAAATGGCTATAACACAATTAATGAAGCCTGGGCACGTAACAAATCAGAGCGCATGAACATGCATGGCCACTCCACTGTCCACTCCATACCTCCACAGTCAATTTAAGGGCCTATTTGACGCATCTTCTCCTCTAATTTGAATCCCTGCTGCAGGGTCTTCCCTTGAATATCAACCAAAGCCCAAAGGCATGTAAATTTTGCCTGGTCCATTTTCACTATTCAAAAGGGAACTAGGCTAAGCCACTCCAAAGCTGGGGGAGAGCTGGTAGTCGAGCCAATTAGCACCTAAATCAGACTCATCCAACCATATATACGAATGTACATCCAGGTCCCACCTACATAATTGTTCTGTACCTCCCGTCATCCCATCCTCAAGAGGCGGTAGATGTCTCTGCGTGTGCCCGGCGCATTGTCGTCCAGCGCGGAAGCCGTTTCCACCGCAGCTATGGCCGGAGACAGGTTAGTGTTGAACTCATATTCTCTGTAATGTTTGTCGTCCAGCATGCACGGCAATATCCTGCTGCAGGCTAAATATTAGCTATCTTGTATATAGGATTATTTGTTGCCTTGTACGCGAAGCGATAGGTTGCGAAAAAAAAGGAAGTGACGTGCTGTAACAAACAGCTCGTAGGAGTTCACGGCGAGGTAGGAGGAACACGAGCACGTACTAGTCCTCGACTGGTGGGACCCGTTTGGAAGGTTGAGGGAGAAGGCAAAAATAGAAGGGTAATTTGGACATTTCTCATACCGTTGAACCGATCAGCTGATGTGGCACGCCAACATGGCATGCCATCAAAGATTAGGGACTAGATTGAACAAAAAATAGTAATTTGATAACCAAATTGGACTTTTTTTAGTTGAGGGACTAAAACGACCCTTTAAGCAAAGTTGGGGGACTGCTATGGCTATTTTGCCTATAAAACAATAGTAGGGAAAAAAAACAGGCGGCAGGTTTAGTAGGGCTGTGCGTAGCACGACTTGCCTGGGGTTCTAGGTAGTTGGAAGCGCTCATGGCTGTGGTGGATTTGATTGGTAAGCCACTGCTCTCTGACCCATCAGCTAGCAGGGATCACAGAGTTCATGAGCGGAGGGTTGGTTGATAACTACCGTTGCGGCCTAGGCACTGGACCATCCTAGCTACGTTCCTCGCCATCACCGGATCACCCTCCTAAAAGAATAATTAAAGGCGGCCTCCCCTCTCTCGCAACAACCTGCAACGTGCTCGGCCGATCTCTTCCAGAACTGGGAAGCAGAGAGCCAGCCAAGCAATGTGCTCGAAATGGAAATTTCAGTATCGATCAGGAGTTGAGAAGGACCACGCCCCGATTCATGCATCTCGGTCGATCGGTCGGGCTCGGTCCAGCTCGGGGATTAATTTCGCGTAGGGCCAGGGCCACCCAGCACCCAGGCCGCTCTCGACCGGGCGTCCACCAGATGAAATTCGCGTGCTTTTTGGAGGGTTATACCGTCGCCATTGCTGGGCCCGTGCTTTTCTCATGGTGTGGTGAGCGGGGCAGACACGGACAAGGCGCTTGATTTCGCTCGTCTCTGCCCTGCTTGTCCCTTCCGGCCTTCTTTGCCCTCCTCCCCAGATCTCCAGCCGCTTGGTCCCGCCCGTTCATGGAGCTGAAGCAGAAAAGCGTAGCGTATCAGCTCACGCATTGGCAGCTTGGCACATAAGAAAGGTATACGTGTGCAGTGGAGGTCCATTGGCTTCACCTATTGGAGTTTAAATCTTGATGTCCACTTATATTTTGTATACTTTTAAATCTAAGACCCGGCTTTGATCCACTCAACCAGTTCATTAGTTGGCTAGCTGAATGATCTAAGTTCGACCAGCTAATTAGATAGTTATCATCCAACTAGCTAGAAGAGATTTAACTAGGAATTAATTAGCTAGTTGTATTTGGATCCACCTAGCTAAAGTTAACTACCTACTACCAATCAGGCGATGGATCTAAACGAGCCTTGAATACTGAATTTAATGGGTATATATTATCATAGCGTGCAAGGCCGAGAATTTTACTCCCTAGCTAAACTGTTATATGTTTGACCAAGATCTGTAAAGAAAATTAAAATATTTACATATTTATGTCACCAAATAGATATAGTATGAAAATATAGTTAAAAATAATCTAATGATACTTATTTGATGTCATAAACATTAGTATTTTAATGTGTAAATTTGATCGAATTTGAAATGTTTTGACTTTTTAAAAAAGTTAGAATGACTTGTAATTTGAAACGAGGAACACCACATGTTGCCCATCACCTTGTTGCTAAATGTGCCCCAGTCTATCCTGAGAAAACGATTGAGGATGCTGGATGTCATCAATCAAATCAAACTTTATCTTGTTTCCCCACCCCAGTTATCTTTTCTTCTCTCTCTTTTTAGTAAAATAAAAGAAAGACAGACGCAAAGGTTTTAGCATGAGCATCTAATGCGCTCCCTTTAATGTAATAAACTTTGCTGGTGTATCTTTGTTTTTATTTTTGCGTGGAAACAGACTTTGTCAACTAATCATGCACGCATGAAACACCAAAGTGTACGTAGCATGCATTAGGATCATGCTTTCAGCTGCTTTTCTAGTCCGGCCGTCCGGGTTAAAAGGAGAAAAGACAACGACAGAGGTGACGTATTGTCATATTGAGGAAGAGCGTGTCCAAGGCTATCAATCATACAAATATATAAATTATACAATTCCAAAAGCAGAATCACATATATGCGACGACAGAATCTATTATCTTATTAAAGCAGAAGCAAAAGGAGCCACCAGATTCGCCGAGAGGGCCTAAAAAATCCCACGTTAATCTAAAAAAGAGAAGAATATAGACCATCGGATTTTATGAAGATCTGACGGTCTATATTATCACAAAGAGTCCAGTAATATAAATTCATAATTAAAAGTTGTGTCTATTAGATTGCTTATGCTTTAGTTTTTACAATCGGACTGACTTATGTGTCCCAACGGACAAAAAAAAGTTAACTGGTGTTTTCCCATCTAATTATCTTTCATAATATATGTTTCCACGGTTCTACTAAAAAATATGTTTCCACATCTATAATATATAAATAATAACATAAATTCAGCAATTAAAAACTAAAAAATAATCATTTTACTATCTGGTTCGGACTCAATGTCTTCAACCGGAAACAAATTGACCGATGTTTCCTATATGGCTTTGACTTCGTTTCCACAAGATTTCAAACTCAGAATTTATATAGCATGAAAGGACGTATTGAATTACAACTCTTTTACCAAAAAGTCAAATAAAGAATTGTGGATGTGTTAAAAGAAAAAATAGTCCGGTCTATCTATTCAGATTTTAGTATCGTAGCTAGCAGCGCACACTCAAAGGACTATCACCGACAAGAAAGAAATAAGAAAAAATTGCTTCACCTAAGACCATATGAAGCTCAAAACAAGCTTACACTACAAGTAAAACCCTATCAAATACACCTAATAAACATATCAATTCAAAAAATAAAATAAAATGAGACTAAATTATTGTTTTCATGATAGAAAGCAAGAGTATGAGTCGATGTCATACGTACAACACATAAGAAAAATAAAGTGGCTTGCATACGCATATGAAAGAATATGCAAAGTTCTAATCACGTACGTCTCTACAAAACGGATGATTAATGTTCTAAAAAAGTATAGTAAACATATCATGATATGTGGTTAATATTTTTTCCTTTATCCATAAAACATGTTTTGGTCCATATGATGACATGTTGTTAATATTTTTCGCTTTATCCATTAAAGCACGTTTTGGTTTCATATTATGATATGTCATTAATATTTTTTTTTTGCTTTGGCCATTAAAATATAATTTGGTTCCTATATAGCTAAAATCATAGTTCTCGATGTGCCGTCAAAAGATCTACGGACAAGGTCCTGCATCTAGCTATATGGGCATATAACAAATTTGTATGAGTGTGCCCATGTATATGTGTAAGCTATATTCTTTTCTAGAGTTGGTAAAAAACTAAAGTAAATTAAATGAAGAGATATTTGTATGTCTATATACAAATTTAATCCCATGTAGTTTGATGCACATAGACATGTTATGTACTAAAAATAACATGTACGGTAACTATTTTTTAAAAAAATAACTAAAATAGTGTGTCATATGTAATATTTATCAAGAAAAATAATAGCTGGAATAGAAGAAGTATAACTTGATACAAAATGACCTTTAACCACCTGCTGCTAGCAATGAGAATCTTTCCACTGAAAGAACATTGGTTAGAGGATCACCCCAAGCAACGCAGGCTTCCAATCTTTCACCACAGAAAGAGGGGGCTTAACAGCACTAGCGAAAGCAAGGTAATTCAATAGCCACATATAAGGCGTGTGAGGGGTAGAACACTTGGTACAAATCCAACTAAGTTCAACGAGTAACATGGTAATCGCAAGATGATATGGTCAACGCATCTGGTCTAATGCAATTCTAATCACGAGAACCACCACCATCAGAGACAACTCTACTGGCACACATCCATAACAAGGAACACCTTAACCAACACAATAGTAACACTGCCCTCAATGCTTACTTTCATCCATGACTTGCGAGAGATTTAGTAGAGAGAGAGAGTCACTGGCCAATAGAGTAGGGCTAGCATTTAAAGCCAGACCAATCGGTAGAAATATGTGCTCTTACCCTGCAGCCTCTTCTTTTATATGCAACAATCAAAAGTAACTATTTATAGTGGTGCGCTATAGCAATGGTAAATAAATTAAAAAATGTGTGTATTCTCATAATAATATTATCTTCCCTTAAAAGACAAACTAATGAAATAAATTCAGATACACTACTTCACATTAACGCAAGAAGATAAGTCAGTTGCGTTGCAACAGTAGAATGGCATGGCTATCACAGAGTTGCAATGCGCTAACTACACACAATGAGAAAGTGAACAATCTAGAAAACATAACAATGACCACAAAGAGAAGAGTTGAGATGGCTGGTCGTGAGGAAGCATGGAACAACTATGATCAAAATAAGAAAAGGCCATCATGGTTAAATTCTAAGAGAATGATAATGACCGTGAAGAAGCTAGCGTAGCCAGATACCAGCATACAAAGAACAAGTGCATATGCAAAACATTAAAAAAATAGAGAATTGTACATGAAGAAGCTACATATTATACTAAAATTCTAAGGTTAATTTATCATCAAAATAATAACTCACAAACGAAATGTGAAAAATAAACTAAAACTCTAAAAAAATATTCTAGCTAAAAAATATGTACTTTTATATGGATTTGAAAAATAAAAAATATGTTTGTATATTTCTTTTCTCCTATATTCATCTTCCATAAAGATACGCCGTAGAACACAACACAAAAAATGCATATACAGTAACTTGGAATATTATAGTAACACGTATAAATAAAACTATTTTCTTTAATTTATTCAAAAATGAAATACCCAAATTTAGCATAAAAAGCTAGCTTTCCGCGCAAATTGCGCGGGCCACCTTGCTAGTTGCAAAGAACTAGAGCCAAAATGACCAGTAGATCGTGTAGGCTTGAGATATTTTCATGTCTGTACGCTGTACAGGGGTACGTGCTGCTGCAGGGGATCCAACAAATCGAGCCTTCGGTTGGGAATCTTCTTCTGTTTAAGAGAGCAACTAGCACAGGACTCGGCTAGTAGGCAGGTCACGTAGTACATCCTTTGTATAATCAAAGGCTGGGCAATGCTCTCAAGTCAAGTGATACAGACAGATACGGTATGGTCGTCCAATGATGCAGGAAGGCATACTAATTGGGAACGGGCGTACGTACCATGGGCACTGTCGCTCACGGTACCTCCCTGCAACTGTAGCCCTTGTGTTTGGTGCGCCACCATCTCAGACATGCACGGCTCAGCGTTCGCTGGAGATTCTCGCCACCAGAGCCTGTACTTTGGACATGCATTTCCATAGCCAACGAGTTGTCCACAGTCGAACTGACGCGTCATGTGTGTGATCTAATTTAACGATGCAAGGTAGGCTACTAGCTGTTTAAAATTCCATGTTACCATGGTCCATCACAAACCAGGTAAGGTTTTCGGCTTTGCACTTACAGTACTGATGGAGACTTGGTTGTCAAAGAGCCAAGAGAATCTCACAACAGGTTGTGGAGTACACGCTCTGTTCTGTGTTTTCTCACCTAGGTAGTACACTACGACCCGTGCAATTAGCCGCCTATAGCTGCTAGCACGGTCCAAGTCCAACACTCTTGTTGCATCTGCTGCGTACTCGGCATGAGCTTGGTTGCTCTTGCATTATTGGGTTAACATTGGGACTGCATGGTCACTTCTCACTTGGCACTGTCATTCGGCAGAGCTAAGAACCCAGGCATCTTCGGAGTTCAGAAGCTTCAGAAGATGCGACAATAATCAAGGACGGTTTGGGAGGTCAAGACGTGTGTCAAGAAAGGAATGCAGCACCGAACCTACCCTACTGATTAAGGAATCAACGTCATAGCGCACCAGGTCTTTCTGATTAATCGGCTGTCGTCGACTCGTCGCAATATTTCCTGTCCCTTTCTTTAGTGAATTTTCTAAGCCGTTCAAATCTATCTTCAGGAATAACAAAGGGGAGACATCACTCTGCCGAAAAACATTCTTCACCGAACTCTGAAAATAATATTTCTGTGCAGCCATGGTATTCTATTATTGGAGCGAGCTGCACATTCTAAATGTTTTCAGCTCATGCTCATTGGATTGCTGATGCTGGTAGGTAGCACAAAAAAAAAATTATTGACCTTTCTAGTTAGTGCTCTTTTAATATTATTATTCCTTCGTCGTTATGTACTATCATAGGTCCTGCTGATTACTTCATCTAACAAAAAAGGTCCTGCTGGTTAATAGGCCGTCGTTGCAATATTTCCAGTTCCTTTTCTGGGTGAAATTTTCTAAACAATTCTAACCTACCTTCAGGAAAAACAAACGAGGGGTATCAGGAAAAAGACCAGCTTAGAAGTTAATGGACGAGGCACCGATGGCTGTTGGATCATGATCCAGTGCTTCCAGCCGTCTCATGACGAAAAAAAGGCATATCCAGTGCTGAAAGCTTCGACACAAGATGGTGTGTAGTAAATTCCGTTAAAATTGGAGCACACTAAGGCCATTCTCAGTGGGAGTTTCATGAGAAGAGACTACCATGTCAGCATTTTTGATGATGTGGCAGTGTATTAATGAAGAGAGATGTGAAATTTGTGTCTCTCTACTACATGGTTAGCTAGACAATTTGTGTTTTGCATGTAACCAGGAAACAACAACAGATGAAAATATGCATTGAGGAAGGGTATTTCATCATAGTTTTAAACATGTTTTAGATTATATGTCACTCTAGATAAGTATGTCTATAAAACTTCCACTGAGAACGGCCAAAAATCAAGCATAGTGTTGACTTCTTCTTCTTTTTACTTTCTTATCTTTGAAAGAGTATGCAAGACTAAAAGTTTTACTACTGTTACTGAGCTGAATCTTTCTCCTAAGTAAACCATAAAGGCTTTGGTTACAAGCAATAAGAACACTCATTCACTCTATTAAAGAATCTGAAAACACTTTCTAATTAAAAAAAGGAATGTATTTCTAGGTGAAGGTAACGTATGCAGGAGGTAGAATGGCAAAATGAGAGTACGAGCCATGCCCACTACCAAGCATTCAAGCTTAGCATTGGCTGGACCAACAAGGAGGGAAGTCCAAAGGAAAAAGTCCTGTTACCTCCCTAGACATGAGGCCGAGTCTGAGTTTTCTCTCTCAACAGAAAAACCAGATATTAGCCTCCTTCAAGTCTCAAAACCGTCCGTTTTACCCCCTGTTGGTGGTCGTTACGATACGGTTTCACCACCAACATTCCGTCACATTTCAGGCTCATCTTGCTCATAACAAAGTGAAATTGATTATTTCTAACGAGTTCCACAAGTTTTGTATAATTTGTGAGTGCAGGAGCAAGCAAGCAAAAGCTGAGCCACATTGGACACAAAGCCAGGCCGGCCGGCCTATGCCAGGCCGGCCGGCCCCCTTCTGTGGCCCCTTGCCACGTCCCTGGTCCAGGAGATCACAAACACAACACAAATGATCATGAAACGTGCGATCAACGTCGGTTTGATCCAAAGAACCCGAAAGGCCTAAGCTACATTTGCATGGATTGAAGGGCCCGCCAACATTGGATTCTCGGACAGCTTTGATCCAAAGCAACCGTTACCGACCTCAGGGTGCAATCCAGAGCGTCCCTGAAGAAGGCGGTGCCACGGGGCAGCCAGGCCAGGCTAAGCAGAGGGTTAGTGTGACGAACCGGATTTTCGTAATCGAGAATCCGACTCTCTGTACCCTTGTAATAGTCCCTGGATCAGTAGCTATCACGTACAGAACTCATCTCAGCATAATATCATAGTCATACAAAGAATATTAGATTACAAAGAGAGGTTTACATCCATACCAAATGGAAATACGAGTATAGTACAAGCCTCACAGGCTGAGCGACAAGCGGAAATCCTGCGTAGCGGTAGCTAAGTCTTCAAGTCTTCATCTTCATTCCACAAGCATCCTTGAGCGAAGCAGCGCTTACCCATCTAACTCATTCGGACTTGAACACCAAGTCCTAACCTGCAACTCACAAACTATCCCCAAGGAATGGGATAGGTTCATGTCACCATCCGTATGCAAGCTTTAAGTGACCTATAATCTAAAGGGTAAAAATATATCAAGGAAAGGCTCGGGTTTCCTATGCAGCGGCAAAGTACAAAATACCATCATCAACATCTCCAACTATATCACAACAGCACGGGCTGTTCTGGCACACCAGACTCCCGTCTCATCCTCCCCACCTTCTCCTCTCGAGTCGATGGGAAAGCTTCCGACCTTTTCCATCTCAACGGCAAACGCTGGACCTTATCCTGAACTAGCAGCTCTCATCCCAACCTGTAGTTTTAGAAGAGGGGGAGGTAGAAAGTCCCAAAACACTAATCAGAAGAAGCCAGTATACAGGGGGTGTCCATGACCGAGGACGCGGCTATACGTATAGATTCTAACTCTGCAGAGCGTGTACACCTGGAACCACTCGGGCTGCGATCGGTTGCAAGCCGATCGAGACGCAACCCACAACCACGACTCCCTAATCAGACCGGTACCATCCTGCATTCCCGGACTTGGACCCATTCAGTAAACCGAACGATCTGGGATCGTGAGTCCCTAGCACCACACAGGCACTGAGAGTCTCGGAAACAAGGGCTGAACGCAGCCAGGCTCCGTACACCCTCGTGAAACGGCAAGCCCAATCCTAGCACACTACTCCACAGCAATGGTACCGACTAACTAGAGAATGGCTAGAACCCCTCCCATAAGGGTAAGCGGTGCGTACGTAAAAGTCCTGTAACCAGGTCCAACCGACTCGGCCTAAGCCAGAGCAAGCAAGTCCCCGTCAAATGCGTATCCACATCGTGGTCCGCAAATCGGCACCCATTATAGGTATGGCCGCCCAACGCCTAAAATCCAACCATATCACAAATCATATCACAATGTACCCGCTACGGTACAGGAGGTGTCCAATAGCCTCCAAGCCCCGACCCGAGGGTCGGTTAATGTCTGCTCACTCCAGCCGGGGGTTCGAAACTCTCCAAGTTTTCCCACCCAAAAATACTCACGCCAAGAGGTTTAAAACCACCACTATATCCCACACATGCAAGCAGCAGCATAGCAATCATATATAGTAGTGTAGTAGGCATTCAAGGAATCAGGATATATAAATAGGCTATGCGGGCTCATCATCATCTCATCAATGCAATAGAGCGCTAGCAAATCTACTTGCAATGCCTAATAGGTACAAGGAAGCAGAATGGGCGTGAACCTGGAGTATCGTCCTTATCTTCGTCTTCAGCGTAGTCGACGTCGTCGAAGAGGTCCGGGTCCTCCGGGGATCCTATTGGACGCAAATACAAATAAACAACGACATCTACTAGCAAACGAACTCCAAATAAGAATCAGTGAAGATCCAAATAGTAGCAAACTCTATTCTATCGTGTTCGTCACAATTTTAGAAAAATACTGAAACTGGTTTCATATTTTTATGAGCTACGGTTGATTTATTATGATTTTCCAAAGTTTAAATCCTTTTTCTGGATTTATAAATCATTTCGGAAAAAGAAATAAAAGTTAGAACACAAGTTAGCAGCTGGGGTATGTTAACTGCCGGCTCGGGGTTAAACCGCGAGTCGGGCTGGCGAAGACAGCGGTCTGGGGTCGATGACATCATCACGGGCCCTGATGATGTCATCGTTGACTCGGTCAAAGTAACTGGGTCAACGGTCAAAGGGGTCAAGGTCTCGGTCAACGGGTCAAAGGTTACCGGGTCGGTCAAAGGGTCAGCGGGTCCACATGTCAACATGCGGGCCCAGCGGTCAGGTGGGTCCGGGCTGACAGTCAGTGGGTCCCACAGGTGGGTCCACGGTCCTACGGGTCAAAAGTCATGTTAGCCACGTGTCGGGCAAAGGTGGGCTGGCTAGGTTTACGTGGCGGTCACGTGACTAAGTCGCGGACGCCACTTGGCTATGCCTGAGGTGAAGGGCGCGATTTTAGGAACCTAACGCAACTGGTTTGGCATAAAACAGGGCTAGGATGGAAAAGATATGGATTTTCCAAGGTTTAACCCATTTTAGTTATTAAGAAAAAGGATTTATAAAAAAATAAATCCATTTCTTGAAAGTACAGGGGTCTAGATGCAAAACTGCCAAGGTGGAAGGACCTTTTCGCGATTAACAAAAAGTCCAAGGGCCTATATGCAAAAGTGTAGGGGCCAGATTGCAATTAATAGAAACCCTAGGGGGCTGGATGCAAAAGGACCAGGGTCAAAGAGTAAAAGGGGGCGGCCAAGGGCTTAACTGGAAAAAGGCAAAGGGTGGAAGGATCTGGTTGTGATAACAGGAAAGATCAGGGGCTTGGATGCAAAACTGCAGGGTTTCTTTGAAAAAGTGCCGGCGGCCTTGTTGGCGTCACTGCTGACGTCACCGGCCGCAGATAATCCCGTGCGGCCGGGCGCGGTGTGGCCACGGGTGTGGCTGTACGCGAGGGTGACGCGTGGCGGTCGGGATCCGGTGCGGCCGCGGGATCCAGTGTGGCTGCTGGCCTTGCGGCCGGGTGTGCGGCCTGGCCCCGCTCGGCGCGGCGCGCCCGAGCGCGTTCGCCCGCGCGACACGGCGTGGCGGGGGCTCGATGGTGGCGAGAAGGGCGACGGCGGGCACCGGCGGCTGCTAGGACGGCTAGAAGGCTTGGTCTAGGGGCTAAAGGCGGGGCCTTAGCCGGGGTTTCGCGCGGCGGCGGTGGAACGGCGGCGAGCAACTCGTGAACGGGACGCGTTTGACGGAATGCCCCAAAGGGCTTCCGGTGGGTCAAGGCCGCGGCTCGCGGGCGGCGCAGGCAGACAGCCACAGGGTGGCGAGCGGAGCGCGTGCACGGCTGCACCTGCAGAAGAAGCACATGCTCGGCTCGAAGGCCAGGCCACAGGCGGCGCGCAGGCGAACGGCGGGCGGCACACGGACAGGCAGGCACCCAAGGGAAAAGGGAGAGGCTTGGTAAAGTGGGCTCACCGCGGGCTCGTCGGAGATCGCGGCGGTGCAGTGGTGGCTCGCCGCAGTGCAGGGGTAGGCGACGCGGGCTCGCGGTCCTCGCCACGGACGGCGTCGTCTTGGCGCGATGGTGCGGGCGGCACTCCGGGTTGCGTCAGCTCCTGGCTCCTCGATCTTGCGGCGTCGTCTTCGTGCTCTTCCTGGCGGCGGCGGCGACGACGAGGTAGAGTGGCGGCTGCTCGGCGTCGTGGGCGGACGCAGTGGAGCAGAGCAAAGGGAAAGGGAAGAAAGGGGAGGAATCCCCAAGGGTGGCGGCGCGCTAGGGAAGAGCAAAGGCGGCCGCGGTTTTTAAGGAGGGGCGTTAGGGTTTGGCTCGCGATGGACGGCCGAGGTCTCGGCGTCCGGGCCCTTGGCCACGCGGCGGTATCGGAGCGGCTCGGCGCAGGGGCGAGAGGGCTAGTGCAGCCGAGCTGGAAAGCGGGGCGGCGAGCTGGCGCGGGGTGACGCGAAGCGGCTGAGGTGGGGCGACGGGATTGGACCGGCGGAGCGCGGCGCGCAGAGGTGGCGCGGCGCGATGGAAAGCAGAGAGCGCCGGCGCTCTGCTGGAAAGGGGAAAAGGTGGGAGAGAAAGGTATGACAAGCGGGGCCCACGCGGCAGTGAGAGGAAGAGAGGGCGCGGTAGGTGGCGAAGTTGGGCTGAGGCGGAGGAAAGGTGGGCTGAGCGGAGGAGTTGGGCCGCGCGGGGTGTTGGGCTGCCTGAGGGTTAGATGGCCGGCAGAGGGAAAGGATAGGTGGGCCGCGGGGTTAGCGGGCCATGCGGCTCAGCTGGGCTGAGCGGCCGAGCCAGGGGGCTTGCTGGCCGAGGTTAGAAGTTAGAGGTGGGTTTCTAGACTTGGGTTTGGTTTGGGCTGGGCTAGGTTAGGTTCAAGTTAGAGTTAGGTTTTTAGTTTATATTTGAATTGAATATAAACTACACTCAAACAATTCTAGATTAGATTCAAATGGAATTCCACGATTCCGGATAAAATCCAAATCACACATGCAGCAGTATGAAAAATTAATTGTGCACAAATTAAATTACTAAGAATTTTATAGAGAGCAATTAACTTATATTACAAATATTTCATGTCTCACAACAATTTACCACAAAAAATTTTTAAACTCCGATTTTTCATTACAAGTAACAGACAGCGATTTCGCTAATCGGGATGTTACAGTTAGCTTAATCCTGACGCTTGCAACTGCCCCTGAAGAGTATAAAAGGGACCCTCCTTCACCTTGAGAAAGCATCCATCAAATCATCCAAAGGAGAGAAGAGTAGCTTAGTGGGTTTTTGCTCTCATCTTTAGAGTTAGAGTAGGGAGAGAGTGGGTGAGTTGCTCGGGTGACAGCCGAGCTTTGTAGAGAGAGTCCGGGATTTCTCTCTCGGTCTCATCTCAACAATTCCGCCCCCGAGGAATATATTCAAGAGTTATCTTCAGTAAGTCCTCGGTCTCTTGCCTTTAGTACCTCGCTAGTTTACAACTTACTTTCAGCAAGTTATCATATTTATCTTGATCTGCGGGTACCTGAGTCTGCGCGAGTGACAGCGACTCTTGTTTGGGGTTTCCTCTATAGCCCTTCGCGTTGGGTGGAGGTCAGTGACTGAAAGCTTAGGCGTGGTGCCTGTGCTGGCTAGTCATCTCAGGTTGTGTTGCACCCTACGGAACTGCAGTGGTAGGCGGCAGGTGGTGACAACCCTGTCCGTCCTTTGTACTCCACCACGTTCGGGTGTACTCATAACAGTAGTGCTGAGCCCGGAAGAACCCCTCTCTCACCCCGTTCTGAGTTTTTCCCGTTCTAGCCGTCGAAGCAGATCAGGTTAGATATCGATAGTTGTCGGGGGTAACGAGTAGCTAACTAAAGTCAAGCTCTCTACCCATTTATCCTTTTTCTCCTTGGTGGATCCGGTTAGAAAAGTTCTAGGCTAGTCACGTCTACCGTTCCTTGGATTCGATATCCAGGTTCTTACTCCCCTGATGAAAGGCTACATCGGACTCCGTGCGCTTGCGAATTTTAGTTAGGCTAAGGAGTGCCAACACCCCCCTCGACGGTTTGGACGTCAGTTTTTCACTGACGTGGTAGTGGGCCCACATGTCAGCATGGGCCACACCTTCATTCTCTCTCTCCTTCCTCCCTCTCTCCGTCATCTCCTTCTCTCCCTCTCATCTCTGGCGTCTTAGCCATACCTTCACCGCCGCCCTTCTCCGGCCACGTCGTGCCCCTCTGCGTGGGCCGACTGCTCCGACAGCGGATCTCGCCCACGTAGAGAGGAGCAGCGGTGGAGCAGGAGATGGGACGGCGGGAGGCAAGGTGGGGCACGGCTCCTGACGGCGACGGAGGAGATCTCGGCCGACGTGACCCCTTAGCAATGGTGGGGCTCGCGGCGATGGCTCATGGCGGCCGTGGCCCCTCCACGCGGGCCCAACCCCTCCGACAGTGGATCTCGCTCGGGCGGCGGGGGGAGAGAAGCGGTGGAGGATGAGATGGGGCGGCGCGAGGCGAGGTGGGCCATGGTTCCTAGCGGCGGCGGCGGCGACTCGTCAGCGGTGGTGGGGCTCGCGGCGGCGACCGGCCTCGATCTGCTGACTGCTCGACCCCTACTCTCTCTCTCCCGACGGCGGGCGCCGTCTCGGCGGAGGTCCGGCTCGCTCCTCCTCTGTAGGGATTGGGCGCTGGTAGGGACGATGGCCGCAGCAACGACTGCTCCGGCGATGACGACCAGGCGGCCGCGACATAGACGTGGCGATGGTGACGAGGCGGCCTTGACACGGTGGAGAGAGGAAGGAGAGAGGGGATGGAGATGGGCCCACACTGATATGTGGGGCCCACTGCCAAGTCAGCGAAAACTGGCGTCCAAACCGCCAAGGGGGTAAAACAGACAGTTTTGAGATTTGAAGGAGGCTAGATACCTGGTTTTGCAGTTGAGGGAGAAAACTCGGACTCGGCCTCGTATCCGAGAAGTTAAAAGAGACTTTTTCAAGTCCAAACAGGGTTGAGCCCAACTGAGGCCCATAGTTCCCGGTCCAAACAGATGGCAATCCTACTAACCTTTCCAGCCTACTACGTACGGTCCAGGAGGCCAGAAATCCAATGTGTACTGGCCCAATCAATCATCTTTACGTTTCGTTTCTCGTTGGGGCAACACCCTATTCTCGTTTCAAAAATTAAAAAAACTCCCCTATTCTTTTCGTTTCTGCTGTGTGGCGGGGAAGTGGGAACGCATGCGGTATACTAGGTTTTTGACTAGACTGAAAGAAGGACGCGGCTTTACTATGGAACGTGTTCCCGGAACGAATGAATGATCATTCTCCGTAAAGAGTGCGTTGGGAATTGGGGGAGAAGAATCGCAAAGAATAGGTCAGCAAGAATCCGAGGAGACGAGTGATAATTAAATAAAGGTCGGTGCTGCTTCAAATCCACACCTCCCAAACAGTTCTATTCCACAAGGGCCCTGTTTAGATGTTTCGCGAAATTTTTTTCGAGTATGTTCCCTCACATGCATGGCATATTAAATGTAGTCAAAAAAATAACCCATTATATGGATGGAGTGTACTTCGCGAGACGAATCTAATGAGCCTAGTTAGATCGTGATTAGACAATAAATTGCTACAGTAAACATGTGCTAATGACGGATTAATTATACTGATTAGGTTCGTCTTGCGATGAACTGACATACTCTGTAATTAGTTTTGTAATCAATCTATATTTAATACTTCAAATGTGTGCCCAACATACTGTAAATTTTTTCGCGAAACAATCTAAACGCGGCCAAGAACCTCGTAGATTTGCCAGTTTCGTTCCACATACTCTACTAGGACGAGCTTGCCGATCGATATCCTCAACTTGGGTCCTGGGCGGCGGTATCTGAGACCGGCGTCACGACTCACGAGCGTGATCCATGGCCGGAGGTGCCAAGGGCCCATGGCCGCCGGCCGAGCGCATAAGGTCCACGCTCGTCAACGAAGAGTCCCTTCGCACCATATGCAGAAAGTTCAGCATACCCGAGGAGTACAAGCCAGCCTGCGCCGGCGACGACGGGCGGGCGTGCAAGGCGCCGCCACGCCTGGAGGGGTCCATCTGCGTGTACGAGAGCCATCTCGACGCGGGGATGCGCGTCCCCCTGCACCCCTTCTACTGCGAGGTTTTCCGGCACTACGGCATCCCACCCAGCCAGCTCGCTCCAAACGCGCTGGCGCTACATGGCCGCGTTCGCCGTGCACTGCGCCAACCGCGGCGTCAGGCCAAGGGCGTCCTTGTTCTGCTTCTTCTTCTCGATCTACGAATACAAGTATAGAGACTGCTGGTATGCCTTTAGGCCGCGCAAAAACAAGCTCAGGCTCTTCTACATCGGCTCCCAGCCGACGTCGGACAATGAGTGGAAGGAGAAGTACTTCTTCCTCTCCTCGCCGACCGGCGATTGGCCGTTCCCGGCCTAAGTGGGGAAAACTCCGTATAATGCCAGATCCAGAACCCCGTTGTCAGTTGGAAAAAGACGCAGAGAAGTTATACATGAGGAGGGAGTGGATCTAATGCCTTTCCTTTCCCGTCACAAGTTGTCCCCTGCCCTCGCGCCGGCCACGGAGGTCCAAATGGCGAGCGCTGCCGGCACGAAGGTGGTGCCAAGAGGAGAACAACTCCGGTGGCGTTGAGGCGGCCGCGGCAAGGACGGGGTCGGCAATGTCTGCAAAGAGAAAGTCGCCGGATGCTGATCATCATCATCAGCCGAATCTGCTAGCAACACCGATTCCCATTCCAGGATCACCAGTAGGAGACGACGGCACCACTTGTCGTGCTGATCTGCTCATGTCGAGTGATGAGCAGAGAGAAAATCACGCAGATGGAGATGCGAGCGAGGCGTGGTTCAAGGAGCTGAAGGATGGCTTCGCGGCGGCCATGGACGTGATCAATGACGAAAACGCCTTGCTTCGCAATGAGCTCGCCAAGGCCAGGGAGGCAGCAGAGACCGCGGCCAAGGTGGATATCGCCAAGGCCAGGGAGGCAGCAGAGACAGCGGCCAAGGCCGAGATCGCCAAGGTCAGGGAGGCAGCTAAAGCTGAGGTCGCCGAGGCAAGGGGGTTGGAGTTGGCCGCCAAGGCTGAGCTAGCCAAGGTCAGGGAAGCAGCCAAGGCCGAGGTCGCCGAGATCAGAAAGTCGGAAACGGCCGTCAAGGCTGAGCTAGCCAAGGTCAGGAAGTCACAAGATGCCCGGCTCCAAGAGTTGATCAAGCCCTTTCAGGATGGGAAGGCCAAGCTGCAAAGTGCGACCAACAAGCACGCAGAGTATGTATCAATACTCAACAATGAGGTGACAAATACCTTCGATATTGTCCTTGACACTGCCACCAATAGTGTTGCTGCCGTGACCACAGCTAACCCGAAGCCACCCACAGCTCCGTGATGAAGACAGCGAGGTAATTAGAAAAGTGATTTAGTTGTCCATATCACTACATGCTTACAGAACATGTTAAAGCTGATTCGTGTGCAATTTTGCATTTAATTTGCTGAATCATATCGTGATGATGAAGCATAATAGAACTGTTAGATCAAACCTCATATCCATAGATTTTTTTACTTTTTGTCCAGTTTCTCTGTGTGTACACTTTATTTGTTATCTTGGTAGTAATGTGATATAAAACGAAAAGTGAGATGCATGTTTCTCTTATGAAAGAAGTTTCTACTGCTGCTTCTTGTTTGCTCTGCCTCTTTCTATCAAATGTAAGTAAGAAAAGGCTGTCGTAGATTAATAATGTTTGCAAAAGAATAGTTTATGAACCTGAGATGAAATAACTTTGGTGAGAAGTTTTTTTTTTTTTGAAATCAGGTGAGAAGGTTAGGACATATGTACAACAAGCCAAATGTAGTATTCCTTTTTCAACATGCAGGAAAAGACAATATTATTTACCTATTTGCAGAGTCATTATTCATTCTCAATATTCAAAAGTTTTGGTTTGGAACATATGTAAACTAGCAAGATCAAATTCAATGGGGCCTCCCTAATTTGCGGTCGCCCGCACGGGGGGCTCCGTGCGCTCGGTCGCCCCCCAGGCGGCGGGCCCCGCGCCCATGCGCTCAAAAAAATGTGTTAGCAGAATTTTTTTTGAAAACTTTAGAGAAAAGTTTTACAATAAATTTTAGAGCAAAATTTTACCAACAAATGACAAAAAATGTCTAGAAAAAATTTTGTAAAAAATTTTGCAACAAAATTTTGAGCAAACTTTTTACATGAAAAAATGTGAAAAATGTTTGGAGAAAAGTTTTGCAAAAAGATTTGGAGCAAACTTTTTTTAGTGTGAAAAACGTTCTACAAATTTTTGCAATAAAAGTTTTATCCCAGAGAAAAAAGAAAAAAAAACTGACCGGAGCTCGCCGGGGGCCGCGGCCGACCTTCGTCGACGGAGCCGGCCCGGGCTCATCGGGACCGCCGCCGACGAAGCCGACCAGGGCTCGCCGACCTCGCCGACGGAGCCGGCCGGGGCTCGCTGGGGCCGCCGCCGACGGAGCCGGCCGGGGGTCATCGCGTCCCACCGGGGCTCGTCAGATCCGGCCGCGCCCCGCCGCCGCCGGATCGGGCCGGGGTTCGTCGGGTCCGGCCGGGGTCGCCGCGCCCCGCCATCGCCGGATCCGGCCGGGGGTCATCGCGCCCGCCGGGGCTCGTCGGGTCCGGCCGGGGTCGCCGCGCCCCGCCGCCGCCGGATCCGGCCGAGGTCGCCGTCCGCCGGGGGGGGGGGGAGGCGGGAGGGCACGCGCCGACGGCCGAAGCCACGGACGACAGGGGCGCGGCGCGCGGGGCACGATGCGCGCGGAGGCGGGGCGGCGGCGGTAGGCTGAGCGGGAGGCGCGGGGAGAGGAGTGGATGAGCGTGGAAGAGGAAGGGGAATGGAGGTTGGACCGAGCGCTGGTTTCTAACCGTGCGGTCGGGTTCAAGATTGGGATTTCGAATTCAATGCTAGCATATACTGGCTGCTACCACTTCTGAAGAAATCGTGAAAATTGTTATGTAAAATTATGAAAATAATTCAGTAGTAGTGATGTAGCATGGCTCAAAATATTGACAGAATACATGATGTATATCAAACTGGAGTCTGAATGTATTTGAAATATCCCTGTTTCTGAGATGAAGTACAATAAGCTGCAGTGAAGTCTGAATATATTTGAAATATCAAAGTCTTGGTACGCAGTTCTTGTTTTAGGAGGATCGATCATTGGGGGAGGAGTTCTCCACCTGACAGATTGCATTTAGATATAAAGCATACCTGTCGGATGGATGAATGAGTTTTTATATTGAGTGGGGTAGATATAACATTACATTTTGGAGACAGTTAATAAACACCTGCAACATATGATTTTCTGCTTATATCTTTCAGGGTGTGTCGTTTGAATTTGCTACAGGCCTTCGAGGATAAACTCATTATTCCTTAACATGCTATATCTTTCAAATGAGAAGTTGATTTAGACAATTTGAGTAGTTGTTTTTACATGTTTTATCTCTATGAGCCAATAATATCTTTTTCAGATCTTTTTTTTAACATATTGAGTTTACTTTTTTCCTTGCAGGGTAAGGTTGGTGAAGGACTTTTTCCTGTCGCAGTTAGAGCTTAAGAGGATATAACATTCTGCTTATGGTGGTACTTGGTACTATTATGCAGGGCAGATGCACCTTTTAACTTTATGTTGAGTACCATGCTAATTAGTTGAACCCATGTTAATGTTCAGCTGAATTATCAGGATAAGCACCTTTTGCCAATGTCTTCGCTTGTTTGTGCTGGTTAGTGTATGGGGTATATGGAGTATGGACCATATGTGAAGTAGGACAACAACTACTAAAAATGAATGTGGTGAAAATTTGGCCACATTCTTATTTCATTATTTTAACGTTTGCAAATAGGTGATGCCGTAACCTCAACCTCCCAGGTTGCGAAAATATATAAATCATGAATCACGAGGTGAATCTGATGGATATAAAAAATTCAATCCAGAGTTGAGGTTATGCCAACATTGTACCTATTTCATATCATAACATTTTTAGGGTAACTCTGGCTTTAATTTTTACAAGGAATTACGAGATAAATGTGACGGGTGAAATCAGCGATAGCCAGTAGGCACCATAGAGCAATGATAAGCGTCTGATCCAAAACATTGCGTTGTTACGCGGGTTCAAATGGTCAAATTCAGCTCGGCCCAAAAATCTAGGGCATGCGTGGGTTAATTTACTGGGCCGAGTCCGTCTCCAGACTACTTACGGCCCAGGTAAGGCCCAGGAGTCCAAGTCGGATGCGTAGCACAGGGATATTTAATTTTTTACCATTATAGCGGTTGTCACCTCAGATACCATCTTAGCAGATGGCAATACATTTTTACCACTACTATACAACAAAGGCAACACATTTACCACTTTTGCTGGCGTGGCACGCCACCTGCGCACGCCACGTCGGACGCCTGCCACCTACGCCGCGACATTTACATGAAACCCCCTAGACTTCTGCCTTCTTCTCACCTACGGTCCTTCACCAACCTTCTCCTACCCATGCCGTCGGATTCCAACGACTCATCCTCATCGTCTCGAGTCCCTGGCCATGCCCCGACGGCTTGCATCCTCATCGTCTTCAGGTAGGTTCTCCCATCCTTCTACAGAACAACGATGGCAGCTTTGAGGAGAGGGAGGCGCGGCGCCTCAGCTCTGCCACCGACGACAACCTCGATGGCTCTAGCTCGCGCAATGCTAGAAGGTTCCGGGGAGGGCGAGCAGCGGCGACGCCATGGCAGCGGGCCCGCGCTGGCTCCTCAACACGCCTGCCCGCTCGCTCGATGCCGCCGCATGCTGCGCGCGCCCGACGCTGCCGAGGCCGCGCGCAAGGCCACCTGCCCGATGCCTGCAGCCACTTCCAAGCCACCGGTGACCATGGTGCCTACTGCCTGCTAAAGGATTGACCTACTTACGCAAAAATCCATCACATCTTGTCTCGATTCGAGTTCACGGGCGCTCAAATTTGCATTTTCATATACTGAATCTTTCTTCTCCACCGCCTAAACGCCCGCTCCGGCGAACCGGAGCAGCGCTCGCGGCTCCCCTCCCATGGCCGGGACGGAGCGTCCTGGCTCGGCCCATCCTGCCGGTGATAGCGGTGGCACCCGCCGTGGCCCGTGGGCCCTCTCACGGACGGGAGCGACGACGCGACGCCCAGCCTGGTTACCGGAGGTTGGGGGTGACATATTGTGGCGCGGGGAGGAGCGGAGGCCAGGAGATGCCACGAGCTCCACGGGCAGAGAGGAAGGGCGGAGCCGGCGGCAGCGTTCCTGCGCGGAGGTGGGCCGCCGGCGGAGCATCGGAGAGGTGGGGGCGAGCGACCTCGACCGCAGGCCAGCGCCGCCGCCGCAGGCCAGGGAGCCGGCGGCATGGGTAGGAGAAGGTTGGCGGGAGGATCGCAGGTGAGAAGAAGACAGAAGTTTAGGGGGTTTTGTGAAAATGTCGCGGGCGTAGGTGGCAGACGTCCGATGTGGCGTGCGGTGGCATGCCACACCAGCAAAAGTGGTAATTTGTTGTATTTTGTTGCACAATAGTGGTAAAAATGTATCGCCATCTGCTAAGATGGTATCTGAGGAGGTGCCAACCGCTATAATGGTAAATAGTTAAATATGCCCGTAGCACATAGGCTCATAGCCCTCACCGGTGCCGTGCCGTCATCTACTCAGCTCACCAGGCAAGCAAACTCTTCCTCTACGCTTTCCCCTTCATCTCCGTCGAGAAGAAGGAAGTCAGTCCGGGCGCCGCGCCGCGAGGGGAAGGAGAAGGACAAGGGGGGCGACGATGCAGGTGAAGCAGAAGGTCTACGAGCTCTACAAGGGCACGGTGGAGCGGGTCACGGGCCCGCGCACCGTCTCGGCGTTCCTCGAGAAGGGCGTCCTCTCCGTCCCCGAGTTCATCCTCGCCGGCGACAACCTCGTCGCCAAGTACCCCACCTGGTCGTGGTGCGTCCTTCCCGCTCCTCTTCCCTCGCCTTTCCCTCCCCTCTCGACCGGTTAGGGTGGTCTCTGATTGGTTGATTGACCGATTGATCTGGTGGGTGGTTGGGTCGTACGTGCTTGCACAGGGAAGCGGGCGATCCAAGCAAGCGGAAGCCGTACCTCCCCGCTGATAAGCAGTTCCTCGTCACCCGGAACGGTATGCTGCTAGTATTGAATTCGGCTCCTATCTGTTTTCCCATCTACGTGGATTGAATTTTGGTGAACTGCAGAATGCACATTATTGCTGGGTAGAATTGGTAGATTTCTTTCGTCAATCCTGATGTAGCGGATATGATCAAACATGCCAGTTTAGGGAAAACCCTAAGAGTGCTGGAAAAATAACATAGGGAAACAGAGAAAATTAGGCGTCTACTATTTGGAGTTTGTCACTACTGGCCTTTAGAATCTGAATTTTGTGTTGTTCCCAGTGCCTTGTTTAAGGCGTGTCATCTCGGTCGAGGAAGAGTATGATGCCGCAGGAGCTGAGGTGGTTCTTGATGGTGACGATGATGGCGAAGGCTGGCTCGCGACGCATGGGGTGCAAGGTTAATATCCTCATCTATGCTGCTTGGTTGTGCCTTGTTTGGATTATATGGTCTAAACTATTTTTTTTCTTCATTGATAATGTTTAGCATCAAAGCCAGATGAGGAAGAAGACATACCCTCTATGGATACATTGGACATTGGGAAATCTGATGGAATAAAGTCCATTCCCACTTACTTCAGCGGTGGTAAGAAGGAAGAAGAGGAGGAGGAAGATATACCTGACATGGACACTTATGAAGACACAGGGGATAATTTGGTAGGAAGATCACAATTCTCTATCTTGGGCAGGGCTAAGCAAAGCTGATGAAGTTACTGATTCAAGCTTTGCCTTTCCATTCTTGTAACAGGTTGCTGCTGAGCCATCATACTTTGTCGCAGAAGAGCCTGAAGATGACAACATCCTCCGTACCAGAACATATGATGTTAGCATAACGTAAGCTCTTTTATCTTGCGTTAGTTTAACCGTACTATGATTGGTGTATCGTGTATAATGGCGTCTATGTGATGTCTGCCATAGGTTACATAATGTTCTGGTTTGTACCAGCGGACTTCTATGTTTTGAATAGCTGGGCCTCTTGACAATTAAATTTACATAATTAGCTGATTTGAAAGAGAAAACAAGTTTTTGAACAAGTTAATGGCTCCTGCCTTTAAGGGTTGCAACTTTATCATTGATGTCCAATATGCATATCTCAAGATGTGGTAAGTGTTTTTGAAATCTATTTATTTTTCCTGTCCAAATTTATAGAGATGGTTTGCAGCATGACAGATCTGGTGTTGTTCCATGAAGTAGGTAATGAGAAGTAAAGGGGCAGTTGGTTTGGAGTAAGGTCATGTTTCGTTTATATACTAAGGTTGCCATCAGTTGCCACAAAAATAGGAGTATAATTTTTAGATTTTGCAGAATAATGAACTGAAAGGATTCTATTACAGGAATACAACCTATGAAGTATGAACCATGCTGCAATCTGTCAAGAGGCAATTATATGAATAAGTACTGCAACGTAGCAAGCAAGCTAGATGGAATAGACTGTTGCAGGACAACCTTTTAGCTTGAAAGTGATATTGATAGTGTCTCTTATATAGTAATGTATATGTTAATCACTTGTTTACTCCTATGCATATGTCATATCAGCAACAGTTCAGTCAAGAGAGGTCATTTTTGTTTCTCAACCATTAATAAGCAATAACTACCTTTTTTTGTAACTGTTAGTTATATGAAATTGAAAATAATTGAAGTCCAAGTGGTATTGCTGTTCGGTCAATTGATGATTAATATGGTCAGGAAAATATACCTGGTTATCCTCATCTGTCTCTTCGATTTTTCTCTCGCTTATGTTGTCAGAATCTTCCCAACTGCTGAAATATTATTAGACATAATTACAATTTTATATTGTCCTTGTAGTATTATAAATATTCTTTTAATACCCAGATAGTTCGATCTCTTTGCCTTGGACCTCTCTGGAGAATTGTGTGTGGGAAGATGAAGTCTGTGAAAATGAATACAGTAGTTACATCAATGACCGAAAATATTATTGTATAGATAGCCAAGCAGCCAGCAGTAGCTTGTAGCCGAAAAATTAAGGGAACAGATATAGGTATGTAACAAAATAGAAAAAATAATAATAAAGTAGATCTGAAAAAACACATTCAAAATTGTGTTAATACCAGCTCTATATTTAACTAATGGTTTTCAGACTAAACTTAGATTGTCCAGCCAAGCAATGTAAACACACTGGTAGCTGGATGATTTGAAAAAACAAAAGTGGTTGTTCTGTTTGCGGTTAAAATTTCTAATCTAAAGATGTTTTTCAGGAATCAGTTTGAATTTGGAGCCATATTTAGATTTGTACTATACTGCAAGTATGGGCTTAGCTACTATTTAAGAGTTAAACCGATATGTACCTATGAATTGGTTTCACAAATGGGTTAAAGACAACAAATATACTAGGTTCACTATTTTGTTTGAATCTATCTGTATCAACAGTAGAATAGAAATTGAGATTGATCCAGTTGATATTGGCTTAGTCTCAGCATAATCGGCCGCTCTCCGAAATTTTCCTTTATCCTAATGACTTCAAACGAAGGATCAGTAGCAATGATGTTTTTGTTGGTTAAAACTCTTACAACAAAAGTGAATTTATGGCCAATCCATTCTGGTATCTGAGGTGGAGTCTCAGATGTATCATACGGAGTATTATTTATAGTTTTGGTGGTTTTTCCAATTAGCTCTACTCCTTTGTTTTCGAAGAACATGAACTTGAGGTCAAGGATATACATGCCACCACTTGCGAATGACATTTTGTCCCTGGCCAGTAAGCATGAAAATTTATGAATGATTATCAACTAATTTTTTAAACATTGTATATGTATCGGTATGAGTAGGAAAGTACTTACTTCCCATCAAATTGTCTACATTGGCAGTATTTCTTCATGCATTCGTAGCCATCATCATTTGGTCTCTCCTTGGAGTTACTGACCTATGCTTGGTTTTCTGTAAGACCAACAATAGTTGCTGTGCACTCATAATTATTTTTTTCTCTGGGGATGATAGACATGAGAACAATTGAGTCACATGAACAGTTACTTTAGTCCAGCCATGATTATAGACTAAAGAAACTTTCTGGTGAAAAGCACTATTGACTTCTTAGTTCTTATGTCCCGCATTTGAATTGGAAAGCATGATACTAATTATCCTGTTGCAGGTATGACAAATACTACCAAACTCCACGTGTCTGGCTGACGGGATATGATGAGGTAAATTTTGTACATACTCTTGCGTGTTGTTACAACTTACAGCAGCTAGACTTCACTTGATTCATTTAATTTGTTTGCAACTGCAGTCAAGAATGCCACTAAAGCCTGAACTTATGTTTGAAGATATCAGCCAAGACCATGCACAGAAAACGGTAATTTTTTCCCCACTCGAATTCATAGATAAGAAAACTTGTTTCTTTTGATACTCCTACCAAATCGAATTCATAGATAAGAAAACTTCTACTGTATCAATAGCCAATGTTCTTAATACTGGTAATGCGTTGATAATTGAACCGTATGATCATCAGGATAAATAGAACAATTAATTGTTTGGTGGGTATACACAACTGTACCTTTTGGGGGAGACATATAGTTCAAGTTTTCATTGTGCAACATGTTGTATTGGTAGAGTCCTTAAAAATTAGGTTCTTTCATCATGTCACCCTAGAGGTTGGATTTATTTTTATCCACCAATGGGAAAAAATGCAAGTGTAATTTTGTAGTATCGCTTCATGGATTTTCAAGGCAGCAGCTATCCATGTCATGACATTCAAGATGATTATTTAGAGTCAGAAGCAGGACCCATTTTTCTTTTAGACCTGTAAAACAATTAAGTTGGTCTTCTATTGGATTACTGAACTGGTTGCCTAGATACTGTAACATAACAGAGTGTATTGACACAGGTGACTATTGAAGACCATCCTCACTTATTAGCAGGGAAGCATGCTTCAGTCCATCCATGCAAACATGCAGCTGTGATGAAAAACATAGTTCACGTTCTTGTGTCTGACGGAGTTGAACCAGAAGTTGACAAGTAATACTCTTATGCTGATAACCATTTGTTAAGTCTACGATTAATGAAGCATCACCCTCCTCTTTTAACACTTTCTTCCTCCTCTTCTGAATAGGTACCTTATCATATTTTTGAAATTCTTAGCGTCAATCATACCAACTATTGAGTACGATTACACAACGGACGTCGACCTGCGCAGTACAAGCTCATGACTGGTTTCTCCAAGGTACGCTTTAGTTCTTATCGACAGACAATGCACCTCAACGAGCCCAAGTCATAGCGCTTGGCTCAAATTTGTATGACTTGCCTTTTCTTTGTTTGTGCACCAGCGTTGATAAGCAGTTGCTTGTTTGCTGGTTGTCACAGGAAGACGAAGCATCCTACAGAAGGCACACGACACGAGGGCTCAATTGCCTGCTTGTGGTTGAAAGTATTTGTGCATCTGTGTTCGTTCCTTTGGATTGGTTGCAATTGTGAGCTTGAACTTCGATGAAAGCTGGCAGATCCAGCTTGTACATTACAACACTGTCTGCGTGTGTACATTTGAATTCATTGGTCGGTCTCCTTTCCATATAAAATCTAGTAAACAAAATATGTATATTTTTGTGCATTGCATTTGCATCACTCCGAGTCTCCGACCCAGCAAAAAACTGGTGGCCCTGTAGCGGGACAGTATGTGGAGACCTAATCCTGAATCTGTGGCGGCATAGTATGTGATGTTTTTTTTTTTTTGGGGGGGGGGGGGGGGGGGGGGGGGGGGGGGGGGGACGTTGCTGCATGTTGATCTAGTTGGGGTACGCCTGCTCGTTCGTGGGTTTTAGCCGGTTTGATAGCAAAAACCAGCCAGCCCAACAAACGCTGACGGTTTGGTTTCACCGGTTTACACGGGTTACTAAACGTGCGCTGCAATCAATTCCCTCTCGCTTGCCCAAGACTACTCCCGCAAAGCAATTTGACCTGTGGATGATGCCCTCTGCCCGGCTACACCGCATGGACGAGCGCTTCAGAACGGAGCTGTGCGCTGTGGTTGAGAGATTCCGTTATGCTGGATTAATCATTGTCGAAAGCAGGTTGGCATTTCAAGTTCGTTTTGATTGAGCGATTCAGCACAACTCGTATTGAAACCGGGAGGGTTTAGATGGGCTGGTTTGGCGGGTTGCCTGGGTTGGGTTGGAACTTGGAAATCTATACATAACGATGAGCAAATTGAAACGGATTTTCACCCATAACTCTACCTCTCTACCCCTCACAAAAGACTCACAAATCAAGGCTAAATTGTGGCCCCATACGACCACGAGGGAGGGGGTAGACGCACGGTCGTCACTTTTTGTGTTGAAATCTGCCATTCTGCCCGACTCCCTCCCCCGCATGATGTTTTATCACTGCGGTATTTTTCTTTCACGTTTACCCACCGGGCCCACTCACCCTTCCATTCCAACGTTGCATGCACACGGTGAGGCCTTGCATGGCACCGATCATCCAAAGATCACGGCACCCTTAATCTCTTTCTATTAATCACGCACAAACAATCTTTTCTTTCCCAATCACACAAAATCCATTATTTGGTTTCCCTAATCACACCATCCATCAATCAAGGTCACGGCACCGCAAATCTCTTTCCATTAATCACACACGATCAATCTTTTCTTTCCTTTTAAGATTTGATTGCTTATCTTAAAGTCCGTCAATCAAAAATCAAGATTTCCTTTCAGAAAAAAGGAATGACATCTACGCAATCGGGTGTCTCTTTCCTTTTAAAACTTGATTACTTACCATAGTTGTGGGAGTCAATCAGGGAATCGATTACTTACCATAGTCGTGGGTGTCCAGGTTCATATATTTAGCCCTCCTACCCCTATATAAGGCGCCCCTCCTCCTTCTCAAAACACACAATCTCTCTCTTCATTCCCATCGTTTGTTCAGAGTTCATATTTCTTTGTGAGGACGCCGGCGCCGAGCCCGGCGCAACGTTGGTTGCGACGCTCGTCGTGTCAAGCTCGCTGGGTAGAAGCGGAACGTGCTCCGCGTTGTGGCGGTGTCCAGCGCCGTCGAGTGTGTGGCGTCGTTACTCCACACCACTGGCGGCAAGAAGAGTAACCTTCTCGGCCTCCCCATCATCAAGAAGCTGGCTGCGGTGCCGAGGTGCTCATGAATACATGTATCATGAATATTTTCTTATGTATATATTGTTGATTGTTTAAGATTTGATTATACAAATTTCCTTCTGTTTTACCGGAGGCTCAAAGCTTTTGATGAATGAATATATAATTTTTAATGTAAGATGTTATCGAATAATTTTAATATGCGATGTAACAAAATTGTGCGTTCTTTTACATACTTATTTTTAAAAAATTAATATTTTTTAAATTTATGTTATTTTTACCAGCAAAATACCCGTGCGCTGCTACGGTGAAATATTATTTTTTATTTTTCTAAAACTGATATTTGTCTCTATTGCTCTATTTTTATTAATGTATTCGTTTTTACTCAAATACTCAAGGTTCCTAATACTCACTATTCTTTTTTTATTTAGGTAAGAATTCCTTTTTTATTTAAACAAATCTGCTAGAGATGAAATAGTACAGAGGCAACAGGGTCATGTATCGAATTCTAATTTCTAGTCGAAGCCAACAACTACTATGTACAAGCATCAGTAGGCTTGGACCTTTTCCAAGCGCAAGCAACAAGCCGTGGATGGCCCGCGCCGACTCTAATCAACGTGCAACATTTCTAGCCATATGTAAATTTTGTACTACTACGTGTTGAACACCCCAACATTTCTACCCATGTCTTTTTTTTCTTTTAAATTGATAAAGAAGTTTAGAAACTTTAAAAATATTTATTTGTTATATATGTGCACATGCATTGTTTTAGTAAGCAAAGAATATATCTACACTACGGTCGGGCAGTTGAACATGTTGGACAAACATTTAGTTGGTTAATTAATTTATAGTTCGAGTGCAAATCACAAGTAGTCCGTAGAGTAGGTAAGTTGGTAGTACTCTTTCTTTGAATATTGATGGTTGCGGGTTCTATTCTCATTTAAAGCAAATTTTTGGTCATTTTTTCCTTTCACCTGCACGCCTCCAGCTCGTCCGGTTCTCTCTCCTGGTTCAGCGGGTGAGATGGGTTTTTTTCCCGGTTTTCTCTGGTTAAGCACGTAATCAACCGGTTTTACTCTGTTTTTTTTTTGCCGAATCCTCCTCAATTTCGGGTGACGTACCAATTTTGTGGGCAGCATTGCTTGCTTTATTATTAGATAAAGATAAGGATAACACATGCCTGTGGCACGTGCCAACGTACTTAGTCAAACAAACAAACAGAGAATCAAGCAACGACCTTCACACATGCGTCCGCGGGCGCCCGTGATCGGCGGGCGGACGGAGGTGATCGTCCACCCGACACGAGAATACGACGAGATCACGTACCGTGACGCCCGCCGCCAACCGGATCGTGCCCGCGCGCACCGAACTAAAACGAAACGGCCCCGCCCGTCGCGTCGAGGCGTCGGCGGCGGCGCCGCGCGAGTGCGCGACAGTGCGTTCACACGCCGATGCCGGGCCGAGCAGGCCGTCGGATCGATCATTCTGGTCGTCCGCCGGCCGGGCAGCTCCGCTCGATCCGTCCGCCGGAATGAGGGACGACGGCGCCCGGAGCACGCGCGCGCCTGGTTCGCGGTGGAAGAAGCGAGGGCGTCGCTGTCGGCCGCGGCGGTGTTTCGCCGGTACGCGTATCACGCGCCCGCGTGCCCGCCCGACCGCCGCTCGTTGCCCGGCCGCGCGCGGCGATTGCGACGAGGACCACGGCGCTTGATTATCATCAGCTCGTGTCCTCGGAGTACAAGCATGTGCCCGAGTCAGTTTCTGGGTACAGCAGGCTTGGTACGAGAGGCGTACAGGTCGGCGCGGCTGTGTCTAAATAAAGGTGTTGGGTTGTTCGGATTTGATGGGTTTCCTTGGTCCGGTTCCGTACGGCAGCGGTAAGGTGCGTGCGCGCACTACCACTGCACTCGAGCCTAGCTATAGGTACCTAGGCGCGCGGTGGCTGTGGCCGGCCGCTGAGCGTGCCTCTGCATGTGGATAGCAGTGGCCTTCAACCACCGGTGGATCAACAGTTGGTTTGATATGCATGTGTTCGAAGGAGACGCGAAAGGGATCTGCTCCGATCCTTGCTTGGCAATCCACCAACCAGGCCACGCAAATGCACAGGAGGTGGTGATCGAGCACGGTGTGTGCCGCCGTCCCCATTCCGGCATGCACCCGCACACGCATTCCGGTTTGTACAGCACGGAGCACTGTACGTAGCGTAGGTCCACCCACGCGCGCGCCTACGACCCTTTTGGTGAAGCGGCACGTGTGCCGCATGGAGTGCACCGGCAGACATATGCACAGTGCACACGTCGACCTTTTTGATCGGCGCCCTAGGGTAGGGCCTCGGATGCGACGGCCAAGGCCCAAGCTGGGGAGGGGCCCAAGCCCATATATATACTCTCTCTGTCCGGGAAAGAACTCTGACACAGGATAGTGAGGATACAAAATGACCAAGGTACCCTCGTTAATTTTGTCCAGTCGTTTGAGCCAGTGTCAGACCTGTACTCTCTTTGGGTACTCGTTCGATGTTTATAGGCTCATGGCGACGAGAAAACCGAGTAAAAGATGTTTTTCATTTACTCCTACATGTACTCTCACTCTCCTCAGCCAATGGCCGACACAACTGCACTAGCTGGTGAGTCTTTTAAGACGATCAGGAAGCTAAAGTGACGGTCTTTTTGCGACAAGATTTCAAGCCTAAAACGACCGTCTTTTCCAGACGGAGGGAATATACGTTATGTATAGGCTTATGCGTATGTGTTTTAGGCAGCTCAAGAGGAGAAGACAGGGACGCGTCGGCCAATCTTGTGGAGAAAAAATAGAAAGAATGGAGGGAGGTGTGGAAGGAGAATGCTCGTGGCCGTCGTGAGTCGTGACTCGCGATCTGATCGCGGCATCGTGCCAGTACTGGATCGCGCTCGCTGCCATCTCGGTCTCCAGCTCCACCCAGTATTGGCTCCACAGCTCCACGTTTGACGCATTCATCGATCAGTCTCAAGGATGTACTTCTAGGCCTGAGGCCTTCCGGGCTCCAGTGAATCTCCAAACTCAGCTGTTTAGGTTCAGTACAATGACCAATTTAATATTATGGAGTACAAATATAAGGTAATCAAATTAATTTTACGAGTGCAAATATACTATTGTTTTTGTCTTATCAAACATGTTAAATTAGAAAGATATCGATATAGTTGTTTTCGTTTTGCAAGAAAAATGACACACATATATATTATAAGATTTTATATAAGGTCTACACTCTGGAGGGGCCGTCGCGACAAGTTCGTCAGAGACTTCAAAATCCTAGGGCCGGCACTGCGCGGCAGCATCTATCTCTCTCGCGAGATGGCTCCTCAACCACGACATGACTGCACCGATGGGGCAAGGCACTCGATCGATCGGCAGCGCGTATCTGGGCTGGGGGAGTGGGGGATGGATCAGCATCAGCTATCTCTAGCGCGCGCTTCGTTTGATCGTGCGTTAATTCAGCGGCGCGCGGCGGTGGCGCGACACGGGCCAGGTAACTGATCCGTCGACCGGCGGGGTCCGGCCACCACCACCACCACCCCACGTGCGCGCGCGTGCCCCGCAGTCACCGCGAGATGCGATGTGCCCAGGCGGCGGCTCCGGTCGCCGAGCTGAGATGCGATGCGCGACGCACCGTCGGTGGCGTCGGCCGGGCTCCGATCGATCCCCCGTCCCGTCCCTGGTGCGGGCCCTTTTCCGTAAGCCCTCGTCGCTCTCCGCCGCGCCAAAGCGAATATGCGCTAGTTCTGCTTTGGCCTCGCTTTGTTTGCACCGAGCCCAAAGCTAGGCCGGCCGGATCCCATGGCCAGGATCATGGCATGGGATGGGAACCCCGCGCCCCGTGTGGTGGCGGCCAAACACCAGTCCGCTGTGCGCCCCCTCGCTTCGGCACGCGTCCGTCCCTGCATGCGGAAACCAACAGGGCCGGGGGTTGTTGACCGGGTCCGGGTCCGCGGCCGGAAAAGTCGGAGCTCGCTCGCAGCTAGCCGGGCCAGATGGCTATGTAGCTGCCAGGGCCGGGTGATCGGCCGTTCCTTTCTGCTGCCCTGCTCCCCTTTCGATGTGGTTCACACGCCGCTGCCGCGAAAGCGACGCGGACGCAGCTGCCTGGCCAGTGGGAGGTTTGTGGACGCCATACAGCCGCTCGGACAAACAGGGAATAAGGATCGATCGGTCGAGCTAACTACTGCGGATCTGATCGACGACTTGACTGCATTGCTATGTAATATGGTAATTACACTGCAGATTTACATACATATAATAAAAACATCTCGTATATATCCCTGCTGTTACGTAATTGAGGAATGGCGGCTCTAGCTAGCTTCTTCATTCTGATCACCTTCTTGATCGATCCTGCGCCCCTTTAATTCCTGATCGAGGTCTAGCTAGCTAGCTAGCCAAGACGTGCGCGATCATGGTCTGGGAAAAGGAACGGGAGTGCCGTAGCTCTCGCCCGCCCTCCGCCACAGGATCGCCGAGAGGCGTCGAGCGAGCGAGGCGCGCGCTGCTGGCTGGCCGACGTCGACGTCGTGGATCCACAGCCACGGACGTCGCCGCCTCCGCTAACCTTGCGTAATCTTGCTTGTGTGATCGCCGTAAAGGCGCTTGGTCGTCCGGATGCTAGCTGAACCAAGAAGCAAATCCAGCTCGGTCTTTTTCTCCACGGCCGCGCGACTCATATGGACCGCGCTGCAGACACTTGTCCTGCGCGGCAGCGCTCCCAGCAAGTGTACAACTGTAGTGCGCGTGCGCGCGGTGCCCTTGTTCGTGTAACGACACGCGTACGTCCTTGCGCGTGCAGCAGGAGCGCTCATGGCTCGTGTTTCACACGCTGCTTGTGTTTGCATGATCCTAACATTATTCTCACATAATAGTACATCAGAAATAATATATGGGGAGTCTGCCGTATAGGTATATTCTAGTTTTAGCTCAAAATTCTAGTATACTAGGTGATTCCTCGCGCTGTTGCAGCGGGATTTGAAGATTTTTCGGTAAACTATGAATCACTTGTGGTTGTTTAGTTGCTAGTAAAAATAGTGCACTTGTAGAGATACCCCGAAAGCCATATGAGGTATCTCTTGATGCAAATCATAAACTTTTATATTACTTTTAAATAGATAAGAAAAAAATAATAAGACATAATCTAATGAGTAGAAAATGTGCACCAAGTTACAATTAATGCATCTTAGTTGGGTGTTAATGCATCTTGGTGGGAGGTGATGATGTGGCTTCATGAGAGTTGAGAGAAATCTTTAGTGGAGATCTCCTATATAGTTAGTTACAGTAGATGCCGTTTTAGAGATGTGCGCAACGGCTAAGAAAGTGGGCCAAATACCTCTGTTACCCTTCGTTTATACTATATTCGAAAGAGACATGACATTTAATTGTGAAAGGGGAATTGGAGAAGGGTGAAAAGGTGGGAAAGTGCCTAAAGGTTTTAAGGCGATATGAGTTCTAAAAATTACTGAGAAGGCTAAAAAGTACTCCCTTCGTTTCTAAATATAAGTCATTCCAACTTTCTTAGAGAGTCAAACTTTCTCAATTTTGACCAAATTTATACAATAAAGTACTAACATTTATGATATCAAATAAGTACCATTAGATTTTTCATTAGGTATATTTTCATATAGCTATTCGATATCATAAATCTTTAAAGTCATCTCAATAATTTTGGTCAAAGATAAAATAGTTTGACTCTCCAAGAAAGTTAGAATGGCCTATATTTTAGAACGGAGGGAGTATATAGTAGTATGTATTTTTTTAATGGCAGGGAGTACTATCTAGCATGCACCACTAGACAAAGCCCTATTAGGTTGAGAAGCCCTCTTTAGCACCGGATTTTTCAACCAGTGCTGATGTTCCAGTGCTAATTAAAATGGCCCCGAAGGCTCCCAAATTTGGACCCGGTACGGTGCTAATGTGACTTTAGCACCGGGTCATAGTGGCGTTGAGGCTAATGAGCTGGGCCGATAGTGTTGTTGGAAATATGCATTTAAATCTACCAGATTTTAATTCGAGGCAAATTAGATAAAAGATTTCTATGTAAAAAGGATCTAATCACGTATAGATTGAAAATAACCGAAACATGCTCATGTAAACGACAAGTAAATCCATCAGACTTACAGATTAGCGCTCCATCCTCGTGGAGACTCGATGTAGTGCAGATCGTGTCGAGGCAGCGCAGGACGTAGACGATCGGCCTCGAGCGGGCGCGCAACTGCGCTGCCTAGAAACTTTATTGCCGCCCCTCGTGCAGGCTTCCCGACGGCAAGGGCTCGGAGATACCGCTTACCATGCTCCTCGGTGCACGCCAAGGAGAAGGGTCGGCGAGATCCAGCAGCTTAGTACCATTAGCACACTCACCAGATGGAAAAAGAAAGAGAGATGAGAGTTTGTGGGTTATTTCGGTGTTCGACTGACTGTCTCTGGACACCTCCAGGACCTCTTATAGAGGAGGTGATAACAACTCTCTGCTAACTGAATCGGCTACAATAACGCCTCACTAACTGGCAGTAGTAACCGCTCAATTAACTCGGGATTAAGGCATTGACCGCGTGTTAATTATCTCTAGTAACCGTTGTCAATAATTACACGCAAATGGCAAAAGGTTTACGCTGACTTGGCTTCTCGCAAGTCGCGGTGTTCGTCCGACTGTCCCTGGACGTCTCCAGGACCTCTTATAGAGCAGGTGATAACAACTCTCTGCTAAATGAATCGCCTGCAATAGCGCCCCACTAATTGGTAGTAGTAATTGCTCAACTAACTTGGGATTAAGGCATTGACTGCGTGTTAATTATCTCTAATAAGTGTTGTCAATAATTACACGCAAATGGCAAAAGGTTTACGCTGACTTGGTTGCTCGCAAGTCGCAAGTCACGTGGTCTGTCACGCGAAAAGGAACACGTATACGCGCGCACACATGAGTGTGTTGCGTAGACCAGACCCCATTCTTTCCTTTCTTGTGTGTTCAACCAGGGAAGAAAGCTCTCCTATTTAAGTTCACCAACCTAAACTAGCAGTATGGGACTATCCATTTTGTCATGCACTCTTGCTTTAGAATTTTTGAAACGGGCCTCTCCATGGGCCTAATTTCCGGTAAGTGATGAGTAAGTAAGCTACAAAATTATACTGCCCCGTTCTCAAATATACAATGTTTAGAACAAGTTAACTAATTTATTTTTGAATTAATTAACTTGTCCTCAACGCCATATGTTTTAGAATGGAGGTAATATTTCTTTTAGTCCATGCTTAAAACATGTTAATTTTGAGTGCATTTGAATTAGTCCTTTTCGCGCCATCCTGAATGATGCTAATTTCTACAATTATATTCTATCTATAATTTTATTTTCTTGAAAGAGAACGGAGGAGCTAGGCTCTTGACCTAATTACAGCCACACATACAGTACCGAATGGAATGACTCACCCTGAACATTACATGCTCCTGTGTCCGTTCCTATGTAGTGGTCCGTGACGCCACTGACAGTCACTGTCTCAGTACATAGCATGGCGGTACGCAACTTGTTAGCCACACACATAGCCAGTTGGCCGTTTTGTAGCTAGGTAAAGTGAGTGACGACACGTATCCTTTGATTGTTTAGAAGCATATTATATGTGTACTCACATGGGTTTGTTTATAGGCATCTATCATGCAAGCATTCTACTGCGAATGATGCTCGATCTTGATCGAGTTCCCTTTTAGCGTGCAATGACGCATCAACTGTGCTAACCTGTAGTCAACCTGTGTTAATTCTGTTCAGGATAGCATCATGGGTGGCCATGGCACCCATAAACAGTGTCTCCATCCATTTGTGATTAGGACCGTTGGATGTAGCTGGTGCCGTAGTGCGTGGAGCTAGGAAGAATGCCGATCACACATGAACCCTCATATCCTTGCAGTGTCAAACGTGGATCTCCTGCGTCCAAGCCTTTTCTCCATGAGTGGATGAAATGGACCCGTATTTCCATTTGTGCCTTTTGGGAACATCCAAGAAAGCGACCCGGGTAGCAGCATGATTCACATGATTATCCTTCGCGCACCAAAAAAAATCAACCCAAGAAATTCATATGTGAAATGAGCAAACGACGGCATCAAAGAATATATATGTATGGACCCAACTGTTTTTTTTATTAATTATTCCTACTTGAAATTAAGACAAAACTCAAACTAGGTATCTTGTGAGTAACCCTAACATCGTGCGCACTGATTAGACTCTTTTATGCTCTATTCTATTTTCCGTATACCAAATTATTAGTAGACGAACGGCGGCATCCCATGCATAACTCACTAATAAGTGATAATATGATTTCATTAATTTGGCATTGCAGCAGATTAAAAAAAACTAAAAGAAAGTCTTTTTGTAGCCAGGCCAGTTTGGGATGCAAAATGTTAGTTACAGTAAGATTACCGTTCTAATCTACTGATAAATCGGGCATTAGAGCACAACAACCAAATCGATCGATGCATGTCTGCACAGAATCATCCAAGATCTATTGTCTGGCAGGGGTCAGCCAACGGGGAATCGCCAAATGATCCACCCCTTTGCCGAGGCGAGAAAGGTGGCTCCGGATCCTCCACGTAAGAATCCCTCCCGTCTCATATCTCTTGCTCCCCTCCCATTGGCTGCACCTCGCTGCGCGCGTACTTATTCCTCCCAGCCCTAGTTCCCCCCTCCCTCTCTTCGATCTCCTCCACACACCAATTCATCATTTTTGCTCTCGCGGCGCACGCGTATGAGCGAAGCGAGCGAGCCGGCGCGCAGAAGCAAACAAGCCGCGAGCTAGAGAGAGCTCGCTTATCATAGACCACACAGGAAGGGAGTGGTGGGAGGAGGAGGAGGAATCGTCAAGAGAGAGGGAGAGCGAGCTCAGACGTGCGTGCGGCGACGCCGTCGTACTCGTCCGCGTTAGGATGTCGGCGTCGGGCGCCGCGTGCCGCGTGTGCGGTGGCGGCGTGGGGGAGTGCGCGTGCCACGGGCACGGGATCGGCGTCGGCGGCGGGCGGTGCGGGGTCGCCGTCGCCGACCTCAACCGCGGGTTCCCCGGGATGTGGCATCAGGCGGAGGCGGAGGAGTCGTCCGCCGGCGTCATCGTCGGCGGTGGCGGTGGCGGCGCGGCGGCGGCGGCGGGGCTGCAGGAGTTCCAGTTCTTCGGCAACGACGAGGACCACGAGAGCGTGACGTGGCTGTTCAACGACCCGGCGCCGCACCTGCACCGCGGGCCGTCGGCGGCCGCCGCTGTCGGGAACGGGGTGGCTGACGCCGCCGAGCACCACCGGAGGGCGCCGCCGCCGCCGTCGCTGTTCGACGGGTACGCGCACGCGCAGTACGGGCACATGCCGGGACACGGGCTCACGTTCGACGTGCCGCTGAGCCGGGGCGGCGAGGTCACCGCCGCGGCGGTTTTGGAGGCAGGGCTGGGGCTCGGTGGCGGCGGCGGCAACCCAGCGACGTCCGGCGCCACAATCGTGAGTGGTTCGGTTTCCAATTTCCATCTCTCCCTGATCCCCCTCTAATTTCAAGCTGCTGTGCAAGTGTGCATGTGACTCGTGTTCCTGCCTTCATGCATGCTTGATTTCCCTTTTGCAGCACTACTAGCTTCTTGGCCATTTCAGTACCGAGTAACATGCATCATAGCACAATCGCGCCTACAAAATATGATGCATGGGTTAGAATACGAAGCTAACGTGTGTAAAGCGCTTGAACGATGAGTGCAACAGAAATAACCTTGAATTGCTCCATGTCTATCTGTACGGCGCTTCGCCTCGGTCGTATAGGCGGTGTGGAGTCGGTTTGCCGAGCACGAAGTTGCGAGAGAGTGGGAGCACTAGCCGTGTCGATCACGCTGCCAGCCATAACGTACCGCCCATGCTTCTTGCCTCCTCCCATCCTCATGACGGTCTCTCCATCAATGGGCTCCGTGTGTGGATCGAAATCCGGCCCCCTCACCGCCTTTGCCATCTCGGTGTAGTCACTCAGGCGGCTGTGGACAGAGGAGTTGCTATATGCCGAGGGGGGTCATCCGGGTTGTACGTGACATCGGAGGTGGCCTTCCCCTTTTTTGAGCAAGCATAAGCCCCGAGGATGCTGATTTCTTGGCCATGTGCCTGCGACTGCGGGAAAAGGCAGATTCATTAGAAATTCTGCAGAATTTAGCGTTGGAATAAATAAGTAAATACACGTACCCATTTTTTTCTGTATCCCTTGAGGTTGTTGCTGTCTTGGTGGTGTGATGATCCTCCCATCATCCCTCGCCGCACTCGACCACTCTCACTCTTTTCTGGGAAACCCTCCGTCAACCACTTGTCGACCACCATACCCCAGCACCGATCATTGTTAGCTAGCCACCACGGAGGCACCTGCACGCCATCAAGTACGCCATCAAGGCACTACGGAGGCACCGATAATTGATCAAAGCAATTAAATGTTGAACATTTACCTTTAGAAATTGTTCCTTCGTCAGCATCATTCTTCTCGCCTCCACTTTCGGCACGCGTCGCCTCTCGCGTTTAGGCGCATGGTGAGCCCACCACTGTATGATGGCACACAGCTTCGTCTCATACCACATATCGGCCACCAGCTTGCGGCAGGCCGTGTCAGCCACCTCGATCGCCTGGTTCAACGTTCCATCCAGCGGCTTGTAGAATTCCTACACAAATCACATGATGTATTAGTAATTTCAAAAATAATTGATGAATGCGATGTAACACGAAGAATACTTACAAACAGCTCGAGCACAACCCGTCGCGCCTTGCTCCCAAACTCCTGCCCATTCTCATCTAGTTCCAAGTCCTGGGTGGTCGCGTAGTCCTCCCACGACCACGCCGGCTGCTCTCGGCCCCCTTTCTGTATGACGCCAGGGTAGTGCAACCTGCAAAGCTGGCCCAGAATGCCGTTGGGAAGGCGAGAGTAAATATTTCGGCAGCACCTAATTATCACTAAATATATGCTAACTAAGTTTTTCTAACTAAAATAGTAACTAATTATAACTAAGTATATGCTATCTAAGTTTTTCTAACTAAATTAACAACTAATTATAACTAAATTAAATTAAATCAAACAACTAATTATAACTAAGCAACTAAATAAAAAACTCACCGGCTGGCCGGTGAGGTCGTGGAGCGGCCGGGAGGGCGAGGAGCGGCCGGGGAGGCCGAGGAGCGGCGGAGCGGGGGCCGGAGAGGCGGCAGCCGGCACGGCGCGGCGGCGTGGCGGCCCGGCGGCGCGGCGGCACGGCGCGGCGGCCGGGGGTGGGGGAGGCGCGGCGGCGGCGACGACGACGGTGGCGGCGACGACGACGGCGGCGGCGACGACGACGGCGACGGCGGTGCTGCGTGCGTGTGTGAGTGTGTGTGTGAGCTGTGTGTGTGGGAGAGGCGGCCCGAAACGGCTAAGTGCCGTGGGCTTCGCCGTGTGCCCTGGATCTGGGCACACGGCAAAGCTGCAGGCTTTGCCGTGTGCCCAGATCCAGGGCACACGGCGAACATTTTTTTTATTTTTTGGGATTTCAAAATTGTTCGCCGTGTGCCCTGGATCTGGGCACACGCAGGGCTTTGCCGTGTGCCCAGATCCAGGGCACACGGCGAACATTTTTTTTTATTTTTTGGGATTTCAAAATTGTTTGCCGTGTGCCGACCGTGAGGCACACGGCAACCAAGCTATGCCGTGTGCCTCTAGGGAAAGCACACGGCAAACATTTTCTGCCTAAACAGAAAAAAATTAAAAAATATCAAATGGATTCAAAAAATAACCAAATTGGGCATGGACCTGTCTAAGGTGTATGAAGACTATAAAAATGACTTTTGTGGTAAAACAAAATTTGAATTGTCACGTTGCTTCAAATCACAACGTCTCATTCAAAACTCTTAGAATCTTCTCCCGAGAAGCTCCGGTTTGTAAAGAGGCAATGCGTCAACTTGCTCGAAACCTTCTACATTTTTTACCATAGCCTCTACGTATGAAAACATGACATCACGCCAAAATTTATAATGTTTTGACCTTTTTTGTATTTTATAAAAATTTTAAACGAACCGAGCCCAAATGCGGGCACACGGTAAGCGAGCAATATATTCAAAATTTGATTCCATCTAATGGACATGGCATCATATTAGTCTTAAGAATCCGAATAACATTTTTCCGAACATTACATTACATTATTCGAAACACTTACAGTTCAAAATTGTCGTATCGGCAAAATTAAAAATAATGATATAAAATGATTAAATATAGCAAACAGACCGAAAAACATGCACAAAACTAACATGGAATAATACATAGATAAAGAAGTTAGCAAAAAAATTTGGAGGCAAAATTTGAATTTTTTGCAGCTTGTTTGCCGTGTGCCTGCGTGTGGCACACGGCAAACAGGCCACGTTGCCGTGCGCCATCTGTTTGCCGTGTGCCACGTGGCAAGAGCACACGGCAAACAGGAAGGCTTTGCCGTGTGCCTGAACAGGGCGCACGTCAAAGCTAACGGCCGAGCCAACGGCCGTTTAGGGTGGACTGTTTGCCGTGTGCCTGCCGTATGGCACACGGCAAACAGGCCAGATTGTCGTGTGCCACATGTTTGCCGTGCGCCACGTGGCAGGCACACGGCAAATAGGTGACTTTGCCGTGTGCCTTACTGTTTGCCGTGTGCCTGTCCAGGAGCACGGGGTGGCTGACGCCGCCGAGCACCACCGGAGGGCGCCGTCGCTGTTCGACGGGTACGCGCACGCGCAGTACGGGCACATGCCGGGACACGGGCTCACGTTCGACGTGCCGCTGAGCCGGGGCGGCGAGGTCACCGCCGCGGCGGTTTTGGAGGCAGGGCTGGGGCTCGGTGGCGGCGGCGGCAACCCAGCGACGTCCGGCGCCACAATCGTGAGTGGTTCGGTTTCCAATTTCCATCTCTCCCTGATCCCCCTCTAATTTCAAGCTGCTGTGCAAGTGTGCATGTGACTCGTGTTCCTGCCTTCCTGCATACTTGATTTCCCTTTTGCAGCGCTACTTCTTGGCCATTTCAGTACCGAGTAACATGCATCATAGCACAATCGCTTCTTGCTAATCTCGAGGTTGCCTAATTTGTAGATCGATGTTGTTTATATAGCTGTTTGGAACAGATTAAAATAGGTGAAAACGTCTAAAGCCGTACGTCAATTTTGTGGTCCACCCCGCTCCAATTAACTTGTTAGGAGCTAGTCCAAAACATTGCCCCATCATCACTAAGCTACACAGTCCGTCTTGTTTTCCATTTTGTCTCTAATTTTCCTTCTAGGATAAAAACATTATAAAAAGCAGTATTTTCTATCGAGGCCTACCGGAATAGAACACCGTCCTGCAAAATTTCATGAAATTCTTAACGTACCTTAACATAAGCAACTTCTTGTAAATTTCTATGAATTTCTTGATAGACCTTAAGATAAGCATCAATCGCTTAGATTGGATCATAAAGATAAGCTCCATCTCTATCCCAACAAAAGTACTACACAATTTTCAAGACCGTACATTGATTTTAGTTGGGGTATAGAGGGGAATCGCAAAGAATATATATTGGGTCCATATAATGCAACATGAACTGGAACAAGATCCCCAGATCAAATGCAGGTTCTTTTATTTAATATATATCACTATCTGTCTATGGACATGATAAGTTGATAACCACAAGTCCTAGTCAAATGCAATTTTCTTCCTTTTTACCATCGCTATCTGTGTCAATCAAAATAAATGCTCACGACAAGTCCTGAATACAACGCTGGGCAACAGCCTCAGTTCAGTTATTCTCATTTCATGCTTGTTATATGTACATTATTGATCCCAAACTATATCATCATTATTTCTATTCAGTGTCAGCTTGCTGAGTGCTGACAGTAGTAGCTAGTGGTACTTTATCTCTGATGATGAGGACTTTCCAAACTATCAGTTAATCTCTATTATACTTAGTAGATGATTAATAAAAAATAGAAACAATAATATTACACTGTCTCGTACGTGCCTTGCTTATTGTTCAATTAGTTTTGGACCGCATGATCTTGTGATCAAATGGCGCTGGGTTCGACTCGGATCCTTACGTTTTGGCACGTCCTCTCGTGCATTTTTTCAGATGTCCTTCTGCGGCAGCACGTTCACTGACGCGGCGAGCCCCGTCGTGCCGGGTGAGGTCGCCACGGCGGCCAACGGCAGCTCAGGCGGCGTCGTCGTGGACCCGGCCGTGGACCGGGAGGCGAAGGTGATGCGGTACAAGGAGAAGCGGAAGCGGAGGCGCTACGAGAAGCAGATCCGCTACGCCTCCCGCAAGGCCTACGCCGAGATGCGGCCGCGTGTCAAGGGCCGGTTCGCCAAGGTGCCTGACGGCGAGGCTCCGCCGCCGGCGCCACAGGTGGCGGCGGCCGCGGCGGGCTACGAGCCCGGCCGGCTCGACCTCGGATGGTTTCGTTCATAGCGAAGATGTACGTGACGTCCGATCCGTGTATATGATATGCCGGCCAGAGCATTATTAATTAGCTAGCAGAGGCCATTGATTTAAGTTTTAAGGTACGTAGATAAATACGCACGAAAATGTATATGTCATGACTAGCTACGAGCACAACACAGTATTCTAAAAAACGAGCACGATACAGTAACAATTGCAATTGTGATGCTTGATGATGACAAGGGCGCTTAACTGCTTTTTGCTAGAACAGGCACGTTGCCCAATTAGTTTTTTTTGTTAAAAAAACTACGTTGCCTAATTGGTTAGGAGTGCGCGGTCATGTGCATGCGTGCACTTTTAGCACGGATATGTGTGTCTCACGTGTCGATTAACCGGTAAATAAAAGAGGCGTATAAATGCAAGCGGATAGTCAATGTAGAATACTGGAAATATTTGTCGATTTGCACCCCATTAACCGGCATGTATGGGCATATGAGTGCAAGCGGGTGTTGTTCGAGAAAAAGATAAAGAGAAAAACGAGTTCTAGGTTAACTGTGACTTGGGAAAGAAGAACTTTCATCCTTTGTATGGGTGCGTGACTCCCGCGTAAATGACTTAATTACATTCCATTCAATTTTATATGGAGATAGTGAGGTCATACTTATCCTCGAGGTAGCTGAAGAAATGTTGAAATTCTTGGTCTTACGATTGTGAAACATGAAAGAGAACAAAAGGAGCACATATCTATAATTATATATCTGACATACTTTCCTATTTAAGCATCCACGTTACTTAATCCTCTCACATTATTAAAAATAAAACTAAAAATTCCAAAAAAGTAAAGATATTGTCATTAATTTAGTAACTCTACCTATCAATGAAAATAATAGTCATTTGATATAGTGCTCATAAATGACCTACTCCATCATGACAAAAAAAAAAACAACCTAAACGACTTCCTAAATTAATTAGCGTTTAAATTGCTCACTCAATCATTAAAGATAATCAAATTAAAAGTGACCTCTAAATTTGCATCTAAATCACACATATTTTCTATTATTAGCATCAAGTAAATAACTTATTAAATCTAAATTACCCACATAACCTGTTACAAATAAAATAACATAAACAACCCTATGTAGGTTTCAAAATTTACTGCTTCCATCACCAACAAATAAAAACCTAACTCAAAGAAACATACATGATGCATGAAAAATGCAAATAAACCAAGTATACTTCATGAACGATAAATAAATAAATATAGAGCCTAAAAATCTTATAAAAACAAAATTGGAATGGGAAAATTTAGATTCACAGAGTCATGGCACCTACTCCCTCTGTCCCTCTTTATTTGTCGTTGGACAAACAAAACAGCACCCAATGCAAAGAGCAAATGACCCTGACACCCCTATTGCTGCAAAGAGCAAAAGCTAAACGTGTGGCTGTGAGAGCACGGAGGAGAGGATGGGTAGGCAGGCAATAGGCTCATGATGTGGTGGAGGTAGCCCCCTAGTAGCCAACGACAGTTAAATCAGGACATGTTACTGTGGCTTCGACGACTATTAAATGGGGACGGAGGGAGTAGGCTTCAAGAGCTCACAAAATTGAAGCTAAGGTTTCAACTTAACACAAATTAAATACACCCTAGGGTGCAATGCAAATGAGAAAAAACTATGAATATGGATGGTAAATATATAGAGTCGTAACTAGTTCTGTATGAGCATTGTGTTAAAGAAAAACTCGACAAGGGTGGAAAGGACTGCTCACATAGTATTTCACTAAGCCCGTGTTTAGTTGATGAAAAGTTTTTGGTGAAAAGATTTCGGGTATTGATTTTACCAATTTAGGAGTAGTAAATGTGGGCAAAAAAGGTGGAAAGTTATATGGATAGGTTGGAAATCTCGAGACGAATCTAACGATGGTAATTAGTCCATAATTAGCGGATGGTTACTGTAGCATTACTATTGCAAATCGTGGATTGAGTAGGCTCATTAGATTCGTCTCGCGATTTACAGCCCATCCATATAACTTTTCACCTTTTTCGTCTACGTTTAATACTTCATGCATCTAAGATTCTCCTTTGATGTGATGGGTGAAAAGATTTCGGGTGGGAACTAAGAAGAGCTCAGTCGAAGGTGCAAATCCTATCTGTGAATTTGGGCATTAACATGTGCATTGAAGCCTAGCCGCTTACATGAAGGCCTACCCACCACGGGTTAGTTCACCCTTGCTAGCTAGGGGCACCAATAGTGACCATTATTATCCAACTTAAAATCTGCTCCGAGGTGACACTAAAAAAAAAAACTGCTCCCAGGTGGATTATAACTCAGGATCTAATGTGTTACTATGGTCAATGCAGCAATTAGGCTACAATCCCCTTCAATATGGGTATTATGTTAGAAAATAAAATGTATTAGCAAAGATAAGAAAATTTTTGCATCAGTTATACACTCAATTGTCTTCAGTCCTTCGGTAGATGAAGTTTCTACGAGTGACTAAACGCTTGCAAACCTAGACTGTCCAAATGTTTATTTCCGTACTCAATTCGTGCACGGTGCACCTAATGTTTGTTTATAGGTGTAGCATTTTGCACTACCAATCACTTGATGAGGTCTGATCGAGATTCGAGCATTATCGGCATCAATGAGGTTTTCTTGCCCGGTTCTCAAAGCGGGGGTTCAAACTTGAAAAGTTCAAGCCCTTTTCCTCCGACAATTCGGCCCGACGCAGCCCGGTTAGGTCCGGGCGGGCGGGTCTGGCCGAACACGTCCCCGCTTTCGTCGGGCCCATTTCCCACGGCATCATCTCGCACGCCTCCAAGTCCCTTCTTCAGTCCCAACAGCACAAAACCCCATTTCCGAAACCTCCCGACGGGCTCGCCGACGCGTCGACACGCATACCACCGCGCCGCGAGACGAGAAGGAGCGAGGGAGGAAGCTAGGGCCTAGGGTCTCCTCGATCTGCTCGCCGGCGCGCGTCGCGATGGCGTCGGCGGAGGGGGACCGCCCGGGGCAGTACGTGAAGCTGCGCAAGGAGAAGGAAGGGGACGCGCCCGCCGCCGGCACCGAGACGGAGGACATCCGCCCCGGGGAGCTCAACCAGCCCGTCCGCATCCCTGAGGTCGGTCTCCCTCTCCGGATCGGTCGATCGGTTGCGAATTTCACGTCTCACATTCTGGTGTCCTCCTCGATCCGGCCTGATGTATTGGGGTTTTGTGTGTGTTTTGGGTCGTTGATGCAGCTGGAAGTGCAGAAGTGCGGAGCGTGCGGGCAGGTGCTCCCGCCGGACTTCCACCCGCCGGTCGACGAGCCCTGGAGCACCGGCATCTTCGGGTGCGCGGAGGACTGCGATAGCTGTACGCATCCTGGCATTCCCTCTGTTCTACGCTACCCCCAATTTATCCGCTGTACAGATTCTACCTTTTCCCCGGAATTTAGTGCTAATGCTGCTAGTTCTGAGGGAGTGTGTGGAGGATTCGTGCATTCGCGTGTGCTAATGCTGAGGATTGGCTCGTTATGTGCATTGATGCTTGGAGGCATAGCATGTGACAGGAGACAAGGAATGACTATGTATAGGAAATAGGAACAGAGTTTTTTTTAATGCATATACGTACGCTTAAATAGTAACAGATCGAGTTGAGCTGCTGTTGTTGAAAGTTCAGGTTTTAGGGCTCTTATACTCTATGCTGCTGTAGATTTTCCTGGTCCTTTCTCATCTGGTCGCCTGCAGCCATGGCAGACTCCATCTGCAGAAAAGCATGGGTGGCTGCTGCCCTGCATCCACGCATGGCATGGCACATTTGAGTCATGATTCACAGGTGCACTTGGCTTAGGGGCAACACCACTAACTCACAAGACTGAGGAACTCGGCCAGTGGGTTATGCCCATCACGCCAAGCGTTGGTGGCCAATGGCCATCACTGATTCACTGATACCTCGCCAGTTGCCGCGAAGTCAATCCGACAAGTACTACGACCATGGCCAAACAGATTGAATCTTTGCCCCAAATTGAATGGCACCGAGGGAAGGGATACAGAGATAGGTAGAATCCATTTTGTGCTGGACAAAGTCTGGGCTTGGGAGTACCAGATCCATTCGAGATCAGGTGGAAAAGAATTAGAAAATAAATTAATTAATTGGTAGTTAGCTTTAAGATGCATATAATAGTTTTCTAAAAGAGGAGTATTGGAGGAGTTCTCTAAATTAACATGGCCATGCTTACAGTGGATTGGGACATACTGTTAATGTTTGTGTGCAAAATTTTAGTAAGGTTTAATTTTGCAACTTTTTTTTACCAAATCATTAGACAGGTGCCAGTAATTATAACTTGGGAGATACCAAAATTTGGTACAGTACCAATTTCGATATAAAGGCCTGTTTGTACCCTCTTAATTTGGTCCCTTCTTGCCTAGCTCCTGTTTCATCATGCTTCTAGCATGTATGGATTTCCAAATTTATTCGGAAGAATCCATTACTCTTTGCATTGCAAATTTAGCTGTTCAAATACTTGTACCATATCTGCAATCATTTCCCATTAGTGAATTGCAATCGCAAGCTCTATAATATTTTGGGCTTTAGTCTTAGGTACACCTGTTATTTTTCTTGTCCATGTGAATTTGCTGTTGCTTGTATTGCCATTCTAACTAGGAATGTATAGTCAATGAACTAACAAACAAAGGGCATGAGGTACCACCGAGTCCACCACCAAGTTTACTGATATTTGCACTGAGTACTGCCAATATCTGCTTTATGTGACTGGCCAGTTATGTTCTGACTTCTGAGATATACTGTTCTAGAATCATGAATGAGTGGGTGTTTCAGCATGTAACATTATCTTATTTCTTTGTAGGTTGGACTGGGTTGCTTTGCCCTTGTGTGCTGTATGGACGTAATGTTCAGGCTGTTTCAGGAGTCCCATGGACCAAACCTTGCACTTTGCATGCTGTTTGCATTGAAGGTGCCATTGCACTGGCTATCCTAACAGCAGCATTTCATAGTGTCACTACCCCAGTGGCCCAGTAGTATCATGCCTGATTGGTGAGGGACTGCTCTGTGGCTGGATGTTATATACTGCCGGTACCAGTTTGTCTCGTGAAGATCTTCAGAAGAAATATCATCTCACGGTATGTAATGTTTTCTAAAATAGCTTTATATACTTGTGTTTTTTTTTACAGAAAAAGAAGCAAGATTTTCATTTGGGACATGATAGTAATTGCAGGCCTCGAGTTTGAACGCTTTGTTAGTTTCTTCACCTTTTTTTTTCAAAAAAAAAGGTTTTGTTTCCTTCACCATTAATCACAGAAATTCGCTGTACGATCCATTTCTTTTTCCATTGCCATCAACTTCCAGTGACTACCCTAAAATAGGACGAATTATAATATTTCCATTTATGTTCTGATGCTAGATGTTTCTCAAAACAACCTAGTCCGTTTTTAAGTTGGTGTGGGTCTGTTTTTAGTTTTCCTGTATCTGTGTCATGAACCTTAACGCCACATCGCACTATTTTTTCTTCTCCACCAGGACTCTCCATGCAATCCTTGGCTGGTCCATTGCACTCTGCACTGGTGCGCGATCTGTCAGGAGCATCGTGAAAGCAAAGCCCACCTTCCTGCCCAGCCTGTTACTCCAGCAACCATCGTCAAGCCAGAATTTTTTTTAATTTTTAACCTTTTTTTAATTTTATTTTAATATTAACCTCTCCAGAACAATATTTTCAGATCTGACCCTTTTGGCCGCGCGGGTGGGCCCGGCGCGGCAGGATAACGTTGCCGCGCCGCATGCGTCGGCGCGGCGGGCCTGCCAACGTGGCGCGGCCAGACGACGTGGAGGCCCCTTGCCGCGCCACTGCATGTGGCGCGTGCGCCCCCACGCCTGGCGCGGCAGGAGACTCCGCCTCCTATTCATCCACTTTGAATCATCTAAATAAAATAGCGTTTGATCTTCGAATATCACGACACTTTGCGCGCACAATATTTAAGATCTAAACGATCCATTTTAGTAACAAGCACAAGTCTACGTGCTATATATTTTGAAATATATAATTTCAAAGTATACACAATCAAAGAATTTGGCCGCTCCCCCGCGTCCCCCCCCCCCCCCCCCCCCCCCGCAGGCGACTCGGGGGCAACCCTAGCGCCGCCACCTCCTAGCCCCCCCCTCCCTCCTCTTCCTCACCGCTGCCGGAGGGGCTGCCGGAAGTCCGAGCGGGCCCCGAGGAAGGCGGCGGCGGGGCTCCCCCCACTGGTGGCTCGCGGATCTCGCGCGGGCGGCGAGATCTAGGCCGAGCGGCTTTGCATGCTCGGCGTGGCGGAGGCGGCGGTCGTGCGGTCCAGGGCGCGGCGAGGGGGCCGGAGGCGTCGGGCCTAGCTACGCGCGGGGACCTCGTGAGGCGGCGGCGAGGATGTGGCGGCTTCGGCGGGGCCCCTTCAGGCTATGCGGCAGCGGCGGTCGGCTGGCCCCTCCGGGCTGGGCGGCGACGACGGTCTGCTGGCCCTTCGGGGCTGGGCGGCGACGGCGGCCTGCTCGCCCTTTTGGGCAGGGCAGAGCAGCGGTTGCTGGATCGGGGGGCGCCAGATCTGGCGACCCTGGCTCTGTTGGTGCTTGCCTTGGGCTGCCGGTAGGGCGTGCAAGTCTGGGGCGCGACGGTGGGGCGCGACGGCCGGTGCATGGATGCGCCCGTGGAACCATGGTGGCGCTACGGGCTGTTCTGGGCCATCTCTCCGGTAAGGGCGGTGTGGAGGGGATGTGGTGCGAGCTACTGTTGTTTTGACCGTGGGCATGCTGCAGGCGGGTGGTGCGATGGGCGAAGGCCTTCACTGTTAGTGGTGATGACGGCGACGCCCTTGTGGCGTCGTTTCCCTGTTGAGGGCGTCATTGCAAGGCACCCAGCTCCTGTACCATGGTTTGTTTCTCGGGGTGAAAATCTAATCCAGTTATGGATGAGCGATGGCGGCGCCATTGGCGTCGCGTTCTCCTTGGAGGCGTCGCTTCTCGAGACCCATATCGGCTCAAGGTAGTGGCGATAGTCAGTTGGATGGTGGTGGGACTTGTGTGCTCTGCCGAAGGCAGTGGTTGCTTGGAGGAGGTGTCGCCGCACGCGAGGAGGTGTGAGGGGCATGATGGCAAGGTGAGAAGGATCCATGGGTGCTGGAATTCTTGAGATGGCACGCAAGGTGCAGTGGTGATCTCGGTGACGGCTGGGCGGAGGTGGTGCTCTCATAGCGGCTTCATATATCTGAGTCCTTGGCAGAGGAGTGTGAGGCGGTGGGAGAGGCGAGGCCTCCACACAGAGTGGTCAGGATCAGTGGTTTTCTTGGTGCTGAGATGGGAGTGTCCTACTGAGGCAACACTGGAGCTGAGAGATTGACGATCGTGTGTGTGGCTTGAGGATGATAGCCTCATGGTGGAGGAGCTCATAGGGCCACTCGGGTTTGCAGCGGGCTACGACTTCGGCGTGGCACAACGTTGGTGACGACGGCGCAGGCGTCGATGGCCTGATCTGAATTTCTCTCCCATGTGGTCGGGCGTGGTGGTGTTTTGTGTCGTGTGCGTTTGTTTTGTGATCGGGAGTTGTGTGGTGGTGTTCGCTTCGGCGCGTTATGTATGAATGCTTTCTTCTTATATGATATAGCAGTGCTCCTGCTTTTATTTAAAAAAAAATATAATTTCAAAGTAGCCTATATATTATGCCTATATTTCTCTTCGGACACAAGTTAAACTTACTCACTTTAGATTATCTTAATAAAATAGTATTCAAATTTTAAATGTCTCGAAATTTGGCATGTAGAATGTATGATGTGTAAATATTCCGTTTTAATAGCACCCACAAGGTCAAGTGCTACATATTTTGAAATTTATAATTTTAAAGTAGACTATGTATTATCCATTTGTCCCCTTTTTAAATAGTTTAAGTGTTGAAACGTAATAGTGAGGGCTTTCGCCCAAATCCGCAACATGCCTGTCACACGTAGCCAGCCGTAGCTGCGTCTGGCCGGCCGTGGCCAGCAGTGGCCGCGCCTGGCCAGCTGTAGCCGCCCGTGGTGGCCGCGCTTGGCCGGCCGTGGCCGCCCGTGGCCGGCCGTAGCCGCTCCTAGCCGGCCGTGGCCAGGCGTAGCAGCGCCTTGCCGGCCGTGGCCAGCCGTAGCCGCGCCTGGCAGGCCGTGGCCAGCCGTAGCCGGCCGTAGCCGCGCCTGGCCGGCCGTGGCCGGCCGTGGCCGCGCCTGGCCGGCCCTAGCCGCCCATGGCCGGCCGTGGCCAGCCGTAGCTGGCCGTAGCCGCGCCTGGCAGCCCGTGGCCAGCTGTAGCCGCGCCTGGCCGGTCGTGGACAGCCGTGGCCGCGCCTGGCCGGTCGTAGCCAGCCGCAGCCAGCCGCCAGCCGGCGCCAGCCCTTGGCCAGGCCGCTGCAGCCCATGGGCGGCTGTGGCCAGGCCGCTGCTGCACGTGGCCGGCCGAGGCCAGGCCGCTGCAGCCCGTGGCCGGCCGTGGCTAGGCCGCTGAGAAGCCTCGTCACCTTGGTCGGCCGCCGTCGCCGCCAGATCTGCGCTACCCATGTCGCCGGTCACCACCTCCTGCCGCCACACACAAGTCCCCGCCACACCGCCACCAGATCCGACCGGGGAGGGACCGGATCCGTGGCCCCTTGCCTCCGCCGTCGGGGCCGGCCGCCGGGGTCGTGCACTTGTAAATGCTGCTGGTATGACAAGAGTGTATTATGTTTCAACACTTAAACTATTTAAAAGGGGGATAAATTGATAATACATAGTCTACTTTAAAATTATAAATTTCAAAATATGTAGCACTTGACCTTGTGGATCCTATTAAAACGGAATATTTACATCTCATACATTGTACATGCCAAATTTCGAGACAATTTAAAATTTAAATACTATTTTATTAAGATAAGCTAAAGTGAGTAAGTTTAACGTGTGCGCGAAAAGAAATATAGGCATAATATACAGGCTACTTTGAAATTATATATTTCAAAAAATATAGAACGTAGATTTGTGCTTGTTACTAAAATGGATCGTTTACATCTTAAATATTGTGCACGCAAAGTTTCGTGGTATTCGAAGATCAAACGCTATTTTATTTAGATGATTCAAAGTGGATGAATAGGAGGTGGAGTCTCCTGCCGCGCGTGGGCCTCCACGTCGTCTGGGCGCGCCACGTTGGCAGGCCCGCCGCGCCGACGCATGCGGCGCGGCAACGTTATCCTGCCGCGCCGGGCCCACCGGCACGGCCAAAGGGGTTGTTCTGGAGGGGTTAGTATTAAAATAAAATTAAAAAAAAGGTTAAAAATTAAAAAAATTCTCAAGCCACCGCTGGTCCAAGAAATGAGCATGTCTGAGATCCCCTCTTCCACCACGGCGCCGGAGAATGAAGCACCAAAGACTAGACATGACAACGTTGAGGTCGTACCTCTGTAGAGCGACAACGATCAACATACAAGATGCATATACTACCGTAGGAGGCGTGAAATTGAACTTCTTGAAATCTACTTGGTTGTTAGTACTGTAGTAAGGTCTTCGGTTAAGGCGATATATATGAGACCTGCATGCTACCGAAGTTACCGTGTGCTAGCTAGCTATGATAACCAGTAAGCGGTATGTTCTTCGGTTGAGGCGATATATGAGACCTAGGCCTGGTTACTTGGTTATGTACTTGTCTTGCATGTGTTTTTACAATTGGATTTCTCCAAAGTTGTGTGGCTCTAGTCCAATTGCTATAGGAAGAATTGCGTACGATATTGATTGGCTTGACCCATTTTTTTTTCTTATCTATACTATAAATTCAACAGGAAGGGGCGTATTGTTTCGAGGTTAGTTTGCCTCGCTTTGGATCATGTATGAAGCAAATACTAGCAGTCATGTTCGACACCAAGCAGATGAGCTCGAGCAACAATAATAAGCAACAAGCACTATTGCACGTCAAACATGATGCCATCAAAGAAACACTGAAACAGGACGAAACTACAGCAAAGCTAAATTTTGGAGGCTATTGAATCAAACTACCGCCCCTACTTTCTAACAAAATCAATCCCTGGAACACCATGTCAAACTAGCTGCTGCTTCACTTGGCCTTGACGACCCCTTCGTTCCCGGCGAGCAGCCTGTACTTGTCCTTCCTGGTGAGAGCCGTGCCCTCGAAGCCGAGCGCGGAGGCGAGAGCGCGCTGCACCTCGTTGGCCACCTCGATGCTGCTCTTTCCGCTCTCCGTGTCCACCGGCTCCAGGAACTGGACGCTGTACTCTGGCCGGGGGTTCATCAAGAAGTAGACGGAGTCGAAGCTCTTAGCGACGGGCGACGTGGACGTGGCGTAGAACATGTCCGTGCGCGCGTCGACCGCCACGGGGGTCACCTCGGAGGCGAGCTCGGCGAAGAGCGGGCTGAAGCGGAGCAGGTAGGGCTCGCGGCACGTGGTGCCCTCGGGGCACACCACCACGTCGCCCCGCGCCAGCATCGACGACATGCGGCGCCTGTCCTCGTCGCGGCCGCGGGTCAGCCGCCGCAGCGGGATCGGCGAGAGCACCTCCGACAGGCGGCTCAGGCTGTACGTCACGGCGGCCACGGGCCTCCTGAGCGCGCACGCGATGCCCACCGGGTCCAGGAGCGTGCGGTGGTTGCACGCGTAGAGCCGCCCGCCGCCGCGGGGCTTGGCTCCCGCGCCGCCCTCGGCGGCGTCCGCCGCGGGAGTGGCGCCGATGACGCGCACCCTCACGCCGGTCAGCCCAGCGACGACGCTCGACACGCGCCACGGCAGGAGGACGTAGATCGCGATGCGGGTGACGGCGAGGACGACGGCGAAGGGGAGGTAGATGTACATGGCGAGCGCCGCCGCCGGCGTCGGCGTGAACGCGAGCCGGCCGTCGTGGAACACCACGGGCTTCGGGTAGCTCGACGAATCCTTCTTCTTCTCGGCTTGCTTCAGGACACGTCCGAGACTGTCGGTGTCCGATTCGCCGCCCTTCATGACGCCGGTGAGGTACCGGCGCCCTCCCTCCACCTCCGCCCCGACCACCGCGTCGAACCCGACGTACTCCGTCAAGAACGCGTCCACCATGACTGTCGGGAACGTCCGGCTCACGGCCACTACCTTCACCTCCTTTGGCAGCGCGTTCAGCTCCTCGACGGCGGCGGCGTGCATGTCCGGGGCATCCCGGGAGAAGTGCTTGGGGAGCACGGCCCTGCCGACCCTCGCCGCCTCGTCGCGCCGGATCCCGCAGAAGGAGACCATGGCCATTGCCTTCACGCGCGCTTCGTGGGAAAGCATGCGCAGGACGGGGTACAGCGCGAGCAGGACGAGACCCCGGACATATCCGCCGGCTTCGACGGCGACGAGAAAGTACGGAGGGAACGCCGCGCTGGGCGACGGTTTCAGGAGCAGGGCGTCGACGTCGACGACGAGAACGTCTTCGCCAATTCGGCGGATTTCAGGCGACGGTGCTGCCGCGGTTACGGTGGTCGTCTCGCTGGGGCGGCCGATGGCGCCGGCGATTAGACGGCGTTTCAGGAAACGGTGGAAGTAGAGCGCGCGGCTGCCGAAGCTGTCCGTCGTAGTCGCCATAGTCAGCTCCATGATAGCCCTGCTCCGGAGTCCGGAATATCGGTCAACCAATGCAGGAAAGTCGTGCTACTTTTGAGCTTATGGTCTGATTATATAGTCTAGCTAAATCATAACGTGACAGTCCGAGTCGGATATATATACCTAGTCCACTACTCTGACTCACGTCCGTAACGCACGCAGCTTTAACTCTCCACCCCGCACTTATTTTCTGGGACTATTTGGATCTACTATGTTCGCTTGGATTATAATTCTAACCAAACGGATTATTCTCTTCACATAGCATTATTGAATCAGCACAACGAATTATTCTTCTCTCAGACTTTTCATCCCAGCCCAGCAAAACGAACGCGGCACTATAAGGTCACACGCAACCGCTTTTAGGAATTTGTGGTTTGGTACTATGAATTCTCCTATACAGTACGGAGTAACTCATTTTACTTAAAATGCACCATTTTTTTTTCTTTTGAGCAAACACAGAGTTTGCATGTGGCTGCCATCTGTTTACATCGAAGTGCGGCGAGGAAGCAGGGATGCAGAGTACTAATGTGGCAACCTTGTACGCAAATGAAAAAAAGGAGAAAGGATCACCCTCTGTAATATATGAATGGGTTGCAGGTCTAGCCGTGGTGGTCGGCCAACGGCAATAGCGTCAATTTTTTTCGTTCAAGCCTGGGGACCTGATGGCGCCAGTGCGTGCATGCAGGAAGCAGGACACGGAGTGAGAGGGAGAAGCAGGGCACTGCAACGTATAGGAAGCAGGTGGAAGACACAACCGCGCGGCCGCACGGCCGCACGGGGACGGGCGACGTCGGCAACGCCGATGGGGCCGGGAGGAAGACCACAGGGCGATGACGTGTCGCTTGATGAGGACGATGGTCCACATAAGGACATGTGGGGGGGAGGGGGGGGTGTTGAAATGAAATCGAGTAGTCGGGTGGAAGGACAACAGATCTAACGGCCGACGCATCGTACTATAGGTCTACATAACTCTTGAGTCACTTACACGGCACATGTCAGATTGTAGAAAGAGAAAATCCATGTGTGCCATCGAAAATTATGCACATTTCTTATGTGCCATAAAAAAATTAGCCGCTCCTTGTGTGCCACCGTTTTAAATTTTTGGTTCCCTCTGTGCCACTGCCGTTAGTTTTACTTCACACCGTCACTTAGTTGTTGTGTGCCCCATGCGTCAATGAGAGGAAAAATAACTTCTCCCTTCCCTAGTCGATTTTGCCTTTCGTCTCTTCGAGGAAGACGTTATGGATCGGCAGATGAAAGGCAAAATCGACCGAGAATGCGTATAATTTTTTATGGCACATTGGAATTTTTCTCTGCTAGAAATGACATACGTCATGCGCAGAGCAGAACAGACGAATTCACCAAGTTTAGAAGTTCTATAGGATATAAAAAAATTAAAGCACTAAAAAAGTGTCATATTAAAATCTTGCTGGTTTATTTGATATACCCTTGGAGCTTTGGGAGCTATATTTGTTGCACGCTATAGTATCTATTCAACATTGTGCTATATATCCATAGAGGTTTCAAATATATGTAATTAGCTAATTAATTTTCATGGTTCCCACATCTCAAACAAAAACAAAACAATTAAGGATATTGAAATGGAGAATTCACTCTAGTTAATTAACTTTACACATTTCAGCAAATAAATTTAAAATTTTAAATACAATGTATATAACATATACAAGAAGCCTATAAAGCGACTTATCACATCATAGGCTCACTTGCAATTTAATAGAGATCCTCAAAATAGATTTCCTGCATTTTCCAATATTTAATCCTAAAAGTAAATTCTGTTTCTCATGACTAATCTCTTATATTTTATATAAAATCTACAATGTTATTAAAGAACATGTAATGCTTTTTTACTATACTCTAATATTGCAAGATAATATCAAAAGTCAATTGTGTGTTTACAAGGATGTTGCACACATATCCATAGTAGAAAATACATATCAAATCCACACACTCATTGATGTACCTCCTATTTCTTTGCATAATCCACCATACATATAATCTACTGAAAATGCTTGTCTGTCTGTAAAGCATATGTAAAATCATTTGCATTCTTTGTAGATGTATTCATTCATATACATTTGCAGTACACCAAGAGGTGATTCATAGTATAGAAAATTACCAAAATCTATATACTGTTACATATGCTTCTAGATAAAAGATATTTATCTATACATAGACCTATATATTCTTTTTGGCTATAATGAGTCTTGTCCATATGGGAACACTGTTATTTCAATACAGGTCACCAAATATTTTGGGTAGTTGGAATCCATGCTCTAAATTTGGATCCCTTTCTAGAAAAGAAAAATGATTAGAAAAAGGACTTCCTAATGACTTAATCTCCACCGTACTTTTGAAAAAGCAAAGGTAGAGGATTAGGGTTGAGCGTCGTTAGGCATGTAAATATATATGCTTTTGGCATGTTCATTCATGTTATACTTGCCCATTTCTTACCAAATAACAAATAAAGACCTAAAATGGCATTCCTCAAATTAATGTTGTTTTTAAAGTCAAGCATTAGAATAATAAATAGATTTGTTAATAAATGTAAATGTTAGAACGTTTGTACACCCATATGTAAAATTGCACATATATCACTACTATGTTTTTTACGAAGCTGCCATACCAAGGGCTTAGGTGTTGCCTCTAGCGAATTATGTTGGTCATATTTATCATAGTTATCATGTTGTTGCATAATACAATACCATCTAATACGAGTTATTTTGCTACTTTTCAACTCATGTGAGTTTAATTATAATGGCTAGATTTAGAGAGAAATCCATAGCTTGGATTGAGGGGGCTACAGCCAATGTCCAACCTAAATAATCCTAAATAATATTATTTAGTTTTAGTCCATCTTTATCCCATAGAATAAGGCCTAGCTGTCCAGTCCTAGTGTGACGTCGTAACACACTCACATGACTGCAAATATTATCGTTCTCGTGTATCGTGCCTCTCAACAGTACTTGCCTCTCTAGAACAGTGCTTCGTTAGCTACACGTGACAAGTCTGCCTCTCCACCTGTGTAGCATGCCTTCGATCACATTTACGAGACTTGGGCACATAGCCTAGTTGCATGCCTTGCTAGTGCCTGCTTTATGATTAGCTTTTATTGTAGTATCTATTTGCTTTATAGCCTGCCAGTTGGAGTCTATAGGCTATAATGGATGATTACAATTCTTGATCGTGTAAATGTCTCTACTTTAATATTTATTCAACTGGTATCACTTGCTTAGTTGTGTTTTAAAATTTAGTAACATAACTTGATTAAAATAAATTTATTTTGTTGCTTAAATGCATTATTTAATTTTATTTGTATTTGTATATTATTATTTGACATAAACACACAACTAATAGTTAATTGTATAATTTCTTATTTTTCAATATAGTATTGACACCAATTTGAACTCCTATGTTGTTACCATAAGTACACTACTTAAATGCTTAAGCTTGGGCTTGGTGTTAAGCTAGATCAAATTAGTTCCTGAAGATTTTGTTGCTCAATTAAGCCAGTAGAAAATCTCTCCCTCCATTCTGTGATTCATGATGATTGGACTCATGGTAGAAACACCCACAACTTGAACCACTAAAATGCCTTTAAACTGGGTTTGGTGCTCTTTTTTCTATTAGACAGTGGAATGGCCCATATAGACCTATAGCCAATTTGATTGTTCGGCCCAATACAAGTCGCAAGCATAGGCGGGCAGGCACGACTTGTTATCTCCTTGTCAATAGCACACAATCGCACATATGTAGTGCCATGTGCCTCCATGTACGGATCTACTCAAGCCTTCCTCCTTCGAGGGACATTTGATGCATGAGTAACTGTGCTCCTGCCCCCAGCACTATCGCTGCTAGGTCTACGTGCTCCACTTATGAAGTTGGTGTTGTGCTTCAGAATATATTCCTTATCTCATCATTTGTTTGGATGTGGAATGGGAGATTTTTCGTTTTCGGTATTTGGATATTCCCATGAATCACAAAAAGAAAACTCAATAATAATGGTTGAAGAGAAGTTTCAAAAAAAATTGAGTAGCTAAAAAAAGATGTTCTCCTATGGTGGACGTCTAGTCCTCATAGACTCTATTTTGAGTAGCCTGGCCATGTTTAATTCTTTATGATGTCTTATTTTAAGTATCAAACGACATTCTTAAGAAATTTGACTTCTATAGGTCTACCTTTTTTTTGACAAGGTGATAACCATAAGAAGAAATACATGCTGACGAAATGGTGACTTATTTGTTTACCAAAAAATCAAGGTAGTCTAAAAATTTTAAACCTTGAAATCCATAATGTTTGTTTGCTTACTAAGTGGTTGTATAAGCTAATAAACGAAGATGGTGTTTGGTATGAGTTTTTTAGGCAAGTACCTTAAAAAATGAAACCACTGGTGAAGTTTGATAGAGGTCATGACTCATGATCAGTTTCACACTTTTGGTCGGACCTTATGAAGGTAAAAAACCGCTTCCTTATTTTTCCACATTTAATCTTCACAATGGTACTCAAACTAGATTTTGGGTGGATAAGTGGTTCAGAAACTTCTCAAAGAACAATACGCATATTTATACAGCATCACTAGTAAAAACACATTATTGTAGCACTTAAGTGCTCGCTTTTCTTAACTTAATTAACCCATTTCATTAAAACAGTGTTTGGAAATTAGGTGTTGCTCTTTCTGTTTTGCCCTTCTTTTTGGCGGTGACAACTGATAAAATCATGTCATAATACATGGAAAAAGGAAACATTTTATTATGTGGAAAACACAAAAAAATTTTATGTCACGTGCCGTGATTCAAGTTTTGCAATTTGCCATACACTTGTCATTTTGTGTGTAGTACATACAATATATAAGTTAGTAACGATAGGACCATCAACATGTACCCCTCGCATCGCTGATGCAAGGCAATTCCTAATCTCCTATAACACACCATCTGCTACCATGAGAATGGTTGTATAAATTGTGGCTGCGCTAGCTACTTGGGTTTTAGTAAGCCCAGTTTATTTCCTACTTGATCCTGCAGAGCGACCTGACGAAGCAGGTTTTGCACATCGTCTACCCACTTCTGTTTGCTTGCGCTGCTGTCGCACTCGAATTCCACAAGACCTTGCGCCGTGCTCAGGCCGAAGCAGCATGTCTCCTCCATGGAGCCCTTCCCTGGCTCAGGCCATGTCGGAAGCTCGCTGTATACGCCGTAAACAACGCCTACAAACCAATCACAAAGGCACAAGGGTCAGTACACGTCTCGGTACTGTAACATTGATGAGTTTTTCTGCTGGAATCAATCATTTACGGTCTAGGAGTTGAAAGTATTGCAACTTACTCTTGTTGTTTTTTGATAGTGCACCTCCAATGTGTTTGCTTTTCAGCTTCAGCATCACCTGTTGTAATATTAGTGCGTTGTCAGTAAGACAGTAACACTGCATGACCAGCATTTGGAACTGAACATAGAATTTTTTTCTTACCTGAGACCTCTTGTTGATGTAGATGGATACTCTTGTCTTGTGTAAATCCCCTGTATCAAGAACGAAAATTCTGATCCTTAGTTTTCTGGACCATGCTTTGAAGTTTTTGTGCTTCTAGATTTTCAATTATATAGCTGAATGTTCTGACGAGCCCACTATTCCTTACCTTTTCTTGTGCGTTTCAGCAGCTCCCCCTCCTTGCACCAGATGTCAGTACTCCACGAATGACCCTTCTCGTATGGCAGAACACTCGCATTGCTCCTCGTCTCTCGCTGCACTCTCTGCTTCAACGTAGCAGCTCCTCGCAGAGCTGACCAAAACAGCCAAAAATCCATACGAACTTATTAGCATATTCTTCTCTGAATCAGACTGTCGGCTCAACGATTGACATCGACAACGACATCATCGGATTATTTACCGGTGGCTGCGGCCGCCGTGAGCGTCATGAGATCACCGGGACTCCTGACGCCAACCGCGGCCTGCACGGCGCCGGCCACCTGGTCGTGGCGCGCGCCCGCGTGCTGAGCCGCCTCGACGCAGTGCGAGGCGAGCAGCTCGGTGGCTGACGCCATAGCCGCGGCCATCTTGGTGGCCTGGGCGTCGCAGCTCGTGGCCGCCGCGACGGCGGCCACCGCGGCGGCGACACGGGCCACGGACACCATGGCGTGCACGTGGGCCTTGTCGGCGCGCTGCTTCTCCTTGCCGCTCTGCTTCACCCGGCATGATGTCTCCCTGTGGTGGACCTGGAACCATCTCCCGATCGACTGGTGGTGGCCGCCGCTGCTCATGGAATTCCTCCTCGCGTCCCTCTGTAGAGATGTTGCAGTAGAAGCACCATGAATCACACGAGAAAGAAAGAAAGAAAAAAGATAACCAACAAAGAGAAAAACAAAACAGAGAGGATGATAAGTGAGCTGAGGGTTACGTGTTGTTGATGGCACGGAAGAGGAACGATGGACGTGGCGAGCACGGAGTCCTCCGGTATGCTCATCTCCGGCAGCCGGGCGGCAGCCGCCGCCGCGGCGCCGCTCTTCTTGCCCCCGCCGATGAGAATCTTGGAGATCTCCGACGCCGACACGCTCCACGACCGGGACAGGTACTCCATGGGCTCCAGCGGCGTCTGCGGCGGCGGTATCGCCGCCACCGCGTCGTCCTCCTCTTCGTCAACCACCTCCATGCTGAAGGCACCAACACCAGCGACGTCCCTCGCCTTCCAGCCCTTCTCCATCGCCACCTATCCTACAACTAGAAGCTGCTGCGCACTCGTGTCTTCACACAGGTGACTTCCTACTGGTGATGGTGTTCCGCCAGTGTCCGCGAGACAGTGCCCGTGTACTTATAGGGCCGGAGGCACACACGAAGCACAAGGAGGCATGTGTGGGAGCCGCCGTGCTGTGGCAGCCAGGCAAGCAGAAGAAGCAGAAGGAACGAAGGGGGAACACCAGGCTGACAGGCTTCTGGCTCCCTTTTCTACCCTGTCGCCGAGCTCCTCCAATCTCCGCTACCTGGGGTGGCATACCGGTATAAAATACACGCTCGTGTCGCCCTTCTCGAGCTACCTGTGTCCCGGCAGGTGAGCTATCTCGGACCTCGGGGAATCGGATGGGTGTTTGTTCGGATCGCCATTTCGACGGTTGGTGCACGGGTCCCAGCCTCACGGAAGGCGCAGCATAGAACCTGATCGCCTGTATTGTAGTATTTGTGTACTGACAGAACGGGGAGACGTTCTGTATTGTTTGCATGTACTCCTCTTGCGTTGAAGCAACCGCATCATTAGGAATTCTGAAACTGGCCGTTGTTTGCACTTGCAGCAATGTGGACAGCGCTTATAATTAAGTGCCTCCTCCTCTGCCGGCATGTTCAGTTTTTCCAAATCCTAAAAATCGACAGGCCACACGCTATTCAGAAACAGGATTGTCAGATATTTTCGTTGGCGACAATCTGACAGGAGCGTTCATGCGTAGGCTACGGTTGGCATTTGGAGACCCGTCACTAGTCGGTAGCGCTGGATGACAAGAGACGCCATGGATGCTGGACAGTGTCCGTTCACTGCTGCACGATTCTCCATTTCTGTTTATCGGGAGCGATAGGACAAGGAGCTCAACACTGTCCCCCCGGTCTTGGTCGCTTGTCTGCGCGCATTCGTTTTTGTTTACGATGGAGCGAGCTCGTTTTATTCTCTCTTTTTATATTCTCCCAGCAGGTGTGGGGTGGGGCTTGATGCTTCTCTTCTCGATGCCTTTGTCTCGTGCAAGGCCTGACTGGACGTAGGGTATACTGTATGCTGGAAGAACCATCGCTTTTATCTGGACCCGACCCCGGAGCAGGCTACCAGAGGTGGCAAAACAACGGAACGGTAAGGTTTCGGAAGCAGTAAAAAAGGGCAAGTGCCGTTCAATTGGCAAATGGCAAGCAACAAATGTTAGCTCACCCTGCAGTAGGTTAGATGAGAAAAGTGCCTCTATCCGCAACCCATCCGTTATCATAGATCAAAGATGGCACTAGTTGATAGAAATTGGCTAGGATGGTTAGGCGTGCGTCCAAGCAATCCGTGCCAATTACGCTGCCGATGGTATGGATAGCTAGATGCAGTAGATAGCACCAGCTAGTCTTCTGCTACTGTTGACCTTTTTGCCGTGTCAAGTGTACTTTTCTTCGTCCATGCATCCTAGTGGGTGTCCTCCTGTCCGGGGGGCTCCAAATCGATCTACAAATTGAACTATCGGTCCGAATTAACAATGTCAAAGCAGGTTCACAGCTAGCAGCGGGTCAGTTCAAACATAGTGGAGCGGTCAAGCAAAGCAAAGCGACCCCCTAGCAGCTAGCAATTCGATGTGGCCATGACCCATGAAGCCAGGAGTGCTTTTTCCTTTCTTTCTTTTTGTTCTGTTGGCTTCAGCTCAACCGCTGTTGGACTTGAGCACTGGCTACGACTGAATTACTCCAATAAACAAACAAGAGCACAGCACAGGCGCTGTTAGTGTGTTTTTAGGTGTCAGCTGGTTGCCACCCCGCGCGCGTAGCGGATGGAAATTTTTGTCCCACCCCTCGCCGTCCTCATCATCAGACCGGCGCGCGCCGGCTCTGAGCTAGCGCTGGATGGATACAGCATGATGGGTGATGGGCTCCGGCCGTGCCAGTCAGGCGTGACGAATGACGAGGGGCTGGCCGGCCGGCCAGCCGGCGGCCAGTGATCGATCGGTCGGCTCCGGCGGGCCAAGTGGAATCTCTCTTCTGATGGGCTCTATTCTGATGGGCAAGTGATGAGGGTTACGAGTTCAGGATGGCAACAAGTCCTGCAAGACGGCAGCGTCGGTCTGGGCCGGCCGGCGAGCTCAAGGGAGATGGGTAATCATGTGCCTTTAATCAAAAGGAACAGGTGGGGGATGATTATTACTGCTTAGCTTGTCGAAAAGATGCACGGGGCTTAATCGATTGGCAGTACAATGGGGTGCTCTTATCTGATTATCTCAGCATGTGGACGCCAGTAATTCCTGGTGTCAGTCTTAAGAAACTGTCCAATTCCGCCGGCCGCGCAACGTTTCGGTCCTTTGTTCCTGACCTCCAGGGATCGAGTTTTTTTTTTTTTTTTGACGTGTCAACTTGTTTCACTAATACCCAATGGCGGTTTCTTCTTTCACTTTCGCTTTGGTTTGTGCTTCTCCTTTCCGTCTCCCTTTGCGCCTGGTCCATGGGTGCTCTCTTTGCGCGCGTGATCCGAGCGATGGCCCAGTTTCATCGCATATTCACATCGTCCCTAGAGGTAGAAGTAGAGCCCCTGTCACTGTTCTTCTCATCATCCTTTGCCTCCGTGCCCTTTTGTTTTTCCGGCGGCGAGGAGGCGTAATAAGCAATCACAAAGACATAGGCTGCTTATTGCTGCTAGCTAGTAGCCACTGTCGCCGCGCTAATGTACATTGGACACATAATGGTTTAGTGCGTGATTAATCTCCGCCAAGTTGATCGATGGATAAGATAAGCACCACGTCTCTTTCACCCCCCCTCATGGCTTTCTCTCTCGTCTTGCTTCCGCTCGAAGCGACGCATCCAGCATCCATCCCGTTCCTGTTGCGAAAACTACTCCCCGTTTTCTCCCTTGTCCTGTCCACCGCTGGGCCTGTACCGCACCGGAGAATGCACGCGCATCATGGAGCAAAGACGGGTGGAAGCGGTTGCACAAGAGCGCACAAAATATCCGCGTCATCAACACACACACATAAATCAGAATTAAGCCGCCACATAAACCCACGGTCGTCGTGTCAGGGTTGGTGTGCGAGCGTTTCGGGTCGTCGTCACTCGTCAGAGGGCAATGACAACGAGCGAGAGGTTGGGCCACGCCGTGACGCGAACCCGTCGATCTGCGCACTGTTCGAGACGCCGACTCGTGATCGCACCTGTCGGGGGGCCTGGCCGCTCGAAGCCGTGGGGGTAATTCTGCGATGATTGGAACCGGCCGGAACATTCTCTCGTGCAAAAGCGGGGGACGGGGAAGGAAAGAGGCGATGATGGCGGCCTGGCTGTGGCAGAGGTTGGGGGGCGATGAGTGACGCGGCGCGTGCCATGCCAGTGCCAGCCTGATCTGATGGACGGAGAGGGGAGAGGGGAGCGGCGGGTGCGGTGCCGCCGGTGCGGCAGTGCGGCACCCATCATCTCGGCGCGGGGCGCACGGTCGGTCCAGCAAGGGAGAGCGTAGCGGAATGATGCCGAGGGCGCAGCCCCGCCTGGTGCAGTGGTGGTGCGGCGTTCCACGACCACGACCACGCCTGCTGTTCCGTTTTTTATTATTATTGTTTTCCAATGGCGCCGCGCGGATGCGGTGCGCGCGTGCCAAGCGCCACCGTTCCTCACTTCCTCCTTCCTGGCGGAGGGCGGAGGCCACCGCACAAGTCACGGCTCCCAACTACGTCTCCAGCGTGGAGGCGCGAAATAGATCCCTGCGTGCACTGAAAACATGCAAATCTGCAATACAGGTCGTCCTGCAGATCAACCATCTTGCGAAGCAACTAGTAGTTCCAGACAGAGACGGGCATTGCCACAACAGAGCACAGCGGACCCTGACCCCTGATGAGACCGATTCGGTCCAGCAGCACGGAAGTCTTCAAACCTGCTTCCACGGCACGGGCATGCTGGGCGCCACCGATCCATGATAACACAAACAAATTACCTCATCTTCCAGCCAATGACAAGTTGACAGCACAAGAACGTCATGAAAACAACTCATCGGCACCAGCACACAGCGGGCATATCATCACAGCAGGGGCCATGATCGCGGCAATGATAGCAGAACACCATACGACAGGCTGCTCATTTTGCAAGTACCAGAAGAGCAATTTGTATCCGTACAACAAACGCTCAGTCAAGGTAGAGCTTCACATTGATCCCGTTATCGATCAGCGACTGGACGACGGCCCTGATCTTCCCCTCGAACTTGTCCCGCTCCCTCGGCGTGTAGGTGCATGTGTACACGTCGGCCTCCTTGGCCCGCTCCGCCAGGAAGCGGCCCACGGCCAGGCAGGCCGGGATGTCGGACCTCGACTTGAGCGCCGCCTTGATGTCCTTGGAGTTGGTTCCTGCGACGGCGACCTGCCTGCATGTCGAGCGGTGCGTGAGGGACGCCGAGACGAAGCGCTTGGAGATGAAGACGTCAAGCGTGAAGGGCTCCATGTAGGCGATGGTGCGCTGCTTGAAAGAAATGTGCTTGTGGGGGTTCTTCGATCTCTTCTCCTTCTTGTATGTGTAGGGTCTACTGTTGTCTTCGTCCACAAAATCCTCCACGCCAAAGAAGCTCCTGGAAGAGCTTAAGATCTGGAAAGGGGAAATAAATCAACACCTATCAGCTAGTAATTCTTACAAAGAAATGTAAAACAGCTAGAAAGAAACACAAAATCCAACACCTGTCAGCAAGTGAATGTGAAAAGGTTACACGCAAAAAACGCATTCAGCATTGATAATTGCTGAATAGATTGCCGATACTATTTTACTCTCAAATTATCAATTATTGCATTTTTTGGTAAGTGAATTGTTTATCTAGCTCACAAATGTGCAGCTCATGTGCAATTGTAAAAAATGACTGTAAATGTTCAGCTAAAATAGTTAGAGTGAGCTTTAAGCCTTGAGGAAAAAATGGCATCATTGAAACTGAAAGTTTAAAATGTACAATCACTGCAAACATTGGAATCCAGAACTGAATGGCCTACTGGCTTTATTTTGGAATCCAGGATTTAATTGCTAACTGGCTTTGTTTTGGACCAGAAGTCTGACTATTTATTTTGTTCCTATGTTAATGGAATGCATTACCACATGGATAAAAGGATTATTGAAACCTGCTATTTCATCAGGTCCAAAACCAAAGGTAAGGTATTTGCAGTCACTAATAATTGCTGAAATAGATTGTTGATAGCATTTGACTCTTAAATTATCAATTATTGCATCTTTTGTAAGTGAATTTGTTGGGGATTGAGGAAACACCCAAGGGCCCCGAGCGCCTCCGCAGGGAGCCAGCCCTTCTCCCATAGCCCCCGAGTCTCGAAACCAGAGCCCCGCCCTAGGACCCGAGCACGAAGTCTCGCAGAACTGGCGAGGTGAGGTCCAAGGGCCCTCAGGCTCGGCCGCTGCCTCGGGCCAGGGGACTTCGCGGTCGAAGCCGCACCAAGAGAAGACGTCGACGTGAAGCTACCGAAGGCGGGTAACAGAAAGGCGCTTTAGGTGGCCAAGCAGGACTAGCTGAGCTAAGTAGGAATCCATCTCGGATTAGCTGGGGTAGTTGGATTCGATTGTGAAATGTCCATAAAGGGGCCTGTGAGCCCTAGTTTTGTGATGTGAAAGGAGGGCATTCCCGTCCATGTAATTTCGGAGGAAAGGGTATAAAAGGCGCCCTCCCTCCTCTTGTAAAGGGGTTGACAATTTTGGTGAATACAAGAGCTTTAGGGTTTCTCCGTTTCGCTTTGTCATATCATTTATTGTCTGGATAGGGGGGCCACTGCGGACCCAGATCCAACAGAATTGTTGTCTAGCTTATCTATCTGCAGCTTATATGCAAATGTAAAAATGACTGTAAAAAGCTCAGCTGATAGTCAGAACTCAGAGGGAGCTTTAAGCCGTGAGAAATACATGGCACTATCGAAACTAAAAGTCTAAAATGTACAGACACTGCAAATGCTGGAATCCAGGCCTGAATTGTTTTCTGGCTTTGTTTTGGGCCTGTTGTCTGACTGTTTATTTTGTTCCTAAACTCCTATGTTAATGGAATGGCAGCTTCCCGGCCTTTCTTTCCAAAAAAAAAAAGGTAGTGCAAATTTTGCAATAAAGAATTCAGTATTGCATGTAATCCCAGAAAAAAAACTGTACTGGATGCCCACAGGCCTACAACTAGTTATGGAGAATGGCTTGTATGCATTACCACATGGATAAAAGGCATATTGGAACTTGCTATTTCTTCAAAACCAAAGGCAAGCTATTTGGAGGCACTAACTATCAAACATTATATAATGGAATAGATTAGTTCATGGGAGGACTGAGTAGCAGCCAAGCTACTATATTGGCATTTTAGCCGTCAGAGATACATAATAGTGATCTTTCATGTTTCAAATCCAATTGCAAGCGGCTACTGGGTAATGGACACAATAATCTACTGGACGTTGTAAAATAAATTATAATAACCCAAGCAAAACACTTTTATCCCAAAAATCTTAAAAGAAAAGGGAAAGAGAAACAAAATTTGCTTCAACAGTTGCATCACCACACCAGTCATTAAACATTTCAACAAAACTGTCCTGATGTGAGTGGTGGAGCTAAGAGAGTTTGCTTGCTTAAATCAAAACATACATCACTCAGGGGTTAAATACTTAAAACATTTCGGTCAGTTGATGATCTTACCTGTCCACTGTGAAATTGCCTCCAGCATGTATACAGTGCTGGTGCTGGATTTCCTTCTTGAAGCACATGTGCTCCATTCCTCCATGACTGGCTCAAAATATTCCTCAGCATCTTAACCACAACTGCAAGAGCAGTCAACAGAAAGGGAAACTCTGTAGCCAAGCCTTTAGTTTGATCTGTAAGAAACAGAAGTTCTATTACAGCTGAAAAACTTTAAAACAATTAAACCCGCATTGGCTTTCTAGAACTGAATTGAATTGGTTCAATTTGATGCGGATTTAAAAGTTTGCACAACAAATCATTATTTAGATAATGCATAAGCACACTTATGCCCACTCCATCCCTCCCTCCTCTGATACTCTCTCTCTCCTGGCTCCTATCTGATTATTCCCCAAAAAACGAGCAGAACAGGCAAAGCAATCAATATACACAAAGGATAATCAGACGCAAGACAATGGCCAGATACTTGCCTATGGATGAAATCTCAAAATGAACCAGGTCAAACAAAGAAGCAATAACAGAATGAGTGCACATGAGAATGGAATCTGAGGAGTCTGAGCACGAAAGGAGAGAGAGGCCATAGCGAGTCGTGTTGAGGGACGGCAAGGTTTCACAGAAATCTTGGTTTGTAGTTTAGGTGGTGGCACGAACTGATTGGAGCTGCGGCGGTGGCCTGGCTGGCAACGAAGGGTTTCATGCTAGTCGCAGCGGGCTGCAGCTAGGACTCGGGCACAACAGGTGCTATAGACTCGGAGCAGAGCTATGGAGGATTGAGGAGAGGCAGAGCCAGTGGCCGACCCAACTTTTGGTCAAGACTACCAAAATTTAGGAGGCCAAGGTGTCAAATCTTGAAAGGCATGCGAATTGGGTGTCATGTTTAGAAATTTCTCAAAATTTAGCGACCAAAACTACCACATGTAAGCCAAAATTTATGCTTGCATACTTTATCCTCATCCTATGATTCAGCCACTCATCCCCCCTATCTTATTCCGCACCATTTTGCCAAAGCCATCAACTTCATTCGGTCGTGTGGCAACTGTCAATAACACGGGTGATAAGATGCCAAAGTCCTACTGCTTTTCATTTTCCAGTACCAAACTACCAAATGCAAGCCTAGGTCTAAAATTTCAGGCATAGATGATTCAACTTTCAATCCAATATTTCAATTGATAAATTGAATACAAACTAGAAAGGGTGAGAATAGGGAGAAGATAAACACCTCAAAGGCTCACTGCCACAGAATAAGAGGGTGGAGGCCGGCCGTGTGTACTGCAACCCGCGCGTGGGGTTCACGCGGCTGCGGCGGCACCAAGCAGCGGGGATCCCTGGAGTTCGCGTGTGGGTAGGAGGCGAGGAGCCAAGCCGTGCCGAGGGGCGAGTTCAGGCGGCGGCGGCACCAGGCGGCGGCGGCGGAACTTCGCCGTGTCGAGCAGACGAACAGGCGAGGCAAAGGAGCCGAGGACGGGTGGGATCGGGCCGTTTTGCCTCAGTTGATGGACTGGATCTCTGTTGGGCCAAAAGTAAAAGGCTCTAGTGTAGGCCTCTCTCTGACAGGCCGTAAGGCCCAATATTTGCTACCGGGCCACAGTGTGTACATGCGTAAGGGCTGAAATTTTCACGTTCCGTTTTCTCACTCGCCCCCGGCCGGCCCACCGTGTCCGCTCGGCTCGTCGGCGGCAAAGCGGAACGATCGACCGGCACCGGCCTCTTCTCCTTCCCTCTTGCGCGTGCTGCCGCGCCCCACGCCGACGGTGGAGCGCGCCGTCTCCGGGGCGCGGGGCGCCGTGGCATGGCCGCCGCAAGGCTCGGGCGCCAGGCCCCCACCCCGCAGCGAGGGGGAAGTAAATACCGTGACGCTGCGCCGCGGTCCACGGAGGAACGGCGGGTGGGGATCATGGCCTCATGGGATCGTCCCCGACTCCCGACCGGAACCGAGCACATCGTCAACGCCGAGGATGACCGGTGAGCGGGGGGGCGCGGCGTATCCCGTCGCTCTCGGCGCCAACCGAAACGTGCAGGCTCGATGAATGGCCGGGGGACACGAGCCGAAAGCTTACTATACCGTACGGAGTACTACTACTCCAATAATAACACAACGCTAGCGCAAGAAGCCCCCCGGCTTGCCCCGGGAGAGCCGGAACCCGGCCGTCCGGGAAGAATCGAGCCATCAATGCATTTGGTTAGGCGGACGCATCAACGGCGCCACCCCGATATGATCGTCCCTGCTACTGTACTGTGACCGTCCCAGCCAAGCTCATCGCCACTCCACTCCACCCCTTCATCACGCACCCTGCGATCACGAGGCCTTTGTTTCTTTCCCTCGTCTTCCTGCAGTTCATCCACGCTCATCATTTCCATTGACATGCCTCTGCCACGCGCGCAATTGGTCTTACTGTAACCATCATTCAGAAATGGTTTCTGGACGTACAGGCACATTTTTAACCCCCCCCCCCCCCCCCCCCCCCCCCCCCCCCCCCCCTTGCCATAAATCGGCATCGGGAGACAAGAAGGAGCGCACAAGGCAGTGGATCGTCAGGTATCTCTCGTCCTGGCCGTTCCACATGACGGGAGGCTGTACTCGGTAACAGTAGAGTATGCACAGCAGCCCAGCTGGTAGATCACAGTCACCAGCAGGCACGTATCAGCATGCTCCACCAAGTCAACATTTAACAGTCAGTCACCAGGCACGCTGGGCTACGAGCCTACGAGCCGTGGGGCAGGCAGGCAAGTAGGCGAGGAGGGCATTAACGCCCGCATTCATACCGACACCTACCTACCTCGTGAGGTCGTGATCCTGTGCTAGGAGCAGGGTGAGCCCAGTGGAGTTCCACGGCCGTTGCATGCACGCTACAGGAAGCCTAGCAGTGGGGATTATTGGAGAAGAATCCACGAGGCAGCTCCCAAACTGAGAGAGAACACTCGCTAGGCTCGGTGACGAGTCGAGACATGCATGATCGAGAGCTAGTCAAGAGGGAGTTAGGAGAGAATGCTGATGAGAAGTAGGAGTGCGCCACTTCGCCAGGGCTACGTCATGTGCATAGTTGTGGAGTTCATCCCTACAGTTTTCTGACTTGGAGCGCCAAATGATACTCTTGTATATATGGAAATCTTTGACTCTTTCAAGGGGCACAAAATTGGTCAAGGTTGTTAGGTGCGGTGGCACTCGCACAACAAGAAAAGCAAACGTTTTGGAACAAGCGATGGCATCACTCGGAGCTCTAGTCAACTGTACTACCACGCAAGAAACATCGACCGTTTCCAGAGACGGAGAGAAGTGTAATTAACCGGGTAAACATGTGTGAGTCACGGCATGGCAAAGCCGCAAAGTCCTTGTTCTTACTCCATTACTGTTACCCAGACCTCAGCGCAGCTGTGCAGGGCAGCGCAGGCATTAACGGCGGCTCACCCACCAACCCGACCCACTCGCTTTCCTCCGGCTCCGTCGTCCTCGTCCGTCCGGCCCCCGGCCCCCCCCACGCCGGCAGCGCAGTTAACTCCCTTCCCCTCCTTCGCCACCCATCCATCCGCCTCCGCACCACGAGTCCACGACTCCCCCGCCTGTGCGGCCGCTGCGCAGTGCATGCCACTCTCGTTTCCAATTCCCCCCCTCCTCCGTCGCCAGTGTGCAGCGCCCCACTGCAAACCCGCAGCAGCAGGAGCATTTCCGCCACGACGCCGTATTTATATCGTCGGCGACGCGCACGGCCCTGTGCGCGCAGGATGCTCTTTGCCTGCCCTGCCGCTGTTCACCGCTTCTCTGCCTGCTCGTATAGCGCGCGGCTAGCAGCGTCCGGACCGATGCCTGCGATGTAGTGGTGGCTACTGGCTAGGCTACCTAGGTGGCAACAGTGCCGTGCGTGCTAGCTAGCTACCTGCTCTGCTGGGCACGCCGGCGCCGGGATCCATGACAGGTCAGGAGGGAACGATGGAGCAGGCGGGAGGGGCGGCGACCGGAGGGCAAGGACCGGCCGAGAACAACGACGCCAAGAGCGGCGAGCCGGAGACCGCGGCCTCGGCGGCGAGTGCGCCCAAGCCCGCCGCCTTGCCGCGCCATCGGCGGTCCAAGAGGTCAGTGTCTCCGCGTGCTTATTCCAAGTTTCCAACCGATCCTTTCCCCCCCTCCGCTTCGTCTCCCTTCGCATTTGGAGCTCAGAGTTTTTATGTTTGAAGTTTTAAACATTAAATTTTCAAAAAAAGTTTTAAACCTTGCTGGCGCTTGTGTTCGTGGTTCAGTGCGTCTTCTGACAGGAACGCGGAGGCGTGCAAGCATGGGCCACCACATGGCGCCGTCGGCGAGCAACGCTGCGGCCAGGCACCGGCTGCCATCGCTCCCTGCTCGGCCAAGGTTGCGGATTACCCAACACTTCACCGCACAGAGAGGATGTATGGGTTACTTGTTACTGACAGCGGCGTTGTGAATTCTCTGTCAGAACCCGCCGGACGCGAGGAAGTCTTGCGCCACCATGGCCGGAGGCTTGGTTCACCATGCGCCGCGAGATCACAGGCCCAGCGCGTCGCCGAACCACCGCGTGTCGCTGGAGAATGATGTGAGGAGCAGAGCGAAAGCCGACGTTCTTTTGATCCGGCGTGCTACTGCTGTGCGTCTGAATAACTGCTGCTGAATTCTGGCAGGTTAGGCAGCTGCAGCTGCATTTGCATCAGGAGAGGTCCATGAGGGTCATGCTTGATCGGGCGATTGGCCGGGCATCCAGCACTCTATCTCCTGGCCATAGGCATTTCCCAGCCCAGGTATGACTGATCTGCTATTCGCTAATGCAGGATTTCACCTTGCAAATTACAGTTGGTTCGTGCATCGTAGATGAGAATCGAGTCCACTGTAGAGTGTGCATTTCCATGTAGAGTGCTGTCAGCATTTCCATGTACCCTGCAAATTTCAAGGTTGCAAGTGTTCAGTAATTTATTTCATCTGGACTGGACTCTGGACATGATAACTCGGTGTTTGCATTGTTGATAGTGTTTAATGCCAATTAAAGGAACGAAAAGCAGTTGCCAAATCAAAAGATCGTGCGAGGGAAAGTGTTACATTACATCTTGGGTACTCTAAGTACTACTACTGTTTAATAGCATTTTGAAGATTGACGGCTGTTCTCCCTGCAGACAAAGGAACTGATAGCGGAGATTGAATTGCTTGAGGAGGAAATCGCCAACCGCGAGCAGCACGTTCTTACTCTCTACAGGAGCATCTTTGATCAGTGCATGTCTGGGCCATCATCAGGGCAGAGCTCTGGTATTTCGTCCCCCGCACACACCAAACCTATCACAACTAGAGCTAGAAGGCAGCCAAGCATAATATCAAGTGCGTTTTGCTCATCCAAGAAGCTCCCGCTTCAGCCTTTCCACATTATGGAATCACTGTCCGAGTCAGGAAGAACCAAGAATATGCTAAAGGCCAAGATCAAGCATCAATCTTTCTCAAGCGAAACGTTGGATATCCATCCTATATCCTTCCCACCAGATCCAAAAAGGTAACATAAGAAAAATAATTCTCGCAACGACTCATCTATCTAATTTCAAATATTAACTGCAATTCAATCTAGCACTTATCTACTTTAGTGCACATATTTCAAAAGATAAACGAAACAACTTTATTGCGCTGATATGCATTGTCGAATAGCACAAGGTGTTTTAGAGCACAGTAAAGATATCCATTTCAGCCAAAATTCGAAGTGTTCCTTTTGTCTGATCTTTTGAGAAACAATATAATGTTTTCATGCTCACTTTCAGAAACATGCAGCTTCGGTACATTTTGTGCAAAATTTGTATTTCTATACTGAATGATTTCGTCTACCAAAAAATGAAGATCATGCAGTAGGCTAATGTTTTACTTCTTCTCTTTATGATAAGCTACCTTATTCTGGGAGTAGTTCTCTGGCTCGCACTCTGAAAGATCACCTTTATCAATGCCCAAGCAAAATATCGGAAGAAATGGTTAGATGCATGGCCTCCATATACTATCTTCTGCGCACTGAGGCGCCAGAAAAGCCTGAAAGGGCCCGTTCACCATTCTTGTCAAGATCATCGACAAATGTCATACTTCCTCGGAAGGTAAACGGGGAGGAAAATAGTTCATCAAACAACAAATGTACTGTGGAAATAGCTTCCATATCACTCGACAAGAATCAGATGCCAGATGTCTCTTATGCGATTACCCACTACAGGTTGGTACAAGATGAAATACCGCACATTATTACCCTCAAGTAATGTGTCCTTCGAAAATCGCAAGTAACAAATTTATTCTCTCTCTTGGAGTCTAGGTTGCTTGTGGAGCAGCTTGAAAGGGTTGATCTGAGCATGTCAGAAAACAGTGTTAAATTGGCCTTCTGGATTAATGTGTACAATTCTCTTATCATGCATGTAATGTTGAATTTCTACAGTGAGTAGTTCTCGTCTTATGATTTCGCAGCCTTATTAATCTGTTTGTTATTCGCTTGCAGGCGTACCTGGCATACGGAATTCCAAACAGCTCCCTCAAAAGAATGGCACTATTTCACAAGGTGAGACATCACACTAAGTAGATTTGTGATTGGCCGCCAGAAGCTATCTTGAAATGTTGCTGTAAATGTTTCTAACAAGTAACTCACCCTATCACAGGCTGCCTACAATATTGGAGGTCATGCTGTTACTGCCAATTCCATTGAGCACGCCTTGATGTGCTTCAAATCTCCACGCCTTGGCCGTGTATGTAGATTTCCAGTTTCATGCTGAAGTTCAGTTTTGTTTTTATTGATCATGCAAAGTCGGAAACTTCAGATTATTATTCTTAGCTGGATAAATAAATAAAATCCTTTCAGCACCTTAGCTACATTACTTGAATGCACTCCTAGTTTTTTTTTTTTAAATTTCAGAATTGGCTTTCAGTTTACTGAAAAATAACCCAAAGGACATTCTCATCACTCATCTTTATTTCCCTGACATCCTTATCATCACTCATCTTTATTTCACTGACATGTTCACACCTGCTAAACTGAGAATCCAACGTCTCTTATCTTTCATTCTGCAGTGGTTCGAGTCCATTCTGTCCACGGCGATGCGGAAGAAATGCGTGGACGAGAAGCAGCTGGTCCAGCTCAAGTTCGGCCTGCCCGATTGCCAGCCTCTGGCCCTTTTCGCCCTGTGCACTGGCGCTTCGTCTGATCCCATGGTACTCCCATTACTCCCCACTGCAGCACGGCATACCTGGTCTCCATCTGATTCTCGCTTGCTCCATGGGCTGTTCACTAACCATCGTCGTCAATGGACACGCTTGCAGCTGCGGGTGTACACGGCGAAGAACGTGATGGAGGAGCTGGAGCGCGCCAAGCGGGAGTTCCTGCAGGCCACGGTGGTGGCGCGCAAGTCCAAGAAGAAGGTGTTCCTGCCACGCCTCGTCGAGCGGTACGCCAGGGAAGCGTGCCTGGGCCCCGACGACGTCCTCCCGTGGGCGCAGCGCGAGGGGGGCGTCTCCGCCGCCGCCGCCGGCCGGCCGCAGCAACAGGACGCCGCCGCGCAGCGGGGCGCGGGGAGCCGGCGCAAGGCCGCGCAGGCCGTCGAGTGGCTGCCGTACGCCGCCAGGTTCCGGTACGCCTTCGCCAGGAGCATGGTCGACAAGCCGCACTGCTAGTGCTAGCAGCCTCGTTCGCCTCGCGCTGACGCACGCCGTCAGTCGCAGGCTGTGCTGAATCTTTGCAGGAGGAAGAACGTAACACGTATGATCATGTAAATGTGTGGTCGTTGATGATTGCATTGTTGTGATTTGGATCATCGAAATGCAATGATACGCGTGAACTGGTATTACAAAAGATGGACGAAGGTGGTTGTGCCAAAAGAGTGTACACGGGAGAGGTTGGTTGATCACTGGCGCACATAAACAGGCGGCATTTTTGGACCCGGTGCTAATAGGGTATTAGCACCGGGTCCAACGGCTAGCAGCCGCGCGCGCCTGCGCGCGGCGCGCGTCGGTGGGGGGAGGGGCTTTAGCACCGGTTGCTTAAGCCTATCTTTAGCACCGGTGGCTGGCTGCAACCGGTGCTAAAGCTTGAGGCACATTTAGCACCGGTTCTAGAAAGGAACCGGTGCTAAATACCCGAAGTTAGCACCGGTTGCAGCCACCAACCGGTGCTAATTATCTACCTATATATTGCCTTCTTCCTCCCCACGTCCAAGCCAGCATGAACACTCCGAGCTGTGTTCATGGTGTGCTCGGGTTAGAGGGGAGATTTTGCCAAAAAAATTAAAAATTGTGAAGCTTTCCTTCATTTGAAGCAGTCTACAAGGTACACAATTTCATCCTCTCATGTTCTTGATTAGCTTCTATTGTTATTATACTTTATAAATATGAAATTTGTGAAGAAAAAAGAGAAGAGAGAGAAAGGAATATATATGTGTGTTTATAGTGGTTTAAATTTAATGTTAGGTATGTATTAGAGAAATGTTTGTTAGAGATGATTTTTTAGTATGTTTTTTAGTATTTTATTTGTAAATGGAATATAATGTTTTTTAGTTTGTGTGTATGTAATTTTTTACATTAATTGGAGATATGTGAAATTGGTTAGTTTATTTTGAGAGAAGTTTGTACGTTGTAATGAATATTTTTAATAACATTTATTGTTTTTTGAGAAATAAAAGCCTAGTGGGTATATCGATATGGCTACTGCTGGAGGGAGTGGGACCGGTGATAGTGATCGTGGTTCGTCTCGCGGGAAGGGCAAAACTACAGTAGGACCTCATGATAAGTCGAAAAAACCAGGACCTTAGGTGAAAGCAGCAACTTAATTTTTTTGATAAAAACACATGAAGAATGTGTTGCAAGGGTAAGGAACCTGATTTTGATCTTGAAGATTTGTTGCGGCGCTACGCTCCATCACCACCAAACCCAGCTCCACCATCTTCTGCACCAGAAAAAAATACATCAGAGCATCCTACTTTTCCATCCAAGGTTGGTTGAAGATCTAGGTCATGTTACATGTTGGATGTGGAGAATTTTATGTACGGCATTTTGAATAAATTATGAACCTTGGTCGTGTTTCATTATGACTTTGAGGAATACAAGTTCATTTTCGATAAATCGTGTTGGATATTTCGTTAATTTTGTAATGTATGAATTAATTAGATCACGTTGCTAAATGTAGATGGATAGGACAATGGATGCACTTGGCGGACCGACGCAGTCGGCAGTGGGTTGATGGCATGCATGCTTTTCTCGATGCGGCGGAGGACAACAAGTCGCCTTCAGGTGACATGTTTTGTCCGTGAGGGCAATGTAAAAACCAGATATCATACAAATCAAGAGGGGTTCTTCACTTCCATTTGATGACCCATGGTTTCATGCAAAACTATGCGGTTTGGTCGAAACACGGTGAAAAGGGAGTCAAAATGGATGACAATGAAGAAGAGGAGGATGATAACGACATTCTGACATTGGCTGATCAATATGGTGCCTTTGCGGATGTTGCAATGGATGATGCAGACCAGGAAGATGCTGACCAGGAAGATGTTGCTCCACAGAATGACCCTAATGATGCACTTGGTCAAATGTTACATGATGCCGAGAAAGACTGCGACAATGACAAGGAAAGAAAAAAGATACATCGTATGTTACAGGACCACAAAACTGATTTGTACCCAAATTGCAAAGAGGGGCCAAAAAGGTTGGGTGTGACACTTGATTTTTTGCAGTAGAAGGCATCTAATGGTGTTACTGACAAGGGCTTTGAGGAATTACTTAAACTCGTGAAGAAGATTCTTCCCGAGGGTGACGAATTGCCATCAACAACGTGGGAAGCAAAACGGGTTGTGTGCCCTCTCGGTTTAGAGGTGCAGAAGATACATACGTGTCCTAATGACTGTATCCTATATCGTGTTGCTGAATACGAAAAGTTAGATTGTTGTCCGGTTTGCAAATGCGCATGATACAAGATAAGGTGGGATGACCCTGGCGTGGTTTATGGGGAGACTATTAAGAAAAAGATTCCTGCGAAGCTGGTGTGGTATTTTTCTTTAATAGCACGTCTGAAGCGTTTGTTCAGGAACAAAGAGCATGCCAAGTTGATGCGATGGCACAAGGAAGAACGTAAGAAAGATGGTATGTTGAGGCACCCCGCCGATGGATCCCAGTGGAGGAACATTGACCGAGCATGCCCAACGTTCGATGCTGATGCAAGAAATTTAAGAAATTTAAGGCTTGGTTTAAGTACTGATGGCATGAATCTATTTGGTGAAATGAGTAGTAGTCATAGCACTTGGCCTGTGACTGTATGTATCTATAACTTACCTCCTTGGCTATGCATGAAGCGAAAGTTTATTATGATGCCGGTGCTTATCCAAGGCCCAAAGTAACCTGGCAACGACATCGATGTTTATCTAAGACCATTGCTTGATGAACTTAAACAATTGTGGAAGAAAGAAGGTGTTACTATGTGGGATGAGTACAAACAGGAAATTTTTGACCTTAGGGCACTACTTTTCATCAACATCAATGATTGGCCTGCACTAAGTAACCTGTCCGGACAAACGAACAAAGGATATAAAGCATGCACACATTGCTTAGAGGATACTGAAAGCATCTATTTGAAGCATTGTAGAAAGGTTGTTTACATGGGTCATCGTCGATTTCTTCCTTCGAAGCACGAACTACGAAAGAAATGTCCACACTTTGGCGGGAATGAGGACCACTGTACAAAGCGATACACCGCAATGGACAAGATGTATTTGATATGATGAAGAATGTAGAAGTAATCTTTGAAAAGGGAGATGGAAGCCAACCTGTCCAGGCCGATGAGAATGGGTGTGCCGCGATGTGGAAGAAAAAGTCTCTCTTTTGGGAGCTTCCTTATTGGAAATTGTTAGAGGTCCGCAACGCAATTGATGTGATGCATCTGACGAAGAATCTTTGTGCGAACTTGATAGCTTTCTTGGTACTTATGGGAAGCCAAAAGATACACTGGAAGCACGACAGGAGCTGAAACGTTTGAATCTATGGAATGATCTACATCCAGAAAACAGAGAGATAGGACGCAAGTACCTACGTCCCGCCAGCTTCACTCTCAGTAAAGAGGAGAAGACAAGTATGTTTGAATGCTTGAACAGTATCAAGGTCCCATCAGGCTATTCCTCCAATATTAAAGGAATAATTAACATTAAAGATAAGAAGTTCACAAACCTCAAGTCTCACGACTTGTCATGTGTTGATGACCCAACTGATTCCTGTCATACTGAGGGGTGTGCTACCAGTTAATGTGCGGAAAGCGATTGTGAAGCTATGTGCATTCCTTAATGCAATATCTCAGAAGGTGATAAATCCTGAAGAGTTGAATAGGTTACAGAACGACGTGGTCCAATGTCTTGTCAGCTTTGAGATGATATTTCCACCATCCTTTTTCAATATTATGACACATCTATTGGTTCACGTCATCAAAGAGATTCGTATACTGGGCCCGGTATTTCTTCATAACATGTTCCCTTTTGAGATATACTTTTCTGTCCTAAAGACGTATGTACGTAATCGTGCTCGTCTAGAAGCATGCATTGCTAAGGGATACGAAACAGAGGAGGTGATTGAATTCTGTGTTGAGTTTATCGAAGACCTCAAGCCGATAGGGGTGCCTGAATCACATCATGAGGGGCGACTTGGTGGAAAGGGCACACTAAGAAGAAAGATGATGGTAATCAGAGACATGCTGACATTTCGTAAAGCACATTCACAATTCTACAGCAGTCAGCCTTAGTTGCTCCATACATCGAGGAGCACATGAAGATTCTGTACGAAGAAAATCAGGGAAAGACTGCAACCTTTATTCAACGTCAGCACAATGATAGTTTCGCAGATTGGTTGCGAGAACGTCTAATGGGTGTTGTGGGTATTTATGCGCAACTAGCCTTTCTTGCTAGGGGTCCATCGACCACGATCTTAAAATTCTAAGGCTACGAAACAAATGGGTATACATTTTATACAAGAGCTCAAGACAAGAAGAGTACCAACCAAAATAGTGGTGTCCGGATCGATGCGACCGACATCAATGGCAATAAAAACTCATATTATGGTGTCATAGAGGAGATATGGGAACTGGAATATTGACCTTTGAATATCCCCCTGTTTAAGTGTCAATGGTTTAAACTGACTGCAGAGGAGTTACAATTGATGAGTATGGGATGACTATAGTGGACCTAAACAAGATTGGTTTCTGGACGAACCGTTTGTCCTAGCCAAAGATGTGACACAAGTTTTTTATATAAAAGACATGGCAAGCAAACCAAAAAAAGGGACGAGCAAGCAATCAGACCCATCAAAATACGAGCCAAAGCGTCACATATTTCTTCCTAGAAAAAGAAAAATCGTAGGAGTTGAGGATAAGACAGATTAAGATTATGATATGCTCGACGGTCGACCTCCATTCTCGGTGGCTGCTGACCGAAGCATCCTGTTAGCAGCAGAGGAGACACCCTATCTACGTCGCGATCACAATCAAGGGACATTTGTGAGGAGAAAGTTTGTTAGTGTTCAAGTAAACAATGATGCTGTATAATTTAATTGCACTATGATGTATTGTATATCTTAAAGTTAATATATCTCCTTAGTGTCATTTGCAATTTTGTATGCTCAAAATTTTATTTTTAACTTAAACAGATGTGGCTAATAGTGTACTAATTATAACCTAAATAAATAAGACCAATATTATTTTTATTATAACCTACCGTGCCCTTAATTTTTTAACTATTTTTTATGTTTTATTTCATATATAACAAATATATTAAACTTTTTATGCTCAATATTTATTATTAACCTAACAAATGCGGCTAATAATGTATTAATTATAACCTAATAATGTAATATTTTAACTATTTTTTCTGTTTGATTTAATATATAACAAATATATTGAATTTAGCACCGGATATTTGCAAAACCCGGTGCTAAATATAAAATTGTGCCAAAAAAGTGGCGCCAAACGAAACTGGGGCACCTTTAGCACCGGGATGATCTAAGGCCCGATACTAAAGGTACCCCTCTTTCGTTTGGCGCCGGCAGGCGGACATTTAGCACCGGGTCCTTGCTACACCCGGTGCTAACCCTAAACCTTTAGCACCGGGCCTTGGCTACACCCGATGCTAAAGGTCCATTAGCACCGGGTCGTGGCTAGACCCGGTGCTAAAGGCCAATCCTATATATATCTAACACTTAGAAATTTTTCGGCAGCCGCCGCCGTCTTCGTCTTCTCCCTCCATCCCGAACTGTGCTTCATCTCCTCTCAACCCCCTGCCGCCGCTGCCGCTCGACCGGCCGTCTCCGCCCGCCGCGACCATCGTCGACCCTTCCCCGACCCCGACGCTACCTTCCCCGACCTCGACGTGCGCCATTCCACCCTGTCGCCGGTGCCCCCCTTCCTCTTCGAGCTCGCTCCGCGCCGCCGTCGTCCTCGAGCCGCCGCGCTGCCGTCTCCAGCCCCGACGCCGCCCTGCACCATTGCCGCAGCGTCCTCGAGCCCCCACGCCGCCGTCCAGCCGCCGCCGCCCCCCGATGCCCCCCGACGCGATGCTGTCCCAACGCCCCCCGCCGCGCCGCAGCCGCCGGCCACGCCCCCCTCCCGACGCGTCGTTCGACTACCAGCACCAGCGCCCCGGCCGGCCTCCCACCGACGCGCGCCGCCGGCCGCCGCCCTTTTCTCCGACGTACGCCGCCGACCGCCGCCCTCGACGCCCGGCCGCGGCGCCCCATTCCCCTACGCGCCCTGCCGCCCGGCCGCCCGTCGCCCCGCCTCTACCTGCGAACGGTTGTTCGTCTGAAGCCGGCCGCGTGCGACCTTGCGACCGCAGCCGATTGCCGCGAACGCGGGATCGTCTGAAGCCGGCCGCACGTAAGCCTTTCGGACGTGCATGAAGAACCCCGGCAGCTGCACGTATCAATTTCATAGTTAGGGTTAATGATAATTTGACATAGAATAGTTATTTGACGTTGCTGATTTGCATTTATTTGACGTAGAATATGTATTTGACTTAAATTTATTTATTTGACTTATAATATTTAATTGTCTTAGAATATTTGACGTAGAATAATTATTTGACGTAGAATATTTCTTTGACATCGAATATTCCATTATTTGCGTAGAATAATTATTTGACTTACAATATTTCTTTGAGATAGAATAATTATTTGATGTAGAATATTTCTGTGACGTTGAATAATTATTTATTTGACATAGAATAATTATTTATTTGACGCTGAATAATTATTTATTTGATGTAGAATAATTTTCTAGCGTTGAATAATTATTTAATATTGAATAATTTGTTGACTTACTTTTATTTGACGTAGAATATGTATTTGACTTAAATTTATTTATTTGACTTACAATATTTAATTGGCTTAGAAAATTTGACGTAGAATAACTGTTTGACTTGAATTTTTTTATTTGACTTACAATATTTGAATATTTTGGACCAGGTGCAACCTACTGTGGGTCAACGTAGTAACGATGAGCCCACGTCTAGTCAGGTGCTAATATTTTTCATAAACATTGTATACATTATGTTAACCTAATATTGTAACTAATATATATCATCTAATTATTCTAGCCATCTACGATGACAACTGGCGCTAAGAAAGGTCCTGGAAAAAGAAGTACGACTAAGAGGCTGAAGGAAGTGAAATTGCACATCACCAGAGTGGAGGATGATGGCGAGCCAAGTGAGCCCAAAGAAATTGCTAGAAGATTCGTCTCTCAGTGTGGGGTTATTGTTCGTGAACGCGTTCCATTAGCATCAGAAAAATGGAGATCCACGGACCCTAGAGAACCGTATGTTCTGGCTGATACGGAGAAAGAAATGCTCTGGTCTGATGTAAATAAAATATTCGGATTTCCTTTAGATCGTGAAGACAAATTGAAGGATTGGACGTTGAAAAAGATGGCAACTCAATTTCAAGATTACAAGACAAAATTGTGGAAGAAATATATCAAGACATGAAAAATTCCTGATTTTGACGATCAGCCTACCATAAGACGTCATCATTGGGATGCGTTCGTGGAGTACAAACAATCTACAGAAGGATCAGAGATATCCGCAAGAAACACGGGCAATGCCGAAAAAAGTACACCCATAGAATGGGTTCAGGCGGTTATAAAGGCAGCGTCGACAAATGGGACAGGATGGAAGAAGATTTTTATGCTTGAGGCATTCGTCCAGCGATGCAAGACTCGCCATTACGATCAAAGTATTGGTATTATGGTCATGCAGACACTCTGAGTCCTATAGACGGATATCTGGCTTTCGGTGACGACTTGCTAGAACTAGCTCACCGCCTCCTTGAAATCATTAAGAAAGCTGAGGCCGGAGAATTCATTCCTGACACAGACAGAGATGAGCTAACATGGGCCTTAGAAAACAAGGAGCATCCTGGAAGAACGCGTGGAGTAGAAACTTCTGTTGCTTGGAAGTATGCTTTCAAGGCGGACAGCTCCTCCTATAGGAGCCGTAAGCGAAAGAAGACCGAACAAGAGAACAGAATGAGGGAGCTAGAGAAAATTGTAGCCTCTGAGGGCGCACGGATACAGGAAATGGAGGTAGAGATGGATCAGCGAATGAAGCTGGCACTTATTCAGATGACACAAGCTAGAGGAACAGAAGATCTCTATGCTAATGCTTTGGTTACCCCTCCAAAATAACGGAGCAGTCACGCTTCCACTGAAATTCCCGCAGCTCAATCAGATCGGCTCGTTACCCTATGGATGAAATAACTCAGCGCACCGCTTGCGAGCCTCATGCAACATTGAAGAACATATCAATGGTGGTATGTCTAACAATGACTTAAATTTAGTTGCGAATATTTATTTATTTGACATAAAATATTTATTTATTTGACAAAGAATATTTATTTATTTGACTTAGAATATTTAGTTGCGGATTTTTATTTAGTTGACGTAGAATATTTATTTATTTGACTGATTACAATATTTAGTTGAGAATATTTATTTATTTGACACACTCAATATTTGACTTTATTCCCCTTCAATATATTAGGTCGCATACGGCTATGGCTAAACCATTGGAAGAAGAACAAACTGTCCATTCTAAGGAGATTTCATATGGCTACGCACCAGTTGAGGTTGAACAAGTTGTTTCGGACTACAGCAGCTTGGAGCTTGACATCCCCGGAGGTGATGGGGGAAACACTACTTGGAGAGTGTTGTCACGGCTCATTCTATGGAGCAAGCGTGACATCATCATACCTGGTGTGCAAACAACAACCTCGACAGCTCATGATCCGCTGTCTGATGATCCGCCGGCTCGTGATAATCCGCTGGCTGACGAACCGCTGGCTCGTGATAATCCGCGGCTGATGATCCACCAGCTCGTGACACGGCGCCGTGTAAGGATCTAGATGTCGCTTAGAGGGGGGGGGGTGAATAGGCGAGATGACCAATTTTAACTTCTAATCCAATTCTCAGTCTGCTGTCAGCACCAGGCGGTTAAACCGCCACAAGGCAGTGAGCTGCCCAAAGAATTGCTCGAACCCCCTCTTACTTTTCTGGCACCAAATACACTTCGAGTACTTCTTGTACAGTATATCTGATCAATATATTTAATCTCCTGCACACAAATAGAGTATACCCAAGTAGATCGAAGCGGAAGCAAATATAAAGCTAGAAATGAACAAGTAAAGTGAAGAAGAGACACACGGATTTGTTTACCGAAGTTCGGACCCGCTGCAAGCACCAAGCTAGTTCAGCGGTTCCTAGTCTCCGTTTGAGGAACCCCGCAAGGTAACCTCGCCAAGGTGTATACACGCCACACCTTAGCCCTTCACTAAAGATGGTCCTTTTCTACTAAGGAGGCAAGACCAGCCCTTACAAACTTCCGGTCGCTCACTGGCAACGCCTAGCCGTCTAGGAGACCTCCAAGAGTAACAAATGCACAAGAAAATTTTGACGCTAACCACGAGTGCTCAAGCTATGGTTTTGCTCTTTAATGCTCTCACAAGATCTCTGAGCTAACAAAACTCTCAAGCTCACACCCAAAAAGCTTCACTCAACCCCAACTCAAAGATTTCAACCAAATCAAGCAAACTCACAAAGAGTGGTTGGGGGAAGCTCCTCTGCTGTTAGAATGTGTCAAGAAGGCTTAGGAATCACACAGAACCAGCAGACCTCAAAGGAGAGGGCTAAGGGGTATAAATACCCCATCCAACAAAAACTAGCCATTGGAGATCTGTTATGGCCGGTAAAACCGCCCCCTGAGGCCGGTTAAACCGCCTGTTCAAAAATACTAGCCGTTGGAGCTGTCAGAGGTCAGGGGCGGTTAAACCGGCCCTTAGGGGCGGTTAAACCGCCCTGGGTCAGTGAGCACCCACTTGCTCAAAATTCTTCTCAACTCTCAAGGCTATCTCTCTTAGGTTATGTTTTGAGCACTAATGTGGTGTTAAGTCAAATATTCAATGTGGCATCCCTCTTGATAGTACGGCATACCTATACTCAAAATAAATATAAAATCCAATCACTTGCTTGAGCTTGAATGCCTTCAATTGTGCCGCACATAATCAATTCTTCCTTTCAGGTCTGTCCACATTGCTTAAGCTTGAGCAAAAACCAACTTGAGCTAGTGACTTGAAACTTTGACATAGAATGAAATCCACTTCTGGTTTATGTCACCTTTCTTCTATAGATATTGATACTAGCTTATATGAAGTCCACATGATCACATGAATCATCCAGTTGATCCGTAGAAAGTTTCGTCACCTCTAGCAAAGAATCCATGACTCAAGCCGCAACTTGATCACACATTGCTTGGTCCTTAGAAACACTATCCCGAAATCCAACCTTTCTTCCATGCTTCACATATAGCCACATATACACCTGTATCATTCATGAAATTCATCCATTTGCTTTGACCGTAGAATATTATCCAATATATCCATGTCTTCTAATGCAAGTCGTACACCACGTGTATAGAGTCATGATGTCACATACCACCATTTCTCTAGCATATATTTCTTAACTTGCATTTCTCAATTTCATCCAACTTTGATCATGATGTCTCATTTGAGTCAACAAGTCTTCACTTGGTTAAAAGACCAAGTCTCTTTTTATGTTTCACACTTACTTGTTGTACACCATATCATATTAATGTGAGAGCCATCAATTCTTGCTTGTGAGCCAAACGTTGATGTATTCAACCAATGAATACACACGAATCATGATTATTCAAATTAAATCCTGCTCATAATCTTTACAAGACATGTTAGTCCTCTAATCGTTTTGTCACTCAATTGACCAAAACCCACTTAAGGGACTAGATGCACTTTCACGCCGGCTCATAATCCTTGATCTCCGCCGGCTCATGATCCTTGTCTCCGGCGGCTCATGATCATCCGGCGGAAGAAGATTGGTCTCCCTCGGCTAAGCAAAAGAGGCCCCCACCCAAAAGGAAGACTGCGCCAAGAACTCCCCCAGTACATAAGAAGCAGCCAACTAAGGAAAAGAAAGTTCTGGCAAATAAGAAATTAGCTTACGAGAAGACGGAAGAGGAACTTGACGAGATGGTTGCCGCAGGGATATACGCGCATTTCCACAAGAAGAAAGAGCCTGAGAAGGAGCTTGAAGTTGACCCGGTCAAGGCGGCCGCTTTTATTCATAATTTGAGCAGGACAGAACAGAAAAAGGCTTCAATATCTGACTATGATCGCTCACTATTAAAATCTTATCAGAAAAGGAAGAAAGCTGAGCAGGATGAGCGGTTGCGAAGTCCAAAGCTTCTGCGTTGCAGCAGCCAGGCAAGCAATCTAAGCCGACACCGTCTAAGTCGAAACCTTGTACTGCGCAGCAGCCATGCAAGCAATCTAAGGCCCTGTTTGGCATGGCTCCAGAGCAAAACTCCACCAACTCCACCCACTTTTCTACCCAAACACTCCAACTCCACCAACTCCAAGAGCAGCCTAACTCCATGGAGTTTAGGGAGCTCTAGTTCATTTTGGTGGAGTACCTCTTTTGGAACTCCACGAACTCCAAATATGAACCTAGTCGTGGAGTTTGAAGGTAATTACCCACCACTGCCACTGGTTACACAAAAAATGGTTCGTTCTGTTCTCATCCTCCCTCTCCGACCCCCTTATCCGCTTCTTCCTCCCTCCCCCTCGACACAGCCCGACGCCGCCCTGCCCGCCGGCGCCGCCTCCAGCCCTCCCCGTCAGCGTCGCCATGGCCTCTCCAACCACCACCACCGCCATGGCCTCTCCAGCCGCCGCCGCGCCCTACCCTCATCTGCTTGCCAGCCGCGCTCCCAAGGTTGCTCGCCGCCCCCTGTCCTCCCTGCCGCCCCTGCTCTCCCTGCCGCCGCCGCGCGCTTGCCCAGCCGTCGTCGCCGTGCCCAACTCCGCCGCCCCCTGCCCTCCCCGTCGCCGGCGCCTGCCCAGACGCCGTCGCCCCTGCCCTCCTCGCCGAGCCCAGATCCACCGCCCCCTGCCCTCCCCGCCGAGTCTAGCTCCGCCACCCCCTGCCCTCCCCCCCGCCGGCGCCTGCCCAGTCACCGCCGCCCCCTGCCCTCCTCACGCGGCGACGCCGCCCCTGCCCTTCCCTGCTCGTCGTCGCCCCCTGCTCAAGGATGAAGAGGATAAAACAGATGTGTAGTGTGGATGACATGTGAGACCCACGATTGGGGGCAAAAATGGCAATCTACCCTCAAAATCTTGATTTCTGGAGTTTGGAGCAATTTGTTAGCCAAACACCCCTTTCAGTCAGCTCTTGCTCCATATAGAGTTTGCTCTAGCTGGAGTTTAGGAGTGGAGCTGATCTTTGTGGAGCAAGAGCTATGCCAAATAGGGCCTAAGCGGACACCGTCCAAGTCCAAACCTTCTACTGCGGAGCAGCCAGGCAAGCAATCTAAGCCGCCACCGTCTAAGTCCAAACCGGTTCCTCAGCTTGGCGAACAACCTCAGCGGGGATTGCCTAAGTTGCCAGATGAATACGAATTGAACGTGCAACGACTAATGAGAGAGACCGGTATGACTAGAGCGGAAGTCATAGGGCAAAGATCCCCGCCCAAATCTAAAGTTACTAGGTGGCCTTTTGAGCTTGGCAAGCCTTTCATCGAGCCAGAAAAAGTTAAGAAACTGCAAACAAAGATGTATTTATTCCATGAATGGTACATGGTTCAAGCGGCAAAAGGACAGAAGATGTTCGGGTGTCACGTAAAGGACGAAGATTTTTTCAGTGGCGAACTGACAGTTTGGTTGGAGTTCAAAGATATCTACGAACTGTACCATAAGGATGCCATGGACTTGTTTTTGATTCAAGCGTGGGTTTTGTAAGTGATTTGTTCTAATCATTTCTTTATATTCATGTAAACAAAAGCTATGACTGACGGGTCATTTCATGCAGAATGGAGATTCAAAGATGTCGGAGGGAGTGCGTTTATGACGTTGGTTTCATGGACCCGTCAAAGATAAACAGAGACATGATTCTATCAGATCCAGAGGGGACATATCAGAACTTATTCAAGTTTGTGGATAAACAAAATTGGATGGACTCCATACTGTTGCCATACAACTACGGGTGAGTGCAAACACTATGTACTCCATTTTATTTTCTTCATTACTCATTATACTATGACACTTATATGTATCCCTGTAGCTTCGACTAGATCCTCATAGTACTGAATTCTGATAGAGGTGTGGTGAACGTTTTTGATTCGTTGAGGAAACCACGAGAAGAGTATCAAGAAATCATTGACATGTTTGTAAGGTCGTACATATATACTTTTCACCAATTCAAATTTACTTTAGAATTTGAGACTAACAACATGATGATGTAATCGCAGGGTGTGGAATGAAATTCGTGAAAAGCACTCTGGATTTGAATACCCAAGCCTTGTATGGCATACTGAATTCCCGGTACGCATGCAATTGGTACATATACACGTCTTTGCTAATCAACTAAAAGAATTATCTTTAACTTTGTTTTCGTCAATAGTGTTCACAACAGGGGCTTCGTCAATAGTGTTCACAACAGGGGCCAAGCAATAATTTATGTGGATACTACGTATGCAGTACATGCACAGCTGGATTAAAAAAACATTTACTAACCATGATATTATGGCACACAATTAATATTTACACATTTCTAATTCAAGTGCACCATTATTATATTTTAATTTTAATTGTTTGCAAATTGTAGATGATGAGCATCTCGGCTAAAAGTCTCGAGCAGCATAAGATCGACGCAATTTCAGAACAACTTGTGGGATTTATTTGGAACGAGATCGTCAATGAAGGCGGATAATTTCATTATCCATATTCATGGGATCATCCGGACAACTCAAGCCATCGTTCCTCTTCCGCTCTTCCTAGTTCATCTGCTCGTCCTAGTTCCTCCGTCGGTCATAGTCGTAGATCGTAATGCATGCATGGATCTTAAGTTATACTATAAACTTAACTCCTTTGGCACTGTAATGTAATATATATGTCTTTTTATTTTTATATATACAAGCCTGGCCTATACGAATACTTACATCAGTATTAGAACAAATACGTAGGCAAAATACGTATAAAAACAAATATATATGTGCGCTGAAAAAGGAAAAATAACTCTTGATTATTAGCACCGGTTGGTGACACAAACCGGTGCTAAAGGGGCTCGCACAGGCGCTACGTGCGCGGCCTCTTTAGCACCGGTTTGTGGCTAGACCCGGTGCTAAAGGGGGCTTTTAGCACCGGGTAGTTACCCCTTTAACACCGGAATATCTGCACCGGTTAGGAAACCGGTGCCGAAGGGTGTTTCCCAACCGGTGCACATGCGTCATTTTCCAGTTGGTAATTTCTCTAGGAGTCCATCTGAATTCATTTGGGTTATCTGTCTTTGTGAGGGATTGTTTTTCGATGATCGTGTGCACCCGCAAGCACATCTGCAAGTCTGCAACGTCTGCCGTGTACCTCATTCGAATTACCATCCATAGAATTCGCATTGCTGAAAAGTTCTACTCCATGCTGTCCGGGGTGTACGTTTCAAGTCACGACCGAAATGGACCGTCGTCTGATCACTTGTGCTCTTGCGGCCTGTCCAAACAAACACTGAGTGGGCCGGGACACCGGGCCGTGTTTCGAGCGGCGTACAGATGCGGCCCGCGTGCGCGTGAGGGCGCGAGACGGCGGTTCGTTCCCCGAGAGAAGAGAGAATGCGAAAGGGACGTTGACCTCATTCGCGCGGTTCCTGGACCCGGTCCGTGCGCCGAGCAGCCTGCGTAAGAGTTGGCCGTTGGCCTGAACCAGCTGCATTTGATTCATCGGAAACTTTTGGTCGAAACGAGAAAACGTGAAAAAAACCTTTGAAAACATACATGTTTAGGCTGTCCGCAGTGGGCACGGGACGCCGCCCGGTAACTGCCACTGGATGGGTTCCCGTGTTGCTTTGGCGTTTTAGGCGCTGCAGCGGGGGACAGGAAGTGGCACGGTACCTCCTCGTTTTATCCCCCGCGCGGTAAATCCAGCGTCTTCCAGAGGAGTCCGCTATCCGTCAGCGTGGCACGGCCCCACGCACTCGCGCGCTCCCCAACCGCCGCTCCTCCTCCTCCGCGTCTGCTCCTCCTCGCCGCAGGCCCGACGCCGCCGCTCTGTGGACGGTGTGCAGCAGCTCGAGCTCCGTCGCGGGCCCGCCTCCTCCGCCCCAAGCTGCTCCAAGCCGCGAGCCTGACGCCGCCGCCGTCTCAGGCCAAGCACCACAGATCCCCCGCCGCCACAGAGGAGGGCCGAGTGCGGGGAGGAGGGGCGCGACGGCCGGCGTCGGGGAGGAGGGTCGAGCGGCGGCCTGAAGAAGTGGAGCACCAGAGCGCGCCACCCGCGTTGTCTTGGATCCAGAGCGGGACAGGAGGCGGAGCGTCGGAGCTGGAGATGAGGCAGAGCGCGGGGAGGAGGAAGCAGAGCAGAGGAAAAGGGGCGCGGCGCTGCCCCCCGCTGGCACTGGAGGTGGAGAGGCTGCGGAGATCCTCCAGGGCCCGACGCCCGCTCGGCCTTCCCCGTCGCCGCCTCCTTTCGATCTGCGCAGGGAGGAGGGGCGCGTCGGAGAGGAGGACCGCCGCTGGAGGAGGACCGCCGCTGGTCCCTGCTCCTCCGCGTCTGGGTGCCATGGCTGCCGCGACCTCCGCTGGTCCTTGCTCCTCCGCCGGTCGCCCGCGAGATCCCCACCGCGCGGAGGAAGCAGAGGAGAGCCGCACCGGTGGGGAAGCTCCTCTTGTGGTGCCATGGCCTCCACCGCGCTCGCCTCGAGCCCGACGCCGCCGGAGAAGACGAGGTGAAGGCCGGAGAAGACGCGCTTGGAGCTCCACGCGCTCGCCTCGTAGGTCGGAGGGGCAGAGCTCGACGCCGCGCGCAGGCCCTGGCCGCCGCTGCCTCCGTCTGCAGATCCGGCCGGCGCGAGGAGGGAGGAGGGCCGCAGGCCCGACACCACCGGACCGAGCCCCTGCCGCGCCGCGCCCCGGCCTCCTCGGCTCGCGCCGCCCCTGCCGCACCTCGCCGCCAGACCCGCGCGTGGAGGAGGGGGCGCGTGGATGTAGGGCCCGCGGAGAGAGGGAGAGAAAGGAGGGGAGGGGGAGGAAAAAAATGTTAAAGTGGTGGGTCCCACGGCGGGTGGTTGGGATAGAGTATGGGATATAAAGGTTGACGAGTGCGGAAGAAAGTTGTTTAGAGTAGAGAATCTCGATGACCAGGACAGAATATTCCCTTTTAAAGGATAGAGAAGAGGACCACCGGTGCGGACAGCCTTAGGCCAGTCTCACGGCAGTGTAGGGTTGGAAAAATGCAGAAATTTGGTCGAATTGGGTGTTTGAAATACAGGAATATGAGTACCATAGGAATTTAGAAATTAGCTCTAAACTCAATTGTTTACACTAAACACTAGTAATCATTTTCTTCCACGGAGCTACAAATAAGGTAAAATATTTGACGCATCTTGGACGACCCCGTGTTGCACTGAATAAATGCTCTCATCTTCTCTCTTTCGTTAGTTCTCAGACACATATTTCTTCTCGCCTTCCATTCAGTCCTACACAGATGGCCAAACGATTACCAAATCCCTATCTGCACTGAGCAAGAGACTAGGATAGATCCTTCAGCCTTTCCAATCCTTTGTTCGCAGCTTCAGTGCGGCAACATTCTCAATTATAGGGCGAGCTCGGCGAGCTTCACTGGCATGGCAACATCCTCAACTACGGGCCTGTTTAGTTTCTAGGATTTTGCAAAAAGTTTTAACCGTGTCAGTTCATTTATTCTCTTTATGCATGCAACCTAATGAAAAACATTTCTAACATTTTTCATCCATTTCACCTATCTAAACACCCCCTACATAGGCAGAAACGAGGTGCTCAACAGTGGGCGACCTCGAGTTGCAGTGGCGAACGACGGGGCCATGTGATCGGTACGGTATGGCAGCAATCAACAAGGATTAGTTTCTTCTCGCACAGATAAAAAATTTCCAAGAGCTTGGGGTTGATGTTTTCTTTCCTTCGAGGAAAGGGAAACATCATCCCTCCATTTCAAACACCATATGATATAAGCAAATAAAGGATTGCACTTTCTGCAAAATTCATTTGAAAATACTTCAATCCAAACAAACCCAAACAAACCCTTAGAGGTATTAAAAAAATTTAAAACTATGCGTATCCGTTGTCAGGTACCAATATTAGGGGTACCTAAGGTTATGCTTAAACCAACATCCTTAGCTAAGAATGGATCACGCAACCCAACGCAGCCGCCCAATCTTGGTCCCACGCGGGGCCAATGTTAGCCTAAACGCTAAACGGTAGTCGTTCGGTCAAGCACCGTTTAGCGTGTAGGCCGTGTAAACGCCGTGTACACGGCGTGTACAAGGATTACACGGTAGTGTACCACATCAGCAAAAATGACATCATGATAAGTAATATAGGGACCAATTCTCAATTCTTAGACACTTATAGTCACAGGTGACATAGGTCACAACAATACATGTAATGAACCATACAAATATAACCAAAAGACAACATGCACCAACACTACTGATTCGCACCTTCGAGTTTATGACAATGACATACAAATACGAGTTAGTATATAGCCTAAACGGTGGCCTACACGGGTTAGACGTCGTGTAAATCCGTTTTGCACCGTTTAAATTCAACAGTTTACACCGTGTAAACGGGTTGACCGTGTAATGAACCGTTTAGGCCTAAACTGCACAGTGAGCCATCGAGTAGCGTTTAAACGCCGTGTACACGGCCTACACGGCCGTGTAGGCGAACATTGCGCGGGGCCAAGACGTGGCGTCACCACGATGTCCCCCTCGCCCGACCCTCCGCAGGGCCGGGTGACGTCATCGGCCAAACTTCCGCCTCGCCCGACCCCCCGCGGGATCGGGCAACGCTTTCGTCAGGTTCTCCGCCTCGCCCGACCCCCGCAGGGCTGGGTGACGTAACACGGTAGACGTCATCAAGCGGTCGCGGATTGCGGTGCAAGCCGCAAACCGGCCCACGAGCATGGCCGCCGCATGCGGCCATCCACGTCGCCAATAAGCACACCTGTAACAGGCCAGGCGACGCATGTCAGGCGCACACGATCTACTGCGTATCCCCTGTTCTCTCACTGACGGCACATAGGACGGTGGGAAAGTAGCTAACGGCACCGCTGTGGAACTACGAGGTGCACTGTATACCGTGATGATGAGGCGACGCCCTCGATCTCGACGACCACAACGAGCCGGGCCCCACGAAGACCCGGCAACGACCATGATCAACCGGGCCCCACGAAGACCCAGCGACGACCAAGACGACCCCTTCCGCAAGGAAACCCCTGGAAGCACAGCTCCTTTCTTCTTTTACCTCTTTTTGTAATAGGGTGGCCCTCCCCTTCCAGTATAAAAGGGGAGGGCATGCGTCCCATGAAGAGGACCGAGTCCATTTTCTTCACAACACACACACCCCAATTGCCACACACACAGAGAGACCTGGAAGGCCCTCTTCGTCTCTCGCCAGTTTGTAACCCCCCACTGCAAACTCCCTAGTAGAGCAACACGAGAATCGAACTGGACGTAGGGTATTATACCGTAGGGTAGCCCGAATCAGTATAAATCCCGTGTCAAATCCATCAACCATCAGTGTCCACCGGGCAATTCGAGAAATTACTTGTCCGGTGATACCTACCACCGACATCCGTAGACATACTTTGTCAAAATCTTGATATTTTGAATGCACTTGGAATTTGAAAATTGCTTTTTTTCCTAGATTGAGTTTGTATTCAACTTTTATGACAAAGTGTGTATATTAACACACTATAAATGTGTATCATTCCATTTTGTTTAATGAAGTATGTCTTCTTAGAGTGATTGGCACGTTTTCATCGAGAAGTTAGTTCCCACCAAAATACTTTCCATCGATTAATTCTGTGTTTCTGAGCCATAACTCGACGACACGTGGAAAATCAGGAAATGATTTTTTTAATGACGGTGAGAAAGATAGCAAGTTTGATGGCATGACACAAATAGAGATACTTTGTCCATTTCACACTATTTATCTATGTCCACCATTGTACATAGGAATAAACTTAAAATTGATACAAAGGAAACATATCAGCCTATGTCCGCCAGATGATGTTTTACTAGATTTAATCATAAAAGATATGTATAATCAAATATTTTTCCTATATTCTACCCATAATTTTTAAAAATAAGCGATGCTTAAGTTTTCTTGTTTTAGACAACTTATATTTGCAACCAAAAGGAACATCGACATTTGGCTTTTGTTCGTCATAAGTCTTGTTGCACCTTCTCCAAAGAAATGCAGATGTTGAGTTATTTACTTTCTTTGATTGCAAAGTAATAATCTTGAGAGAATTTTTATTTATTCGGTCAATTAACTAACAAAGTAGCAAATAAGAAAGTTTGTATCATTTTAGTATATAAATTCTTGTATCATTTCAAATCCAGCGCCTTCAAGAATCAAAATTTTTCTCTTTCCATTCCAAAATGTGTGCCAATTTTAGTTTTGTCATAAATCAAATTTTTTACTTTGACTAAACTTATATAGGAAAAAACACAACATCTACAGTTCCCAATAAATGCAGTATATAGACATATTTCACGGTCGATTTAGTAAAACTAATTTAAAATTTCAGATGTTGATGCATTTTTTAATATGGAGTATTTAGTTAAAGTTATAAATGTTTTAATGGAGGGCAAAACTTCAAAAAGTGAAAACGACCGCGTTTTTTGAACGGCGGGGAGACTGGTGGTCCACGGGCCAACTCCACCGAAGCGTTCTCACCGGCTGCAAGTCACGCTCCATTCGGCATTCGCTCCATTGGTCCACTCCCCGGTGACTCAAAACGCCGCTCCCTCGCGAGTCGCGACACACCAAAGAAAGTCTCGTCACGAAACCAGACGGCCAGCCGGCCAGACCAAAACCAAAAGCCAGCCTCCGGTCTCCGGACTCCGGTTCTGTGCGCAGCAAGCGACTGGAGCCCGGTGCGCGAGCCGCGTGGTGCTTCCTGTGGCAGCCGGAACCACAAAACCCCACCCCACCACCACCTCCTCCTCCCCCCAGTCTCCACCAAGCTTCCGCTCCCGCTCGCCTCCTTCGCTACCTCCGCTTCGCCGCCGGCCGCCGCAAGACCCTCCCCCGCCGCTACCGGTCTCCGCCGCCGCTGAAGAGCTAGGGTTTCCGGCGCCGGGCGCCGGGGTATGAGCAGCAGCCGCCGCCCCGCAGGATCTAGGGTTCCGACGACTCCGCTCACGGATGGAGGGTGGTAGAAGCGCGGGCGAATCCCTCTCGGTACCTCTCCTCTCCATTTCCCCCTTTCCTGTTTTCTTTTCACTCGGCGCGCCTCGCTTCTGTGCCGCAGCGTGTTGCTACTGTGGGTTACCCGGCTCGTGCGCGTAGCTTGGCGGGTTAGGGTTTGGGGCGGGTGGCGCTGGAGCCTGGGCCGCCTTGTTTTCGGGTGTTTCCGGCGGGGTGCAGTTGCGAGCGAGAAAGGCCCGGACAGGCAAAAAGTACAGGGAAAAAAAAAATAAACAAGGCCACTCAACGGCCTCCGTACAACGAGCTTCTATTCACAACACAGGAAACCCCCCCCCCGAAATCGGAGCAAAAGCACAACTCAGAGGCGGTGAATGAGAGTTGCCAAGTTCTTTGCTCCTACAGCTGACCAAAGGGGCGCCTACTCTCTGATTTTGGCCTGAAACCTGAAGCTCTATGTTTCTTTGTGTTAAAAAATTCACGTGTTTTTCTCTCTCCAAATTTCCCAGCAAACTAGGATAATTAGCGATCATCACAGCCCTCTCTTTCTATGCTCGAAATGGAGGCCATGGTTGTCCACCATTTGTTGATAGCGTCGCTGGGTGTTCAGTTGTTTGGATGCAGTCACCGCTGTTCACCGTTCATGTCGCCATGTCCTCCCATATTTTTTCTAGCGAACCTTCAATCCTTGAAAAGGTGGGTGGCTTTTCCAGTGAGCGTTGACACAGGGGACAACTGCTGTCGTTAGGCCAACCTCTAGACCCCAGCCTATCGGAAGTCCAAAGTCGATTTTGCAGCGCCAGACCCTAAGAATTTGCATTCCATAGGTTCCCAGGCATTTCAAATGAGAGCGTTGAAGTTTGTTTCTACTGATCCCAGGAATTGTGCACGATAAGCTGACCCAGTTGCATACTCTCCATTTCTGTGTTAGTTTCCATGTCATTGTGTCCGGCGTATTGGGTTGTAATTGTATGTGTCGAGTCGCTCGTCACAGGTCCACAAACCCCATGAAGTGTTGGGCCGAGAATCCAGTGTGCTCTAGGTTGGTATTGTGGATCCACTTGTTGTTGTGTAATGCCTTCTCCAGCTTTCTGTTCTTTTTTTGAGACCATGAAAAGGTTTGGGGCAATGTCAAGTGGTCACTGCCCCTGAAGCCATGCACTGTGCCAAAAGTAAACCTCCTTACCGTGCCCCACTGCCATGGTAATCGTGGTGGTCTTGTAGAGTTTTCTTGTCTGAAATGCTTCCTGCTGCCTAAAACACTCCCTCTCTTACATACACATACACACATGTGATGTTATTTTGCCCAATAATTTTTGGGACATCCATCTGAAGAATGAGCGATTAGGTAGCTTTTCTCCCATATATGAATTGTGTTTTATGTAAATGTGATCCTCGAACATATTTAACAGGGATTTGACTATTTTTTATGCCTTTTCTTTTTTTGCAGGCATACACCCATGGATCATGACGATACTGATTTTCAGAGCCAGAACTTTAAACTAGCTGGTGAAGACAGTAGCAGGTTCCCTTCAGGTTTGCGGCCATTTGCACTGCCAAAACTTGATATCGAGGACCAACTGCAGGGACATCTTCGATTTGATAATTTGATAGATTCAGAAGTATTTTTCAGCGTACAGGGGCACGAAAGTAATTGGATTGAGGTTTTGTCCACGGGAAGCAGTGTTGTTGATTTTAGTTCCAGTGCTGCTGAATCTTGCTCCATATCTAAAACTAATAATGTCTGGTCAGAGGCAACATCCACCGAATCTGTGGAAATGTTACTGAAATCCGTGGGAGAAAATGAGACAACTGGTAACATGGACAGTAATGCACACCTTCAATTAAGTGGTATGGACACTCAAACCGATAAATCAAACGTGCATCCTAAGTCCACTGACTCTCCAGCTGATAGTACCATAGTGCCAACTGAGAAAGATCAGTCTCAGTGCACTCATTCTAGAATGATTGATGATCCTGATCGTTCTCAGAGCACTCATTCTGCAATGGCTGCTGACCCTTTAAGCACTGAGCCTCAGCCTAAACATTTTGCTCCTTTCTTGATGGACAAGAAAGCTGAACTGGCATCAGGTTCTATTGCTCAAAAGTGCATTGCAAGTGAGAAGTTGTCCTCTTCAATCAACACATCAGGAAGCTGCCCAGCTGTTGGCAACTATTTTGAAGCAGTCCATGATGACCGTTCTTTGGAGAAACTCAATATACCCTCAGCCGAAGTAGATTCAAGGAAATTGAATAATGAACCTTTCACTGAGTTGGCGCCCCTTCAGAACATATATGTCACTGATTCATATCACTTTGAACAAGATAATAAAGAATCACAGGTCGATGTTACTCCTCAGGATTTAAAGATTCTTCATACTGATCAAAATAAAGTTGAAGGAGGACTACCTGAACTGCAAAGTTTGTCATGTGCTGGTCAGTCTTTGGGGGCTGTGAACCTGTCCAGTGAAGTTAGAAATGAAACTCTATTGTCAGAAAGTTCTGATGGATTGCTAGAGGCCATTACAAATCCAGTTAAGCTTCACAGGAGTGATGCTAACGCTCTTCAGCCATCTTTTTCCCCGGTGCAACATGGACCTGAAGGTCTTAGTAGTTCAGTTGACAGGAGCAATGAACTCATTGCCAACGAGTTTGATATTGGTTCAAATTCTGCCCTATCTCACCTATCTGAGTCAGACACACGGAATTCTAATCCTCATCTTGTCAGTTCTCTGTCTCCCAAAAGAAAGATTGCTGATGCCACTGGGGTTCCAGAAGAAAAAAGGATGCTGGAGCTAGTAGTACAAACATCAGCTGTACTGGTGATGAATCAAAACTTGGAGCGTTGGAGCACCATCAAGATTCTGTTGATAACCTAAAAAGTGGTGCCATGGAAGAAACGACAACTGGGGAGGAAATAAATGCAGTATCAGGAAATATGGAGCAAATGGTGGAAAATGATCACGAAGAAAATGCTACGGGTACATCTAAAGATAAGGCTCACTCTTCTGACAGTGTTGCACCTGAAAACTTTTCAGCTGACACTTTCAATGCTTCAGAGGATCCAAACATTCCCTTGATAAATCATGAGGGGTCATTCACGGAACATGACACTCCTTTAGAAGAGGAGCCTGAAAACACACATTTGCCCCTCTCTACTTCTGGGCCTCAAGAGAAAATGTCAACACCAGTGATCAGTTCAAGCAGTGGTATCACCTCTGTCACAGTTACTGACACTTTTGGTGCTTCAGAGGATAAAAATGGTTGTTCAATAGATGGTTCTGCTGACGATTCTTCTGCTTTACCAGATGAGAAGGATTTGAAAGTGTCCATGATGAATCATGAGGCGCCATTCAAAGAAGATGCTAAATCTGCTTTAGGAGATGAAGGCCACAATGTTACCGTTGGCTCCGAACCAAGCGGAGAGATGCTAGCCGTGCCTTTGGACTCAAACATCGATGTTTATAGTAGTACTGTTTCTTCTGCAAAAGAGGAGGAATGCAAGGAGCAAGCTTCTTTGGGTGGTGTGGTGACCACAGGAGATACTCAGGATAAATCAAGTGAGCCTTTTGTTTATGTTTTTTCTCTTAATATGGTGATTCGCTGGGCATCTTTCTAAATTCATGTGTGCATTTTGAGCTTGTTTTACTATTAAAACTGATAATGTTGGGATCCATTCAGGTAACTGTCCAGATGCTTCTTCACAGAATTGCGAGACTGATGGATCTTTGATGCAATGTGAGCATCATATATATCCAGCCACACAACCAGCATTAGGCATCTCAATTGGCAAGGTTGTTGAAAAGGTCGCTGAAACTCCTTTAAATGCAAGCGATGATTTGAATGCACACGTGCAAGGTCAGTTGTTTGCTGTTGCATAATGTGCTCACAAATTTGGATCAGAAATCCAACGTTTCAGACTTAGCACATTAATGGTCTATGATGCATTCACCATAATGTCTTCCCTGCTATGTGCCAGGTGCACAATAAGTCATGGGCCAATTTTAACTTAGTAATTATAGTGTCACATGTATATTATAATAACTTATTCACCTGTCCTAATGCACGTTTTAAGCTTCAGGAGCGGAAAAAATATGGTTAGTGAGTTTAATCTGTTGGTACCTTTTGTCCTTTATTGAAATCCCCAATCTGAGAAAAGTAACTTGAATTGGGAGATGAACACATCTATGTAAAGCTGTCTGTCATCCGTGCATTCATATACATGTTAAGCATTGCTGATGTAAACACTGGAATAATTGCTGATGCTGGCATGTTTTTTTGGCAACAGATACATGTTAGATCATGGTACAAATGATAGCCCTGGTAACGGTAATGGAATCTGTACCGGTGCTACATGTGGCTCCCCTTCAGTGATTGGTTTCGCCGAACCCTCTCCCCAAGGTGGACAAGGAAGCACACTTCAAGGTACACTAGATGGGCAATCTGGGGATCCAAAAGATTGTGAAGCCTCAGCTGATGCTGCTCAGAGCTCAAAACAACGTTCTACTGAAAATGTAGAATCTGCTCCTGGTTCTCAGGAGACTAATACGACAGGAGGTGATAGAAGCTTTTCATTTGAGGTGGAAGCTCCACCATTGTATCTGAGAAAGCACATAGCCCTGTTTGGAGTCCTTTCCCTAGATACAAAACTTCCCAAAATACTGAGGTCGGTTCTCTCTCCCCCTCCTCCCGGCTTCCCCCCTCGCTCTTGCTCCCTCCCTTCCTCCCTCTCTCTGCGCACGTGTGTGGATTAGCTAGTTATGACCTACTAACATGGTTTATTGTATCCACGTTTTAGATAACCACAGAAAATCCTCAGCCTAGAAGTTCATTGAAGATAACCACAGAAAATCCTCAACCTGGAAGCTCATTGAAGAGTAAGAAAACATCTATTGTAAAGGCTGGTAGAGAACTGCTGTCAGAAAGGAAAGTGGCTGAAAGTTCTGAGGGCCCTTCAGACAACTCTAATGTTGGCGATAGCACTAAGAGTAAAAGTTCCCCGCCAGAGCAGTCACAGCAGCATCCAACCCCTGAGTGTTCTGGTATGCAAACGTCCCATATGCTGACAGTTCAGAGCTATTAAATTTACTTGATTTGAATATTTCAGCTTCTTCTGCAGATTTGGTGAATTTTCCATTCACAGATCCACAGCATGTGCAGCTACGTGCACAGATATTTGTTTATGGAGCTCTTATGTGAGTTATAATATCTTAAGTTATTAATATCCTATCCTTATTCTTTCAATAATTGATGGCCTAAACAATGCTGCAAACTTATCTCCTATCCTATTTCTTCCAATAATTGATGGGTAATAGGTGCTGTTGTACTCCTCACCTTAATTCTTGTGCCCAAGACAAAATATATTATATGAAGCATTTATTGCATATGTTCGATTACATAAGTCAATTTTCTTTGGGCAGTCAACGAACACCGCCAGGAGAGGCTTACATGGTTGCAGCTTTCGGAGAACCTGGTTTGTCTGGTTTCACAGTTGAATAGTCCTTTTTCTACCTTTATGTATCTTACGAATTTTCTTGTCAAATGAACAGTAGGTGGTGGTAAACCTACATGGAAGCAGCTTGGCGAGCTGCTGTTGAAAGATTTCAATACCAAAAGTCAACTTATACTGGCTTAGAGACCCCCACAAGTTCACACATAGGTAAGTATATGAGATAACAATGGTTCCATACGTGATATATATCTACTTTTTTCTGACCAACCGAGTTTGCAGGTAGTTCTGTGCTTGAAAAAGCTAGCAAGGGTGCAACAGTTAAAACTGCACCAGCTAGCAAAAAGGTGGCAAAACTGTGGTACCAGCACATCCTTCTGTAGCCCTGCAGTCTCCAATTTTAATGTGCCTCTTGCAGTTCCACGTTTAACCTGCAGCGAGGCACCCACCTCGATTTTAGTCAGGCAGTATCACCAATTGCATATAGTTCAACAGATGAGGCAGCCATCTCCTAGTGGTGCCCCCTGGTATCATCAGAGCCCTGGTCCACGTCCCGCACCCTGGTTGATTCCGTCACAAAACTTAATATTCGATTCATCGACGCAACCAGCTGTTCCTACAAATGAATCTGCGAAGGGGGTGTCATCAAAAAATGTATCCAGTTCACACACTGTTTCGCCTGCTTTAGTTCTTCCTAGTCCAGCCCCTTCTATGTTACTTCTCCAGCAGCGGTTGTGAGTGATGAAAAACAGAAGGCACCAGCTTCTAGCTCTAAGCATGCAACAGCATCAAGAAAGCCAAGGAAAAGAAAGAAAGCTTCAGCGAGTCCAGAACAGCAACCTGTCATTGCTTCCCCTCAGCTTAAAACAGACATGACATCTTTTACTTCTGCCACTAAGCACACAGCAGGATTCACCTTATCTTCTCCAAGTAATGCTTTGGGTAGTAGGGTTGTTCCAAACACAGGCCAGACCCCCTCTGTACCTACTACCAAATCACTGGTACAGATAGTGAGCAAAGAATCATCTTTCGGGAACAATCATGGTGCAGCAGAACAGTCAACTGGACAGGCCAAGGTGCAGGTATGCACTCAGCAGAGGCAGTTAGACACAAAGAAGACTTATGGAGTCATCTATCTACAATTTCGAGAAACAAGTTACCTCAGGAAGTTGAAGGGAAGCTTACCTCAGCTGCTGCTGCTGCTGAAGCAGCAGTGTCTGTTGCAAAGGCAGCTGCAGAAGCTGCTAAGATGGCGTCAGTGGCTGCATTGCAGGCAAAAATGATGGCAGAGGAAGCACTTAGCTGTTCTACACCTCTAAAGTCTTTGCATCTTGAATTTGGTGAATTTAATGTCAGTAGCAATCCACCTAGCTTGTCAAATTCAACACCAGCATCATCTCTAAAAATAAGAACAGCAGCCATGCCCCAGGTTCATCATTTCAGTGGCACGGGAGGCTGCTAGAAAGAGGGTTGAAGAGGCATCCGCAGCTGCAAAACGTGCGGAAAACTTGGATGCCATACTGAAAGCTGCAGAGCTTGCTGCGGAGGCTGTGTTCAGAGCCGGTACTATTATCAGAATGGGTGAACCACTACCTTTTACTCTAAGGGAGCTTTTGGAAGCTGGCCCGGATGGGTATTGGAAGTCTGAGAGTGTGAGGAACAAAGCAGGAAGTGATAATGATAATAATCCAGTAACAGAAACATTGGAGGTAGCTGCACCTGTTACTTTCAGTAAATCTGGCAGAAAACGTGGTCGGAAACCTAAATATGATCAACCGCTACCGAATTTGGAGCCATCTTCAAGTGGCAAAGAATTGCAGCCAGAAGGAATACACTCAGGTAAAGTCACAAGCAACTTTTAGCATATCAAGACCATTGTTCACTTCAAGCTCATTACCTTTTGTTTAGCTAATGTAGGACTGGGGGTTGAAGATGTTCCCACCACTATGTCTCCGGATGGTAACCGAAATGATACAGCACCGATAAGCATTATCTGGAATGGCATTGAGAAGGGATCTGCTGTCGAGGTTAGTTTCTTTGTTTGGCTTTTATCTCATAGTCAGTGCTGCATTATCTATGAACTCTGGATTCTTGAACTACCTTCTTTTATTCTTGTTCTTCTTGTTATGTACTCTATCTAAGATATTTACTGACATAATTATATCCCCATGTTTCTAGATAGCTGCTTCATACATTGAAACAATACCAATTTACATTGACACTGTTAAAAATCAGAAAATATTACTGCTTCAACCTTTTCATGTTAATATGTTAGCGATGATCATAAAAGCAATATCAGGGTCCTTTCTAACAAACTTATTTATGTTCTTTGAGAAATTATGCTTTATTTATGTCCAAAACTTGCAAAGTATTCTGTCTGCTTATGTTTTGAAACAGTTATGATGCAGTTTTTTACCTGTTATCTATCAGTACCAGTATTTGCCAGCTTTGTTATGAACTTATGATATAATGCGATTTGCCACCTTAGCTCTTCAACCATTTTGGAGTGTCATTTTATTTTTTCGGCAGGTTTTATCTGACAAAGGTGGGGTTGGGGTAGCTTGGTTTTCTGCCAAGGTGGTTAATATGAATGAAAATAATGCATTTGTCAGCTACGACAGCCACATTGGTGAGTCTACCCTTTCGTTGAATCACATGTGAAACTTTTGTGTTGATGCCCTTTCTATGGCCTCATTCTTTTTTAACCTTTCCTTTTCACATCTAGCTGTACTCATTTAATTGACCTATTTTTTCAGGAACTGGCCATGTGAAGAATGGGTGCCATTGAGACAAGATGATGATAAGCCTCCTCAAATCCGTCTTGCTCACCCTTCTACCCTCTCTAAATTCAAAACAAGGAAACGACGCAGGGAAACAGCAGGAAATTGTTTATGGGTTATTGGAGATCATGTAGATGCTCGGGTCAAAGATAGGTATGCTATTCAATGTTCTACAGTTCTCATGGAAAATTCTTTAATGTTTGACAGTCAGGAACAGTATAGTTGTCCTTTGTCATTTCTTTTGAAGCCAACCAGCTGAAGAATGTGGATAGCTAAACGCTTATCCAAATCTCAATGTTATACTCTTCAATGCAATTACTCAGTGCATTGTGGGCATTCCCATGTTCATTATTTTGGGGGTGGAGGTCAAATGCGTATAACCAGTTTGCATTTATTTCTAAAATAGATCTTACAACTCATGGTATGCTGATATTTTTGTCTCCTATGATATGATGAGCTGTCTGGCAAGAATCAGCTGTAATGCAAATTTCAAACCAAGTGAAATTTGATCTGAGCATAGGGAACCTTGAAGTTTTGTTCACTTGATCTACTTACATTTGGGGCCAAATTTCTTCATATCTATTTCCCTTGTTTGTATGGGTCTGTATGCATTATTAGGTACCTTGTAGTGGTTGGGCCTGGTATTGAAGTTTACCCATCCATGAAGTTATCCTACCTCTGAGCATAGCTCTCAATTCTTTTGAATTATGATTCTGGCTTTAATTTTTCACCTCCATCTTATTGGAGGCTTTGTGCAAGTTCCCAAGCTATTTGATATAAACTGGTAAGATATTTTCCATATCTGATAAGCTGCACTGCCCTTTTTCTGTTGCTTGTTATCACAAGATTTACAGATGAAATTGCTGCTTGATACGAGCTTACTATTTGTTGTGGCATCATTATCCTTCAGTTACTATTTACTATACCTGACACCTATTTCTTTCAGTAGTTGGCGAGAGGGAGTTATTGCTCAGAATTATGAGGCTGATGAGTCAAAGTATGTTGTACATTTTTCAGGTATTTTGCACCCCACTTCCCTCTTCAGATCTCTCTTTTTTACCTGGTTGTGTAATTTATACGCGTTCGTTCGAGTTACTATATAAAACTGAAACTTAAAAGGATAGAACAAAGGTCGTTATTCATCAGTGTGCTACAGGTGCCAAAAGAGGAAGCACACTGTGGTCAGTGGCACTGTGAATTTCAAATGGGCAGAAACAACATTCCTGTGCTATATCAAACCAGACTAATATAACAAACTGCTATAATAATGGCATGTTTCTAACATATAGAAGATGGCACAGCTTATGAAGTCCTTCAGTCTCTATCCATGGCTGAAGCATTATCGATTAGCACTGGGCGATGCAATTTTGCCATAGGGTTGAAATTAATTTTTTGAAGTTTTGACAGAATTGGGTTTGTTGATTTTTAATGCTTTCATCTTCTGTACTGCTATGTGTTATCAGCATTAAAGTTTAACCTTGTCCTAATTGTTTATTTCCAGTTGGAGGTGGTGGAGAGTCGTTAGTTGTTGATGGTTCGAATCTTCGTCCATCACGTGTTTGGAAAGATGGTCAATGGGTAGAGTGGTCCCGAGCAAGAGAAAGGAAGTCTAATTCTAATAAGGTTGGTTTTATTTTCTAGAAATTTTACCTTTCAATCTGTACTTTTGCACAATGACTGAATTGCAACGCCCTATAATTTTAGGGTGATTCGCCTCTTGAGAAACGCCAAAGGACAGACCTGCATCAAGCAGGTGGCGATCTATCTATTGCTGGCGAAGCAGGGGGTCCCTCCAAGGACAAGAATACCAACAATGCAAAAAAGCCAGAGGAGCTAAATCCACTGGCTTTGTCTCAGCAGGACATGGTTTTCAATATTGGGAAGAGTGTAGTTGACAATAAATCTGATGCTCTTGCATTCAAACGACCTGGATTACAGAAAGAAGGGTCAAAGGTCGTCTATGGTGTTCCAAAACATGGAAAGAAGAAGAAGTTTATGGAAGTAAGCAAACATTATGATGCAGGCCAACGTGACAAGATTTCAGAGGTTAATGCCTCTAGCAGACTTGTGAAACATTCGATGCCAGAATTGCCACGACCGCGTGAAAATACTTCTAAAGTGGATCATAATAGAGGAAGGAGGGTAGGTGAGATGAGGTCTAGATTGCCTAAACCTACAAAATCTCAGAATGTAGCAGCTAACAGTGTTCCTGACAAGGATTCCTTGCCCATGTCCGTTCAAAATTCTGGTGTTTCTGAAAGGACTTTTGGTTTTGCGGGAAGAACCACAAGCACTATCAACATCGAGAAGCCCACCGTAGAAAAAATGATTCTGCGCTCGGCATGGGCCTTAGAACTGAAGTTCCTTCTGTTTCTGAAATGCAAGCTGCATCTACTGTTTCTACATCTAAGCAGAATGTATCCAGCAATAATCGAGCTAAAAGGAAATATGTTCCTACTGTGGGTAATGTGAACAGAAGTATTGCTAGAACCTCTGGAAAGGTTACTTCTGATTCTGGTGAGCCCCAAAGGACTAGTTCTGATTCTGCTGAACCAAGGCGATCTAACCGGCGAATTCAACCAACTTCAAGGGTAAGATCAACAACTATATCTATTTTGCAAGATGCAGCACATTTATATTAATGTAGATATTGACTTTGAGTTCCTTTCTATCACAGTTTTTTCATGGTATATCTTTCTTTCACTAATGGTTTACTCTGCACGATTATAATTTAGCTTGCAACATATTCCTATGTTATTTCCTTTAGTTATTCTACCCTTTTCACTTCATTCTGTGGGACCATTTGATATATGTTACTCTGTTCATTTCTCTTTTTGCGCTTTCACACATGAGTTGTGCTATGTGCGTGCCTGCTGTGGCCTGAAACACCTTATAACTTTTGCTCCATTTTTGTGCTACAGTTACTAGAGGGTTTGCAAAGTTCCCTCATAGTCTCCAAGGTGGCTGGCGAGAAGGCTCCTAGGAGCAATCACCGAAGTATTCCGTCGAGAGGTAACCCTTACGCTTATTTCTTCAGTTTATTTACTAAGTTTTTTCCCCCCTTCTGTGATGGTCATTCTGTTGTGAAACTTCTCGTTGAAGCAGGGAGAACTCATGGCTGAAAAGGCACCACAGCATTGTTCCAGATGGGACAGCACTCGTTGTACATAGCTTCAGCAGTATGGAAGCCGAAGGATAGGATTGGAGTAGAAGCTTTTATTGGAGCATAAGGATTCAGATGTATTATAAGCTAGCTCATTCTGTTTCCTTTTTTCTTTTACTTGCTTGAATCAGATATAACTCTTCCGTGTCGCAGAATAGCCATTAATCTTGTAGAAACCTCCATTTAGTATGTGTGGATCTGTGGATATACCGGGAAAGAAATTGGGTGTGGCTTAAATTCATCCGCAGTTATCATGCCCTGTTTTGGCCGTGACCTGCTAATGTTGCTTGATCATTCAATTCCTTTTTTAGTTTAGCTAAGCAAGATGTGTGTTGTTGTTTGCGCGCTCGTGTTGCACTCGCAGAAACGATGCCAGGAGCGCTGAATTGCTGGTTTGACATGTTTGTACAAGCATACTGGTCATGAGGTAGTTGGTGTCAGCTCTTGACAATCGATGCCTAGGACTGGGACTGGGAACCGCATTTTCTGGGCTTTCTAGAGTCACAAGAATCCAATACTAGTCTAAGAACTGAAGATGGAGAAGAGTTGATTCTGCTGAACGCCGAAGCTCAGATCGGTGAACTCGAGTACTCGACTACGACCAGCCTCGTGAGCTAGCGCAGGAGCCTCTCCATCAGTTGAACTACCTGAGGGCCTCTCCAATGGGGAGGTCCTATGTATAGATTTCTCTCTATATTGTTCTATAGATTTCTCTCTCGTATGGAATAAGGTCTCATGCTTATATATAGGGAGAGTGAAGAGAGAGGAGAGAAGGATGGGCATGGGTCCCAATTTATAGATTCAACGCTTGATTCTATGCATTGAAACATGTATAACATGTGATATCAAATCATTATGGGTCATATCTAAGGAACAGGGGTTGTACGATACATTAGAGATGCCCTAAAATTTATGTCGCATATGGATCCATCGTTCAATGTTTTGATGCCACCATTCTTCCGAAAGCTCTTCAGGGACTTTCAGTCTGTCGGACGTTAATCCGGGTCTATCTATCTAACATCTAAACAACCGGCCATCCATTTAGAAGATGGGCAAGACACGACGAACGAAATTGCCGCTTTTGGACAAGATCATCTGCTAAAGTGTGTGCATGGTCTGTGTGATGGTCTAGGTGTTAGGTGTAGCTTCGAAGTGTCTTTTGTTATGTTTCCTTTTAGTTGGCCTTTTGTTTTGTATAGAGGAGAGTTCGTCGTCAACGTAGTATGATAAGGCAGATATTCATCAATTTGAGGTGCCAGATGATGTTTTAGCCTTGAACTCATCGATGGAAGCTGTCAAGCTGGCAACCCCCGCTACGGGAGAAAGGACTTTCGGTCCTCTCCCTTAGCACCGGCTCGTCGGAGCCGGTACTAAAGGGTAGTACCGGCTCCAGGCAACAGTAGCCATAAAGACATGTTAGTACCGGCTGGGGAGACCAGCCGACACTAACGTGCACTTCTGACATGTCCGACTGGTCTCCTCAGCCGGTACTAATTTTACACGGACAATTTAGTACCGGCAAAAACTCCACCCGGTACTAAACGGATCAAGTTAGTACCGGGCAGACCATTCGGCCGTTACTGACAAACACAACACAGACAAAAATAATCGCGCGCTGTGTCCTGTCTTTGCCTTTTATCTCCTCCATACGCTAGCTATTCCTTATCTCTTTTCCTTGTCTCGTTCTTTTTCTCATCCTGATCTACCTCGCTCTAGCTCTCTCCCCCTCTCTTTTGTCCAGGAATCGAAGCAGGGTGTGGCGTGGCACGCGGGCGCGGCGGCCTGGGAGCGACGGGCGGTGGGCGCGCGGGCGCGGCGGCCTGGGAGCAGCGGTCGGCGGGGCGTGGCCTGTGGGAGCGGCCTCCGGCGGGCGGGCGGCGGCCTGCTGGAGCGGCGACCGGCGAGCGCAGGCTAGCGTGGGGCCGCCGGTGAGCGTGCCGTGGCCGCGGGGGCGAGCCTGCTCGGCGCGGGCTCTCGGGCCGCGCCGGCGAGCGTGGCCGAGGCCGCGGGGGCGGGCTTGCCCGGCGCGGGCGCTCGGTCCGCCGCCGACGAGCTGCCGAGGAGGCAAGATCCAGTGCAAGTTTCATTAGAGTAAAATTTTCATTGATTTTTTGTGTAAAACTGGTGATTCGATGTATTCTTGTGATCTTGTATGTGGTTGTGATTTGATTATATGATATGGTTGTGATTCGATTTTGTGATGTGTGTTTGTGGTTCAATTTTGTGAGGTGAATTAGTTGTGATGACCGTGCGGGGAAAGAAGAAGAAAAAGATGAAAAAGAAAAAAAAGATATAAGAAAAGGAAAAAAGATGTACATTTGGGGTCAAGCATGTTAGGCCATGTTTAGTTCCCACCGAAATATTTTCACCCATCACATCAAACGAGAATCTTTGATGCATGAAGTATTAAATGTAAACGAAAAAGGTGAAAAGTTATATGGATAGACTGTAAATCGCGAGAGGAATCTAATGAGTCTACTTAATCCATGATTTGCAACAGTATTGCTACAGTAACATCCGCTAATTATGGATTAATTACCCCTAATTACCATCGTTAGATTCGTCTTCGAGGATTTCCAACTATCCATATAACTTTCTACCTTTTTTCGTCTACATTTACTACTTCTAAATTGATAAAACAAAACCCGAAATCTTTTCACGTAATGTTTCCGCGAACTAAACACGGCTTAGTACCGGTCCGGCACGTTAGTACCGGACCTTTAGTACCTGCCACATCGACCGGTATTAACCCGTCCTGTGACTGGTACTAAAGGCCAATTCTCCCGTAGTGCCCAGCATCACGTTATTAAAATACATATCACTAAGTTACCACATGATGCTAAAATCATAACCGGTTTACTTTTTGATGAAAGGTGGGACCCGGTCAACGAGACATCCAAATATCCAATGCTAAAATATACCAAACTAAAGTGGGTTTTTCATCTTAAAAAAACTTTGTTTAACCCTATGAATTATGATACACTAGAATCCACGGCGCGGCTTGCCGCGCATGCCTCTCTTCTCAGTATGGCCAGTGGTGCTCCTATAAACTATCTGTCTTTTATGTAGAAAAGAGATGAGCAGTAGAATAATTAGCAAGTACTACCTCCGTCCCAGAAAGAATGCACTTCTCGCTTCTCGAGAAATTTCAGAATCTTAAGTTTGACCAATTATAAATAAAAAAATAAAAATTATGATGAAATATATATTGGATTCGTTTTTAAATGTAGTTTTTTAACAAATTTATTTAGAGCCATAAATATGAATACAATTCACTAGAAACTTGGTCAAACTTGAACAAATTTAACGGGCACACAACCCAAACGAGCATCCTTTTTGGGACAGAGGGAGTAGTAAATATGCGACACGTTGATAGTGACACAACTTTCGATATTAACAGATGAGACGAAGCACGTGACAGAGCCACACAGGATAGCTAGTGGGTAATTAAGAAGCCTGTGATCCTTGGAATCGCTGGGTTTGTGAGTATAGTGTTTGTTGATTAATTGGGTTTTTTTTGGTCAAACCATGGTTGTGTTCATGTCACTATATGATTAGCAAGCAGAGGGTATATATTTCCATGCCACACATGGGACATGGCCCTCCAGACCTATTTCAAACCTGTGCAATGGTGGCGTTAATATTTTACCATAACAGTTAACCACTTTGCCAATTGTGTACTTCCAATCATGTTTGTACACTTTGCCACTGTCCCCTTGATCTGTTCTGTTGGATTCTGGAATGTAATTGTAATTCTCATAATGCTCACAATATAATAACCGCTAGAAATCTCAAGATAGAAGTTCATCTTACACTACACATTTTCCAGGTTGGAAGAATTTCAAGCTCATTGGACAACTAAATGAACTGAAGTTATCGTCACTTGACAGCCGGTATTCTCTTCCTCCTTTGCAATGAGTGACCAGAGAAGGATTTCAGAGACGCAGAGTGAAGTCTCCATCACACTGTAGCCGGCTGTTCCACAAATCTGTCCATTTCCAAACTAATGCAAGCTAACCTGCATATTCTGTATGTTTATGGATGCAACTGGACATTCACTTTGTCAGAAAATACAATGGATAATCAATTGTAGAATATGTCTGACAAGTGATAAGCTGAAGAAAAGGAATTAGGAACACGTAACATTAGTGTTGCTCAACATCAGGTTCAGACGTGTGCAGATTCCAAGTGTAGCAATGCAATGCATGCCGGACCCAAGTAACAACTGACAAAAGTTGCATTAGGGAGGCCTTGGCGAGTTGTTTCCAGTGCCTCTTGTCTCTCTTTTCTTCTTCTCTTCACTCGGCAAGCATAGAGCAGGAAGCAGCGACTCCCTCCTCCCCTGCATTTTTGCAGAAGCAGCGGCTCTCCCCTCCATTGTTGCAGAAGCAGCACGACTGCTACAAAACTTCAGGTTTGCTGCATAAATCCATTTTGTCGCAAACGTATAAGTTACGAATAACTGAACATGTGACATGTGAACTCTGTTTTTCATATTTTATATTAATCAATTCCAGTTGGTCTAAACAAATGCTCCTAAATTGAATTAAACGGAAAGCTTATAGTACTTCCTCACTAATTGATTCTTCCAATCCAACGACCTTGCCTGTCATTAGTGCCGGAGGTCGCTGCTGTGAATGTGCAGACGAGGCCAGCGAAAGCAGCGGCCCTGACTGCTGTTGGAGCCTGCAGCCGACGGGGTGATTCAGAGAAATTGGCGGCTTTGCCTTGTGGTCTTGTGGATGGTGGTTGAGAACTTCAGATCAGCTAGACTGAGCTTCTTCCTTGAGGAAATGGATAGGAGAGGTGGAAGATCCGGCAGCCGCAGTGCAAACAGCCGCCGCGTCCAGCGTCCCTGCACGCAGTGTCCATGGTTGTGGAACGGGGTGAGCTCTCTCCCTTCGTTCCGTATGAGGTTCTCAAGTTCATCCTCTTGGAGTTCGTGCAGTGCAGGGCCTTCAGGCTGCCCCCTCCTTGACGCACCCTCTCTCCGGCGCACATCTCCATAACATACGCGCGGCCGCATCGAGCACTGCCTCGCGCACGCCGATGTGATACGTTAATGAATCCGACACATGGCCGCCGACCTCTGTATCCTCGAGCGGTCGAGCCCGGAAGATATCGAGCACTGCCTCGCGCGCGCCGACGACCCGGTGATACGTTAATAAATCGTTCTACTCTTAGATACCTTGCATTCACTCTAAGAGCAACTCCAAGAGACTCTCAAATCCTTCCTAATTATTAGTTTTAAAGATTTTGATTAAAAAGCTATCTTCTAACAACCTCTCTATTTAGTTATTCAAACATAGTTATCTCTATTCCGGATTTCTCGCTAGCAAAATATAGAAAAGAGAATAGCTCTCTAGAGTGCATGCAAGATATAGAAAACTGTTGGAACACATGAAGATATAGAAAACATTTTTATACAAATGACTCTTTAAAATGATGATTTAGAGAGTAGTTTTAGAGACTCTTGGAGATGCTCTAAACAGCTATTCTCTTTTTTATATTTTGCTAGCGAAAAATCCGGAATAGAACCAAATAGAGAGGCTGTTGGAAGGTACCTTTTTAATCAAAATCTTTAAAATTAGCAAATAGAAAGGATTTAGAGGTCGCTTGGAGTTGCTCTATGGGCGAGCGACCCACCGCGTCTGGCATCGGACGGTTCACGTCGCGAGATGGACGGATCCGACGGCTCACATGTTTACGGGCGGCGTGGACCTGCTACCCGCTGGGGAAATGACCCAGCTTTCGATACGGCAAAATAGGCAACATCATCCCTAAACTTTGCACAAAAGGTTAGATTGGTCTTAA